>JAUTXW010003057.1:0-519547 GCA_030620095.1 Kuschelorhynchus macadamiae
ATTCAATGTTGAGATTTAGTCAAGTTTGCTCAACAGTATTTGTCCATACAAATAGTAATTGATCACAATTACTGACACTGTTCTTTTGCTCACTTATCAAAGTCAATAGAGTCAAAATAGATAATAACAAATCTCTCGTATTTATTATTGTTTATAACAATTAAAATAACACTGTGACTGCCCAGTAAAATCTTTTTATGTTACAACTTTAGTATCAAATTACAATTATACTTAACCTATAGTCTGACAACCAACCAGCCAATATCTTTTGTTATTTGATCCTAAAATTAAAACTTTATTTATTTATGATAGTAAAATCAAAAATAATCACTGTTTTTAAAATTAGCAAAGTAGGTAAAATAAAAATGATATTTTTTAAATTAAAAATTAAAAATTTGGAAAAACTCAAAAAAGATATTCTTTTCAAGCTTGCCTTTTTTCCCTAATCTAATCGTCCACTCGGGTCACGCCGCTTGGGATATTACAGACGCGGAAATGTTTATATTATATTAATAATATTAATAGATTAATAATAAAATTATTAAGCTTAAGTTTATACTTTTATGATAGCAGTAAATAAGTTATAAATATTTACACAGTTAAAAATATATATATCGATCAAATCAACTAAGAGATGCACGGTTTTTACAATTGTTCCTTATAATAAACAATCCTCTACACTTAAGAGAGATTGAGAACTTCAGGAAATGACGTGCTGTTTCTCTGGAGGGAATCTTTAAGTTTAGTTAAGAACGGATTCACCAAGCGTACTTAATGCTAGGATCCTATCTTACCTATTACAAGATCAAGTAAATAATATTTACAATTTGTTTAAACAATTAAGTTTATGTTAAATCAGAAAATGTCAAAATCGGTTTGTCACAATCAGTAAATTTTACAAAAATATGATTCGCCCAATTAAGGGTAGATCATAAAATACAAATCAAATAATACAAATGTTACAAGATAATCAAATATTATTATGCAGTCAAAAATCGGTAAATCAAAATTTATAAGTTTTAAAAAATGTTATGTGAGCAATTCGTTAAAAATTTAGAGTGAAATGAGCAATTCAAATTTCCCAAAATAAGCAAAGAACGGTAAACAGGTTTACGAGTTTTAACTTTAACACTTGAACACTAGTTAGCTAAGGTTTTGAGCAAAGAATGGAAACTTGATCTGGAGAAACTGAGCTTGGAGAACGCTTAGAGGAGAAGGAGACCCAGAGTAAACAACTTTACCTATTTCTTCCTCGCGCAATTTATAACAGCCAGTATTATCTCTTCCAGATGCCTCCTACTAGGCCATAAATCAAGAGAACCAGATTTAAGACCCGAGGACGATCTTCACAATCAGAGCCCTACTAAGAACCTTAGTGCAATGGAACTTTTCAAGCAAAGATCCGGCGCATTCCAACGATGGGAACAAAGTGCAAGGTTCCTCTAGTAGTCTTCGGCTGTATCACTCAGAATGACAGAAAGAAACGCACTATTAACACTGCTTCCGACGCTTAGGAGGGTATATGAAAAATAGCTATTGCACTCACGAAATTTACACGTATACTGTTCGTTAGGAGAAGATCGAATTCTTTCGAAACAAAAATCTGTCTATATTTATACTAATCGAAGTTTGACGTCACGGCGACACCCTTTTGCACGCTCTGGACCAATCCTGTGGATTGTGGGCGGAGTCCCGTGAACGAAACTGGTGCATTTTCTGTTCACTTTCGAACAAGATTTTATTGAGGACACATCTTCCTGGAAACTTTAAAGTCCCGTGGCATCCGTATTTTTGAGTTTTTTCTCAGTTTGGGATTTTTCCCTAGAATAGTATCACTTTATACGTATTCTAGCCAAGTTTCAGATTTTTATTAGAACTTTTTCCTTTTTGAAATTAAAAAATTCGTATAGCCCTTGTTAAACGATAGTTCTTTAGTTAATATTTAATCCTGTGAAAAATCAGATTTTTTTTGTCAGTCGTTTTATAGATATTGGACATTTTCACCAGGTCCTGGTGCATTACTTCCAACGTCGATTTCCTGTTTTTCTAGTTGTTTTTTCCAAAAAGGTTTTATTATATAAAACTCTTCTTTTTGTATGGGCTTTCATCCTGTGAAGGTCCCAAGTTGATACCTTTATTTTGATTTTTTGTTTATCCAAAAAAGTGAAAAATTTTGCTCGCAAAAATTTTCCTATTTCCTTGAAAATTTGATATGTTGTAGTTTAAATCGTTGGGAATCTTTTTTGTCTAGTGACTTTTTTACGTCCGACGTCGCGTTTAGGCGCTACGGACGTAGCGTCCTTTTTCAGGAGTGGCATCTGCGACGCCTATCTTCTTTTATTCATAATTTTGTCAATTGTTGATATATCCTTTTGAAATTTGGGTACAAGGTAGCCCTAAGGGGTCTCTTTCGACTAGTCCTTACGTCACTTGTCTGTCTGGTTTAGAAAAAATTTTATTTAAGATTGAAATTGAAAAATTAAAATTTAACGAACTCGAATTTTTGAATTTTTTCCTTTAAAGTTAATTTTCTCTGTTGTTTCTGAACGGATTTTAATCATTCTTTTACTGAAATGTAGGGTTTGATTAGGCCTTTTCGGGGATGTTAAAAGTTTTGTAAAATATTTTGTTTTTAGATTTTGAGAAATTTTTAACGTTGAATTTTAGGTAGAAATAATAATGTTTTTGTAAAGATTTTTATATGAGCGTGAAGCGCATATACTAGAGATCATTTGTACAAAGTGTCATTACGAAATTTTGATTAGAACTATTTTTAATTAATTAATTTACTTATAGAATTTCTGGAATCGATCAGACCAATCCGATTGCAGCGTGGGTAATTCTGATTGGCTGGAAGACTTGAATGCTTTGAACTGATTGGGTGGAATGTTTCTATCGAATTTTCTAGATTAGGTGTGGTTACGTATGTTATTCGATTTGGTTCGAAGCTCTAGAAGATGAGTTCTAGGCCTGTTTCCAATGTCTAATGCATGTAATTACATAGGGAATTCATTTTTCTTTATTTTGGCCTAATTTTACTTGTAGTATTTGGTCAATTTTGGCAAAAAATGTGATATTACGACACACCCCATAAATTTCATACCACATAAAAACAATGTAAACCAATCAAAAACCAGAACATAACTCAACAAAAATGCATGGAAACAAAAACGACCTTAAAACGTTAAGTATAACTTTAAAAAAATAATCCTAATTTTTTTCTTCAGTGTCAATCCTGTGCTAGGCAATTTGAAAAGTCTGCACCAAAGATCGTAATTGACAGCTAAGTAAAATGTTTCCTTATTTAGTATAGTTAAAAGGAGTTATTTATAGTGAAAAATAACATATATAAAAAAACTTTGCTGGCCTTTAAAACTGCCAACACAAAAATTGTATTTTTTGTAATTTTAGTGTTTGAAATCCATTTGTTTGTATGTTTTGATAACCCTGTATATCTGATCTAAAGTTTATTACTGTCTAAACTATTTTTTTATATAAGCACCAACTTTAATCAGAAATAAAAATTTCTTAATGTATACCTACTTAATAAAGTTTTCCATATGTTGCGTACTTTTTTGGACACACTTGGCATATGGCTGTGAAGGATTAGTCCCGCCTGTGCACTAGCAAGAATATATTCTAAGCATTAACAGGACAAATCTATATATATATAAAAAAAAATCATCTGCTTTTAAGCAGATTTAGCAATTAAACATGAGGCCAGCTTTCAAGCTAATATCAAATTGTATTTAGTGTCCAAATTTTGTACTTACTTTGATACAGGGTGTTTTTGGTTGGTGACAAAAAATGCAGGACATAATTTTTGGCTCACGTTAGGGCTAGAAGTTCATATTAACATGTGCTTGCAAGGCATCCGTTTTTGAGATAGGGAGTGTTAATGTTTTAAAATTTTTTAGTTTTTATTATGGAACATTTGATGTACTGTATGCTGTGAATAATGCCTACAGAGTGGCTATGAAACACTTCAGAACACTTTATAGGGTATTACTTTTTTCCAGGTTACGACTCCTTTTACCTCACAAGAATTTTTACTACAGTGCCACTAACCAGTTTTACTATAAATGAAAATTCCTTATTCTGTTCTGTAACTTCTTGGTATTTTACATTAATTTAATTTTTTGAACTGTTTAGAACTTATTAATGGAAATGTAAATTTATGCTTGGTCAAAAATGGTCAAATTGTCATTTTGTAAATAGGAAAGAAATTTCAATTTGAAAAGGTCTAAACCCAAGAAACATGATTTCTTAGTTGACTCCAGCCGTGAGAGTTTTCGTACCAAATGGATGCTTCCTTTGATTCTTGTGAAGTCCCAGATTTCTTGAAAACATTAGAAAATATTTGTTAGAGGATGGGTGATGTATCCTTGTAGACAAGTCTAAATCATTCATTCATAACTAAGATGGAAGATCTCATTTCACAATATTTAGGTTTTATCTAGTAAATATTACAACCTTTTAGATCTATTTTACATCATAAAAAAGCTAAAACATATCTCACCTAAATCTGTATTAAACTATGAACACGTATTTTCAACATATTTAATGCATTTTTTAAATTTTAAAACAAAACCTTCTTTAGAATGACGCCATAAATGCCCCACTGATTGGGAACTTCAAATCTTTTTGAACAATTGGTTCCAATTACCCCCCTAATCCTATTGTTATAAATAGTACTTGAAAGCAGTTAGTTTTAATGTATTAGTAACTATATAGACTTAAATAATGTTGCACTATTAAAACTTTACATTTTTATAGCTTCCCTGTGGTAAGGTGTCACAACAAAAAATAATAAACATTTTCTTATATTATATAATCATATTGTTAAAAATAGTACTTGACAGCAGTTAGTACTTTAAATATGTAAATAACTACACATTTTGTTAATAAAGTTTTATATCCAAATAATTACTTTTATTTTGTTTTGTTAGTAAAAATTACGACCCTTAAATGTGCAATAATTTTTTAACAGATAAACTATAAGTTCTTAAACATTTATTTTCAGATCGAGGGTTTGCACATATGGAGGTAACCACAATCTATAAAACTTTATATTTTTTCATTAATTGATGAAAACATTTTCTTGCATTAATAATCTGATTGATAATCACAATACAATACTTTGAAATATAATACTTAAAATTGTAGTAAATATTTATAATAAAACCATTTTTTCTATTAACGCATAGAAAATATTAGTCTATTACAAAAATGACTTCTTCAGTTTTTCGAATTACCCTATTCACGGTTAAAAATGTTTACTTAATATAATTCTCCATTAACAAAAAATAGGTATGATAACTGTTAAGAATAAATAAAAATGCTTGTATTGCTTGAGCATATTGACAACGCAGCTGGGCTTCGTATAATTGGACAAGTATATACATTTTTACACAGCGGGCAAAAACGTATGACATTCATAAAACCTGGAAAATATAACGATTTCTGTATATCAAGAAAAAGTTACTGCTCTGCCTTTGCTTGCAATAACTGTAAGATTTAAACTGTTTTTCAATAAAATACACTTTGTTCAAACCAATACTTAGGCGGGGATTCGGGTAGCCTGTGGGACATACCGGGCTTCATATTAGACATGAAATGTATATATATATATATATATATATATATATATATATATATATATATATATATATATATATATATGTTAAATCACTTTCTTGCCAAATTATTTTATTACTCAAAAATACACATATAATTATTTTATTACACAAATAAACACCTGCTGTTTATGAAAATAGGATGATCTACGTTGTTGACTGATGTGATACTTTGTTATTGAGATAAGCTTGGCTTTCCGAATAACTGCGTTGGCGGGTGATAGCTGATAGTCTGGGAACCAAGGTTAGCATAACTTTTATGATGAAATAGCTGGTGAGAATAGATATAACAACTCCCCCATCAAGATGAAAGTTGGTACGTGGAAGCAACTTTCAAGCTGAATGTTTGTTCAGGTTAAGTTCTATTTCTTCAGATTCTTCTGTTGGTTCACCAACACGTATGTTTGGTCGCCTTTTTGGAAATATTCTTCTCCATTGTACAAAATTTGTTCTGGACCTTGGTGGAGAAGGTGGATAGTCATCACTATTGGCATTGACAATTCCAATACTGAGGTTCTTAGGTTTTCTTCTATAACATTTACAAAATATGTACAGAATAATTAGACTGATGATCAGAGTTATGGTCAGGATCGTAAACCAACCGATGTGTTTCTTTACGAATGGTTGATTGATTAGTCTGTCCAACTGATCAGAATATTCATTTAATTTATGTTGAGCGATATTTAAGTTTTCTGTGTCAATGTCGTGTAACTTAAGAGGCTTCAAGTCTGGTATATGAATCTTCTCAGGATAATGGCTGCAGCAATCATATGGAATTTGGATTGGAACGTTGCTGTAGGTAACATTATCGTAAATATTTACAAATTTCTTCGCTAGAACTTTGGTGCTGCCAATAAATGCACTGCACTCTGGTTGAAGTTTGATTATGGCGTTGGTACTGATTGTTTGGGTAACAACGTCTCTGGAACCACATTTAATAGTCACAGGTAGAGGGTCTGCAACGGCAACTAACCAGGAGTTTTGATTAAGTTCTTGCACATGATAGTCTTTGGCTAGGATAACTGAAACTTGGCACGTTCTTGGAAGGCGATTGATTAATCGTAGTAACTGGGCTTTACAAACAGCATCACTGTCTATTGGATATGGCAGGATGTTGGAACATATTAGTGTTCGGGTGCTCAAAGATTTACATGATTCCAAGTTGCGGATTGTGATATATAATAATGAATCATCGTTTCGCGCAATTAAATTATTTGTTATTGAAAGAATGTGGTGAATACCTGTTCGATTATCCAAAATTGTTATTGGATATAAATGAAAGAGAATATATTTTTCTGGATCAACTAATGGGATTTCGAGAACAAAAATTACTTTTGAATCATATTGATATGCCTTTAGTTCTATGATTTCGAGATACTGAGCCACACTTGAAGGGTGAATTAACAAAGGTAAATTATTTCTTTGCAATGATTGAGATATGTGCTTTAGTGATTCTATTAAGTCAAAAGGTGTAATAATTGAACTGTGTAAAATCCGTAAACGGGCGAAAACAATTGAATTTATAATATCATTCAAAGAATTTTCAAGAAATGAATAACTTTCCATTAATAGTTCGCAAATGTTTAATATTTCTATTTGAGAGGAATAATATTTCAGATCGTCAGAAATATCCAGTATTGATTTTCGAATTTCTATATCATTATTGAATGTTTCCTCGTCAATTTTGAGTTTCTGAATAGTTGAATTAAATTCTTTTATTACTGAGGTAGTTACTGAGATTTGATTTTTAAGAAGATTCTCGATTTGATATTTATCATGTGTTATTTTTTCTATACAGTCATTAAAATATTTGCCATCGGAGGCATCTAAGTTTCCTGTAATTGCTTTCCAAAATGTTCCTATACCATTAAAAATTCCACGTTTTTCTCTAAGAATATTTTTTTTATTATCTGCCATTATTTCTGTATATTTTTGATTTACAGCTCCTGATATTTGTCTAAGGAGACTAATATGTGTTAATACTTTAGATTTAAATGCTTTCATTCGTGGTACGTCTTCGTTGATATTATTAATAAGGTTTTCTAAAATTCTATCATTATTTACAATTGTATCCATAATTGGTTCTAAGTCTTTATATACTAATAGTAAAGTAATGTCCATTTGTCATTAGAGATTCTTATTTTTGCTTCTTCATGAAAGAAGACTCCTATCGTGTTGTTAATTGGACTTTTGGAGTATTGGGACTGGACGACTGATGACAGTCTGAGGATCGTCCTGGAAGAGAAATTTGCTCGTAGTATGGTTTTAATCTATCAAAATTTATTTTAGATTTTTGTTTAGTATTAGGATTTAATAAGAGGGCTGAGTTTTGATAAATTTCGAGAATTTCGAAAGGGCCATTAAATTTGTTTTGAGGTTTATCTTTAATTTGGGATTCGCGTACATATACTTTTTCACCTATTTTATATTCATGAGGATGTTTGGGAACATGTTGATCAAAACGTTCTTTTGCTTTTTCTTTTTGTTGTTTCGTTTTATCACGAGCAGATTTATAAAGAAATTGCATACGATTGTTTAAATCACGTATGTATTTTGATATAAGGGTTTTCTCATTATATAGGATTTCAGGGGGTCTAGAAGAAGTATGTCCGAAAATTAGTTCAAAGGGCGTAAAACCGTGGGTTTTATTTTTCGTGTGCAAATAACAGCATACGGAAGTACGTTGAACGGATGTTCATGTGGGTTTTCGGTTTGATTAGCTCTTATCATTTCGCTAAGTGTAGCGTGAAATCTTTCTAGAGAGCCGTTTGATTGGGGATGACCTACACTAGAAAATGTTATTTTTATGTCGTATAGTTCACATAGGTCTTTCATTAGTGTATTATTAAATTCACGGACATAATCACAATGGATTCGTAGTGGGGTACCATAATGTTGGAAAAATAAAATAATAGTGTTAACGATAGTTTTTGCCGTTTTATCTTCAATTGGATAAGCTTTGGTAAATTTAGTAAGTTCGTCTCGTATTGTCAAAGCATAGTTCTTAGATGGATATTCAAATATATCGATATTTATTCGTTCAAATGGTGTTTTCGGTGTTTCTGTTATCACTAAAGGGTTGCTTAAATTTTTTCGGCATATTTTAATTTTTTGACATGTTTCAGAACTTTTTATAAAATTTTCTACATCTTTAATCATTCTGGGCCAATTATATTTTTCTTTGATGCGTCTTAGAGTTTCGTTAATTCCGCGATGTAAATTACTTTTGCCTAAATGGTATTGTTCCAATATAATTGGTATTTGGTTTTTATCTGAGATGGTTACAATATTTTGACAAATACATATTTTAATATCTTTGTCTGCAAAGATAAAAGAAAATATTTCAAGAATAGGAGGGTCTATTTTATTTTCAAGAAAATATGTTGACGAAAGGTCAAATTTGTTTTGTCCTGTATAAATAATATAGAAAAGATGTTGGACTACATTTTCTGGATCGAGTAACAAAGGAATTATGTAATATTTTCGATTTTTAACTGTTTTACTAGAGAAAATATTTAGTCTTTGTATTGAAAAATCTGCATTTTCTTCAAAAATGTCTTCTAATATTTCATGATGTAATTCTCCTAAATTCTTTTGTTGAAAAAAGGTTATTATGTTTTTATGTAATTTATTTAGAAGTTGTTCGTTTGAAGTTTCAATTTTTGAATAATCAATTAAAGATTTTGTTTCGTACATATTAGCAAATGTGTAGTAATCTTTAGTTATTTTTTCATCATCGAAATTTAAATTTGAGTTATTAGATTTGTCGTCATCGTCTTGATTTGTCGCAAAAATAGAGTTTTGATTGGAATTTTGCGCATTGATTAAAATGATTAATTTTAATTCTTGATAATGCGTCTGCGTTTTTATTGATCTTACCGGGTTTGTAAATTATTTCATACTCATATTCTTCGAGTTCAAGTCTCCAGCGTGCGAGTCTACTACCTGGGTCTTTGATTGAAAAAAGCCAAGTAAGAGGGCGGTGGTCTGTGATTAGTTTAAATTTTCTGCCAAAAAGATACGGGCGAAAATGTTTTACTGCCCATACGATTGCAAGGAGTTAACGTTCAACAGTTGAATAATTTGTTTCGGCTTTACATAGGGTTCTAGATGCATAGCCAATTGGTAAATCTTTTCCTACAGGTCCTTGTGATAACACAGCGCCTATTGCAAAAGCACTAGCATCTGTGGTTAAAAGAAATGGTTCGTCAAAATTTGGGTATATAAGAATTGGGTCAGAAATTAGCAATTTTTTTAGTTCGTCAAAAGATTCCTTGCAATCAGAATCAAAGTTAAATTTTATTTCTTTTTTGAGTTAACGAGTAAGTGGTTTAGAAATTTTCGCAAAATTAGGAATGAATCGTCGATAATAACCTGCTAAGCCAAGGAAAGATTTTATATCCTTAGGATTTTTTGGTTGGGGAAAATTTTGAATACATTCAATTTTTGCTGGATTTGTTTTAACACCGTCTTTAGTTATTAGGTGTCCAAGATATGCTACTTCTTTGCGTAAAAATTCGCATTTGTCTGGTTGTATTTTAAGATTAGCTTTTCTTAGTCGTTTGAAAACTTCGCGTAATCGATGGATATGTTCGTCAATTGTAGCGGAATAAACTATAATATCGTCCATATAGACAAGACATCGTTCATTTAAGATTCCTAAAAGAATATTGTCCATTACACGATGGAATGTAGATGGGGCATTCTTTAGTCCGAAGGGCATTCGTAAAAATGATCGTTTTCTACTGAGAACGCTGTTTTTGAAATATCTTTAGGAGCTATCTCTATCTGATGGAAACCAGAAGCGAGATCAAGAGTAGTGAAATATTGACACTGTCCAAGTTGGTCAAGTAAATCTGAGATATTAGGAAGTAGATATTTATCATTAACAGTGGATTCGTTCAATTTTCTATAATCTATTACGATTCTTCATTTTTGTTTATTACTAGAGTCGATTTTTTCCAGTATAACCCAAACGGGAGATGACCAGGGAGAGATTGATGGTCTAATTATACCTTGTTGTAACATGTTGTTTACTTGCGTTTTAACCTCTTGTTTATGTATTTGGGGGTATCTATAAGATTTAGTAAAAATGGGCTTTGTATTATTCGTGTCTATCTTATGTTTGATTTCCCTTGTGAAGGAAAGGTTGTCACCTTCTAGATAGAAAATGTCTTCGAAATTGACACAAAGATTTGTGATTAATTCTTTTTCTTCTTCGTTTAAATGGTCAAGTCTAAGCTGGGATCTAATAGTTGGGATTCTATTTGAAGTTTGAAATTCGGGAGATTCAGGAAGATTGAAATTAAGAAGTGTGTGTATCGAAAATGGTTCTATTTCGATATTTAAAAAATCAATTGTTTTTGGGATTGCGTTCGCATTGATAATTGTTGTCAAAAATACGCCTTTTTGATTGACATAGACATTTGGGATATGTACTTTTTCTATTTCCTTTCGGGATAAAATAGCATCGGTATTGATTAGATGACATTTTAATTTCAAAACTTGTTCTGTTCTACCTTGTATAGTTATTTTATTTTTATTTGCCTCGTATGTTTCGAGTTCTGTTGAATAGTAATTGTCTTCAACTTTATACAGTGGTAGTGTTTTAAAATTGGTAATAAGTTGTTTATTCTTTAAATCAATTGTACATTCGTAGTGTTCTAGGAAGTCAAGCCCTAGAATTCCGTCAAAATCAATGTCTAAGATGTAAATATAGACTTTGTAAGGGTCACCGTTGTTAAAATTTATCAAGGTTGATTCAGTTATTAAAAGTTTTTGTTCGGTAATGCCTTGAATTGTTGCATTTTCGGGGAAACGATTTGGAAAGTTCTTTACTGTATTTTCTTTGAAAATTGAAATACCTGCACCAGAATCTATGAGTAGTTTGAAAGTATTTGTTGCGTCTTTAATATAGTAAAGATTTTTGGGATTTATAGCAAGGAAGGGATTTAAAGAAATAGTTGTTCGGGGAAATTGAGTGAGGGATTCATATCGTCTAGCGTGAGAGTTTCGATTTGGGCTTGTATTTGATTTGTTTCTATAGGGGCTTGATTGGGTGGATGGTTTTGATTTGGGGATAAAAGAAAATTTCGATTTTCCTCGATTGGAAAATTTTGGTCGTTAAAGTTGGGATCTGGATTCTCATAAGAATTGTCTTCATATGAAAAGAATGAGGGATCTTGGTAATCTTGTTGATAGTCTTGATAATAGTCATTAAAATATTTTTCTTGATTATTATCGGTGCTAACTAAGTGAGCTTTGAAATTAGGATTTTTCTGAATTACTGAGGGTCGAGAATAATTAAAATTCGGTTGACGTTGGAAATTATTTTGATTTGATTGGTTATTTGTAATATTTGGGGTTTGCGTATTTGGGCTTCTTTGTTGTTGCATATTTGGTCTATGTGACTGAAAAGAATTTGTTTGCGGGGCAAACTGGGGTGGCTGAAAATTTGAGTTTTGGGAAAAATTGGGACGTGGTTGTCCGTTATTCGCATGGCATTGATTTGCCGAATGACCAATACGTCCACATTTAAAACATTTTTGCGTTTGAAAGTTTGGTTTTTTCAAAGGTTGATTGAATGGCTTTGGTGGGTTCGGTTTTGAAACTTTTTGAGATTCGAAATAGGACAATTGAAGTTCACGTCAAATACGTATTTGGGCTTCAAGAAGATCTCTTGGGTTACTGGCACGAATTATATGTCCAATACGGGGTTCGAGACCAGTTAAGAGGGTGCTCAGGGACATGGATTCGATCAGGGTTATTTGAGCTTGTTTCTGTTGTGGGGTGAGATTAGACTTTTGTATATTAGCGTGCATTTTTGCATTTAGCACTTGAAGTCGGTTGAGGAAGGTTAAAGGACTCTCATTAGGTAATTGTTTGATACGTTGTAAGTCTTGTATTAAAGAAGACAAGTCTCGCGTATCTCCGAAGTGAGAATTTAAAAGTTGTTTTATTTCTAAGTAAGAAATAGGATTGCGAGAGCTTATTAGCTGCGCTGCTCTTGCACGTAATTTATTTTTTATATGGAATACTAATAAATCTTTTTGATCGCGTGTAGACATATTGTAAGCACAATCACAAGCATTGAGAAATGTTTGGAGAAAAATTTGATCACCATCGTATTCAGGAATTATCGAAAATATTTCGGATAATTTATACGGTTCAATTTCGGGTGTCTCAGGGACATTTTGAGTTCCGTTATCAGTCATGGTTGCTCAATATATCACAATATCAAAATGAAATAATATAGGCACACAATATTATATAAAAAGAATACGAACTTAAAATTAAGAATTTAGGTTGATTCGCAGTACGTAAAGTAGTACACAAATCAACGTAAATTAAAGCAATACTAAAATCTAGAAAATTTAAGCTTTTTCTTGAAATTTGATTAACTGTATAATCAAAATTTGAAATTTAAATATTCTTTTGGATTTTTGAAATTTGTTTTTGAATTCAGTTCAACTAGTTATCAAAATTGAAAACAGTTGAAAATTGAAAATATGAAAATTAATAAACGAGATGATTCAGTCTTACGTTACTAGTAGAAACATCAGACTTCGTCGTTTTCTCTGCAGCAAATTCTACCAGGGGCTTCACTAGGTGTTCCTAATCCGTAGATTGACTGCGAGTTGGTGACGTCGGGTCGTGATTTTCTCTGTTTTTCTTGTTTTTCACAGGTTCTTCTGAGCAATGGATTGGGATCCTCCGTCGACAGTTAGAGTGCACAAAGGCTTCGTGTTCTGTTAGACGTTTTCAGATCTTACCGACTGCGCCAGTTTGTTAAATCACTTTCTTGCCAAATTACTTTTTAAAAAATTATTTTATTACTCAAAAATACTACAAATTAAAATATATACATTTGAACTTGCAGAGTAACGTTTAACAAGATGAATTCAAGCTAGACTGAACTGTACTGAACTAACTGTATACAAAGAAAAATAACTATTTATATGTTTCGTTATGCTGACTCAGTGGGAACTGTTTACTTCGTTCTTGAACACTTGGGTCAGGACGTGGGTTCTGCTGATGAAGCTTTCTTGGTATAAACTTGTTATCGTAAACAAGTAACACCTGCTGTTTATGAGAATAGGATGATCTACGTTGTTGACTGATATGTGATACTTTGTTATTGAGATAAGCTTGGATTTCCGAATAACTGCGTTAGCGGGTGATAGCTGATAGTCTGGGAACCAAGGTTAGCATAACTTGTATGATGAAATAGCTGGTTTTAATACTGATACCCCCCAAGGAAACTGCCTGATGAGCCTTGCCGGGGCAGATACCACGGTAGCAGATTGGCACCTTGGCCCTGGAAACAAACATAGCGTCATGTTTTGGTCGATTCTCGACAAAATGGTGAAGGAGTAATCCTTACCGTTACTGGTTTCGTTTTATATATATATATATATATATATATATATATATATATATATATATATATATATATATATATATATATATATATATATATATATATATATATATATATATATATATATATATATATATTATTTAATTATAGGAATTATTATTTAAATTTAAATACTATTTTTCTTTTAATGCGATAAACAAATAACTTTTTCTAGAAAATAGCGGTTATATATAAAGAAAACCTGTTACGTAGTAACAAAAAGATAATTTGCAAACAAGTTACGTAGTAACTAAAATTTTTGCTAGTAACCAGCAAATTTAAAAGATATCAAATTAGATCTAATAAACGAATATAACTTAGATAGTTTAATTGATTCGCCAAATTCATTGTCAATTGGTTCAACTGCCAACAAAAACTATAATAATCAATTATATAATAACACTGAACAGGAACCATCAAATTTTCCGATTACGACGAATATGACATAATATTTAATAAAATAATATAAACAATTATAATACAATTATTCTATATCAATATTACCGAAATTAATGCGAAGTTCTTACTAGATACAGGTAGTACAAGAAGTTTTATTAACCCCAAAATTGCTTATATAAATTTTCCATATTTAATTCAAAAAGAATTATTTCAAGTACAAACAGCCCACGCAATATCGTTTCACCATGAAATAGCAACCTTACCAATTTTTCCTACCTTCAATACTACAAGATTACATACATTTTATTTATTTAATTTTTCTGACAAATTCGATGGATTAATAGGTTTAGATCTTATAAAACAATTAAATGCCAATCTAGACTTCAACAAGGGCGTAATAAAATTACCTAATGTAGATATACCCGTAAGTTATGAAAATAAAAATATTAATATGAACAATATAAGTAAAGTTATGACTTATATAATAGAGCCCAGAAGTATTAAAAAAATTCAGATTCCTGTTGATGTTTCACATGGTTATGGTATTCTTTCTTATAAAAAACTAGAACACATTAAAATTCCCGAATGCCTAGTAGAAATTAAAAACAATTTAGCTTTAACAACAGCCTTAAATCCTAGAGAAAACCCTATAAAAATTGAATTCCTCGAACCTTTCGACATAGAACCCTTAAACCTTAATGAAATAAAATTTATTGGACAATCTTCACAACAATATTTACCGGCAAAAGACTTAGATAATAAGCTTAAAGCTAATCAAAAAAATATTAATCTTGACCATTGCAATAGTGAAGAAAAAGAACAAGTACCGAAATTATGCTATGAATTTAGAGATATCTTTCATTGCGAAGAACTGCCTTTAACTTTCTCAAATACGATTAGATATGAAATTAAAGTGAAAGATGATACCTCAGTATTCTCAAAACCCTATAGATACCCTGAAATACATCGCGGAGAAGTAAGAGTTCAAATGTCTAAGCTTTTACAACAAAATATAATACGAGATACGAACTCCCCATGGTCTTACCCTATTTGGACGATAACACAAAAATGTCCTATTCCTCAAATAACAGAGATTCTAGATAAGTTAGGTATATCCCAATACTTCACAACCCTAGCGTTCCAAAAACAGCATTTAGCACTGACACAGGATATTACGAATTTTTACGTATGCCATTTGGACTCAAAAATGCCCCTGCGACTTTTCAACGCGTCATGAATAACGGTGTACGTGGCTTTTTATCTTTTCTTTTTATCTGGATGAGATTATTATATTTAGTACAAGTCTTCAAGAATATCT
This sequence comes from Kuschelorhynchus macadamiae, assembly GCA_030620095.1. Lineage (NCBI taxonomy): Eukaryota > Metazoa > Arthropoda > Insecta > Coleoptera > Curculionidae > Kuschelorhynchus > Kuschelorhynchus macadamiae. The sequence continues at coordinate 15,773 of JAUTXW010003057.1, forward strand.
ATACAAATTAAAAAAAGTTTTTACAAAATTGCGAGATTCCAACCTTAAGGTACAACTTGATAAATCAGAATTTTTAAGGAAAGAAGCACAATATTTAGGACACCTTGTAAGCAACGACGAAATAAAGCCTAATCCTGATAAGATCTCAGTTATAAACAATTTTCCCATTCCTACAACTACCAAAGAATTTAAATATTTTCTAAACTTAGTTATTGTAGACGATTTATAAAAAAAGACTGCCAAAATAACAAAACCCCTAACCAGTTGTTTAAAGAAAGACATAAAAGTAATACATAATCATGAATTTATAAATGCATTTGAACACTGCAAAAGTCTTTTAATAAATGCCCAATTACAACATCCCGATTTTTATAAACCATTCCTTTTAAGTACCGATGCAAGCAATTTTGCATTAGGCGCGGTATTATCCCATGGGACTATCCCTAATGATAAACCTATAGCATATGCATGTAGAACCCTGAATGAGACTTCAACAAAATACTTAACAATCGAATAGAATTATTAGCTATAGTATGGGCATAGTATATAAATATTTTCGACTATATTTATAGACCTTTAGTTTGGCTTTTTAATTTAAAAATATCAGTTCAAAATTAGTTATATGGCGTTTACGATTAGAAGAATAAAAGAGGCATTCAAAATTCTAACGCAGATGCTTTATCTAGAATACAATTAAATGTCTATGAAAATTAATCAACAATTAATAACCCGGGTGACACTAATAGAAACATCGTAGACTTCCTGCGAAATCTTGCTGAAAACCCGATAAATGATGATGCAATCGAAGAACAAAGACCCAGCTGTAGTAAGCAAAAGATAAACATTATTGCTGACATTCAGGTCAAGCCACCTTCGACATCTGATGTAACCGTGGATACTAATCAAGCTTATATGGAACCTAATGGCATCAGCAACCTTGATGAAATGATAAATAAGTTCTTACAATATCTTATTACAAAAAATCCCCGCATCACGAAATGAACTTAACTCAGAGAAATTCGAGAAAAATTTAATTAACAATGTGGAATTACCTGAAAACCCAGATGTAATAAAAAACTTTATTCGATAATATTTAAAGCCTGAAAAAACGTGTTATCTATTTTTTCATAGTAAAGAATCAATTTCAATTTTTACCAACCTTTATATACAAAATTTTAATAAACCAAAAATTGTGATATGCTCGAAATTGCTAAATAATATTTCGGATAAAGAAGAAAAAAATTTGAGAATGACAAACCAACATCAAGGTAAAACAAATCATAGAAGCATAAATGAAACGTATGAACGTCTAAAGCAAATTTATTTTTGGTCCAAAATGAAAATTGACATAACCCAATACATTAATGATTGTAATATTTGTCAAACATCTACTGAACACTGAATTTCCGATCTCGTGAAGTGAAGATCCCAGAAAATGCCTCGTGCAATCGAAGGCGAAACGTCGAAAAGTGATTCCATTTTGACACGGTCTAATCCCAAGAACCATGATTTCTTAATTGTCCACAGCTGTGAAAGCTTTCGTTCTATACATTTGGCACATTTTCAAAATACGGACAATTTTACCATTATGATAAGAATGCAAAAGCCGCTTGTGGGAGGTTAGTCAATTTCTTGTCATTTTTCGGATGCCCTGCAATAATAACTTGTGATAATGGAGGAGAATTTAATAATGAACTTTTAAAAGAACTCTTAGAATCTCAAAAAATAAATATACATTTTACTACGCCCAGACATCACTCCCGTAGAGCGCTTTCGCTCTACTCTTATTGAACATCTTCAGATTTTAAAACAAAAAGATAAAAAAATCCGTCTCTGAACTCATGCCTTTTGCAATTATAGCTTACAATGGGACTATAAACAGTGTAACCAAGTTGATTTTTTCTAACGACTTGATCTTGATTACGTTTTATTCCCGATTATGTTTCATCGCATAAAGATAAAATTGACGCTATGTATAAAAACGTAACTGATAAAACGAATGAAAGTCAAGAGAGAGGTTTAGCGAAAACTAACGCTAAAGGTAATGAAAGTACAGATTTTAAAGTAAACCAAAAAGTGTATAAAAAGATTTATATTAAAAATAAACCCAAATTTGGTGGACCTTACGTAATTTTTGAAATATAACACAACCGGGTTGAAATAAAAAATGTAAAATACCCCGATAAGGTCGAAACTATACATATAAAGGAATTAAAAAGACCACTTGTTACGGATTGTGCTGTGTCCAAGGACATACCTCCAGGTACCACAAAGAGTTTATACATAAATTACAAGAGATAAAATCTAAATTAGGAGTTGAAAAGTTGCCATTTGAACCATCTATAGACAATATCCTAAAAATAGAAAATACGCTAGAAATAAAAAGTTATATAAAGATAAGGAAGTTATATTTATTGTAGAAATTACTCTGGTAGAGAAAAACAACTATGATTTATAACTGTTTGCTTTACCCACTAGGAATGATATTATAAAATAATTGTACGAAATTTCAAGTATTTACTAATAAATAAAATAAATTTAACTTTGTAAATATATTTCTAATAATGAATATCTATGTTCACATATCCATTCAGAAAACTTTTATAAACACACTCCTTGCGAAATTCAACTTATAAGATACCAACATAATAGCTCTAATTGTAATCCAATACCCATAGATATTGATTATATGCAACTTCAAAATATTGACGAAAAGTTGAAAAGTTACCGTTAATGGCCTGACAGGAATAGAGTCGTGCGAAAATTCGCAAAATAACGTACTATTTAATGGAACTTATTTATTAGAATTAAGCTTTCCTTGCAGTTTAAAACTAGGTGATATCACCATACAAGCTTATAAAAATAATCAACGCTTATTTCAGAACATTCCATTACCAAAAGTAAATTTTAATTATACGAATAAAATTCCCTATAAGAAAGTAAAACTGTTCAATTTAAATAATGTAAATTCTAATAAAATAGACTCTTTACAAGAGGAACTTAACTTTCAAAGAATTGAAAATTCTAAACTTTTAAATAACCCTATATACTATAATAAAGCAAGCTTTTGGACCGTTTTGATATACAGTATAGTTTGTATTTTAATTTTAATCGTACTTGAAATACACGTCATACCGGTACTACGTTCGCGCATCATTGAGGAGGTCAAGGGCTTGTTAAAAATGAAATTAAAAAATCCAGATCCGAATTTCTAACAATTAAGGAAATGAGACTTGGAAATAAGGAATGCAGCTTGGAAAAAATAAAAAGGGAAATGATTTTCGGTTTTTCATGGATATCTTCGGAAGTAGTCTGAATTTTCCAACTTTATCAGCGACATATTTTTTTAATATTAAATTGCGCAACTTTACCCTAATTTAACCAACCTCGTATCTCTTACGGCTGTTGAAATGCCAATGCTCTCCCTTGGAATTTGTAACACCTTATATATATTAACTGGACAACACTCAAAACGTCCACCTTAGATTTTTGCCCCATTATCAAAATTGCGTATCTTAAAAAGTATCACGTGTATTTTGATGAATTTGAACTTTTTGGAATGATTTGTTAACGGGCTTTCAATTGAGGTATCAATTTAATGTGTATTAGCAGATGCTAGGGATATACAGGGCACATAATAAAGTGATGTAAAATGATCTAAAATATTTGATGATCCCATTTTAACCAGAAACATGCCGTTTGATTCCCTATTCAATTTTTGCGGTCTAAGATTAAAATACAAAAAAACTATTTCTCCGATTTTTGAAATTTTGCTTTTTTCCAGAGAAGCGATTTTTTTGCTGAAAATTTTTTAAAATACGACTTCGTATTTTTTTTGTTGGCCACACATTAATGTGAAGTGTTCCCACGATGTACAGATTTGCTTTATGCAGGATGTCCCCAAAAATTACGGACATCGATTGAAAACAAAAATGCCGTTTTTTTTACATGGAAGATTTTGTATGAAATACTTATAATTTAATAGGTTATTTATAATTTTCTGGTGTAAGGTCGCAATTTGTTAGTCAACGTCCTTCTTAAAAAAGATACAGGGCGACTAAGATATTTTGGTCATCTGAAAAGTCGGCCTTTGTTATTGTATCGCCTTTGTAGCTCTAGCTGCATATTAAACAAAGATTTTTAATCAAACAAAATTACCCATATATATTGGATATTTAGCATTCAGAATAAGTTTTATTGCATTCAATAACAATAGCTAATTAACCACAACTAAGTTTAAATAAAAATAACAAATTTAACAAATAAAACACTAAAATAACAATAAATACAAAACAAAATTTTAATACCGGATTGGACCACCCCTTTTGGTTATAACAGACGCTACTCTTCTAGACATGATATCAGTTAAGTAAATTCCTAGCGAATAGCTTCCCGTATATCCCGAATAACATTCACCCAATCTTCTACACTTACTATCTGACGTATCAGACATGCTCAATTGGATTCATGTTTGGAGATCTGGCAGGCCATTCCATTGTCTAAATGTTGTTCTCCCTTAAGAACTCTTTGACAATTCGCGCCCTGTGGGGCCTTGCGTTGTCATCAACAAGGACAAACATTTCCAAAATTGTTTGCGAAACCTCTATTACGCACCTTTCTATAAAATTCAATGCAGTCACATTTTCTCGAGCACAAAAAAATTAGTTTGGGGCAATTGCATTACTAATTCCTAGGCCAACAAGTGCCTTTTGGATGTTCCATACTGTTTTGGATGTAACCAAGTGCCGCTTGACTGTCTGAGAATATTTTTATCGTTTTATGAGTTATTTGGCGTTCTTGTAACACTCCAACACACAGTTCGATAACTTAAACTTCTGCTTGGAATTTAGAGATATAATTATTACCCAGGCTTACCGAAAGAACAACCCTTGGCCTTACTTCATAAATTCCAGCTTATTGGTTTTGGAGCCATCCATGCACAGACACAGTTTCTCTTTTAGTAGATCGGTTTTATCCCGATCACACTCCTCTTTCCCTGGTAAGAAGGGTTGAGGTGCATTAACAGTTTTGGTAGTAGGTCCGACGGCATTCCTGATGTGTAATGGTTTTCCATAACTTTCAACATGAAGGACGGTGACATGTAACTCATGCTTCATGCCACTGGTGGCATCGTGGAGTTTGTATGTTGTCCTCATTGCTTCTCCTTCCACAAAGAAGTGAAGTGGAGGAAGTTTTAGAAGGAGCTGCATGGCTGCTGACGGAGTGGAGCGGATCGCTCCTGTAATTGACAAGCAAGCCTGTCTCTGCAGTCGATTCAATTTGACTTGGGTAACGCTTTGTTGTCCTTTGCTCCACCAGGCTACATAATAATAGGTTATCATTAGTCTTACGACCATTAAGTTCAACCCGTATACTTGTTTTAGTCTCATAACCCATACCCTCCGGCAGACTCTAAAGTGTAACCTCTTCTTGCTGAGGTGTCTGCTTCACCTGTATCTGCATGATAATCTATCACTACCCGAAAGGTAGCTACCATGAGAGAGATATAGCATAGGCGTCGGCCTAAAGCTAATTGTTTTATTAATATCTCTGTTTAGAAAGAAAAATCCTGTTGTTTTGATTGGCCATAACCATCTTTCGAACTTGAAAACAATTTTCAGCGATTTCTAGTAACTAATTTACCTATTAGTATTTTTCCCCAAATTGGATGATTAACCGTTACCGAGTTAGGGGCGGCGTTCATTCTTAGTTGATCACATGGTACTTATTATTATTTTTTTACCTTGAAATATACTATAGTTAAACGTTATCGAAATATCTTTTTCTCATATTTTTCATACAAGATATATTATATGTTTTTTTCCATAGAATTGAACTTGTGTATCTAAAAAAAAATAATAAAATATCATGATGGGTAAAACCTAGTATTTATTGTAAAATAAGTTACACTTTCCTATCAATTTATATTCAATATCTACAACTAAGGACTTGAAATCAATCGGGCTTAGAAAGACTAAAAACATGAATTAGGGTTGTAAAATGACATTTTTTTTATGTAATTGTAACGGTCATTTATTTGTCATGTTTGTCGTTTTTGTCATTTATGGTCATTTATTGTCGTAAATATTGATTTGCCGTCAATGAAGATAAAAAAGCTTCAGGCACGAGACAAGCGATTAAAAGATTAACAACTTCAACTCAATCATAAATTTATTTGAATAACAAGTACTTCAAAACTACAAAAAATAAATAGGAACAATAAACTAGAACAAAAACGGAAATATGCTCAGTGCTTTAAGCAAAAAATTACCTATAAAGGCTTCGAAAATTAACTAAAAATATCTTTATAAACAAAAAAAAAACAAATCCACCCAAGAACTAAAGTTCTTCAGATTCACTCTCATCGTAGACATCAAAGTCATCTAATGACATGGAAAGAGCAGCTTGCATTTCCTCCATTAGCCTAATGCTTTCTTTAGTTGTATTAGTACTTGTAGAAGTAGAACTTTCATGGTCATCGTCCTCTGTCGCTATTATCGAGGAAGTTGAGGGTACGGTTGAGATTAATGTTCTCCCTTCATACCTTTCGTCATTGTTCGTACTTCTCTCTAAAATTTTAAAGGATGATGTTTTTAACTTTTTAAAAGGTCAGATGATAAAAATAATCTACCAATTGAACTAAGAATAATAAAATATTTTAATCAAAGTTACTTATTTTCTGCTCTTTTTGTCGTAAGGCGATTCCTGGTTTTTGAATGAATATGTTCATATGAACTACAAGTTCTTTCAGTCGCTGCTGAAGTAGCTTGCTTAGACTGCTTCAGCCACATGTCGAAGTGGCATTTCTGTCACTTTCAGGAAGTGTATGAGATCCCATGTAGTGACTGCTGTGGAGTTTACATTGGCCAAACTACTCAGTGTTTAAAATCAAGGCTAAATTCACAATACGACAAAGGAAACCCCATAGCGCTCACTAAACACGAAAATCAAACCAACCATAAATTCAATTTTTCCAAGGTAAGAATTTTAAAAACGGAATCTTATAAACGGAAAAGAGAGATATATGAATCTATTGAAATCGGGAAAAATAAAAATGCCATTAATGACAAAAATGATGTTAATTTAGTAAACAAAATTTTTTTCAACATCATTTAAGTTCCCCAAATCTGTTTAAAATAAATAAATATTTAAATAATAAAAACTCTCCGGTAAACACTAAAAAAGTATTATGATAAGAATGAATTCCTACACTATATATTTCAATTAGTCTGCAATAGACGTTCTGTGTTTGTATTTGTTTGACAAAATGACAATGTGCTATGTGTATTTTATTTTGCTTAAATGTTAATTAGTGTTATTGACCTTGTGATTTACGTCTCATGGTAAAATAATTTTTGATTTTTTAAAATCTTAGATTGTTTATTTTTTTGCAATATGTTTTAGGAAAAATAAAATAAAAACATTTTAGAAAAAGACATGGAATTACCCGTCGAAACATCAAATTGAATTAAATATGACAAATAATTAAAAAATCGTTTTAATTTTATGAACACACGCATCCCAAGAAAAGACGTACCTAATTACAATATATATTTGAAGGTTCAAGTAAAATATTTGCGAAACTATATATATATATATATATATATATATATATATATATATATATATATATATATATATATATATATATTGAGTAAAAAAATTGTAATAAAATCCGCAATAATAGACTACTTGCACATTTATTTATTATTAGATATGGGTGATGTTGTTACTGAAAGATATGGTTCCCACGTAAGCATCTTGAGCTACGACAACCGTTTTTGGTTCCATAGTGCCACTTTACCAGGCAGATAACGTATTTCCAAATTACCTATATACTTTTTATTTTTATTTTTGTATCCGTACCCCATAAACTGTATCAAATATTGATGGTTTTGTCTTTAATCCGTCCAAATGTGCATGAATTATAAAACGTGGAGATGAGCGATGCTTTAGGGTACTAGTTGACATAGTAAATTTGTTAGAGGGAAACGGCGTTGCACAGATTCCACCAAACGTCTCATTCTTTGAGGTATCCAACGATGCTTCAGCAGTATATTTGTATTTGTATCGTCTTTCGACTGGCGTCACTCGACGTCACTTGGCAACAATCCTCTCTAATGCATATGCTTGTCGCATTTAATGGTTCTCCGGATGTGTTGACACTTTTAGATTGTGTTTGTACTTGCTTACGAGATTTCTGCGTCACTACTTTGAATATAGAAATCAAAGGCTTAGCAATTGACTCATACAATTTTTCCAATTCAAATTTATCTTGTGCATGAGCAGCTCTAATTTGTTTAAACTTTGTTCGAACGACATCTGTAACTCCGATCAATTGGCATTTTGGATCAATATCATCATTCATCGTGAAGGTGATGTTATTACAGTATAAGGCAACTGTGAAGTGAGCATTCACTGATGTTACTCTGTGTATATATAGTTATCGAAACGCCTGCGATATCTTCCCGAATTTAAATCACTGTCTTTATCGATAACTAGATATCCATACTTGTCATTCCAACATTTAGCATACATCTCTCGAAATTGAGTGAACGTTACATCTGGTAACGATCAGAAAAAATATGGCCTAGTTCATTTAATTTTGTTTGAACATTATAATTAAATTAGCGTTATCACGTACTAATTGCTTGGGGACTCGGGAATAGGTTTGCGCTAGGTAAAAACTATCCACGTTTTTATGTCGTCCCAACTGAAATATGATTTTATAACATCCTGTTTCTCACACATTACGTCATCAAATATGAAGATGGAGTTTGTCTTGGCATCAGATGGTTCCACGATATCTGTTGTATCGCTAAAAGTGTAATGACCAAGCCCTTTAATTGGTGTGAACATTTTCTGGAGATATTTATATTTGGGTTGATACAGCGACCTTGAATATACGTAAACATCTTCAAAGCGCAAATCTTAAGCAAATCAATCATAACATTCGTTTTGCCATAATTAGAAGGTCCTATAAGCAATCCTCGAATCGGTTATGGCAGGAAAGGACCGTGTCGACCAATTACATTCTTCCCTACATTTCCAGATCCAACCTTTGCGTCAAGATTATCTACTTCTAGTTTATATTTAAGCTTTACAGTACACATTGTAGCCAAAAAATAATATATTTCATGGTGAACCCTCGGTTTTACTATTCGCTCAAATGCTGTTCGTCAAACCAAGTGGACGCTCTCGACAATCACTGGGTGTGGCATAGTGAATTCATTAATTAATAAATTTTCGTTTGAGTTACATCTTCCCGGATACCAATATTGTGGACCCGGCAATAAACTTGCAAAGCGGTGATTTGGGAATTAACCCATTAGATGCAGCTTGTAAGAAACACGATATAGCGTATTCAAAAAAACAAAATAACTTAAGTTCATGTCATCAAGCCGATCACGAGCATGAACTACGCGCTTGGGAAAGAGTAAAATCAAAGGACGCCATTGCAAGTGAAAAAACTTCTGCTTGGTTGGTAACAAATATTATGAAGGCAAAACAACGTTTTGGTATGGGTGTGGCAACGCAGACACGTAAAATAAAAAAGTGTTCCAAAAGAAAACGACATCGCTGGTCGCTGTAGTAGATCTGTCAAAGGGAATCGTATACATAAACATAAAAGAATATCCAAGTTTGCTTTTGGATGGGCGTTACGACAACCCATTCGAGCTGAACTGTCTAAAGCAGGTGGTAGAAAATTCGCAGAAAAAGACATATTTATGCATCTAGAATAGTTGTGTCTGCGGCACGGAAATTATTAAAAGCCCGCGGTGGTAAACGGCAGATACGCACACCTAGAATTATACCTTTTTCCAAAGGTCGGTGGGTTATGCAACAACCCAAAAAACAGGCGGTGAGTTACGACTAAACTCGAAAGGAACTGGAATGTATTTAAAACCATATAGAACAGGTTTAGGATTTTTTATGAATCACCCAAAAAACTAATAAAATGCCTTCCTCGGGGGTCACTATCGAATATTGATCTAGAAAGGTATGCATTACACTTGCAAGTGCCATATTTAAGCCCCATTAAAGGGGTATATATGAGAGATTCACTTCCCCGACGTAGTCCTAGACGCTATGAATCTGCTATTATTAATTTGGGTAGTATAAGAAGATTTGAAATGCACTGGGTGGCGTATGTAAATAATGGTTCAGAAATTACATAGTACGACATCTTCAATGATTTACCACCACCAACTGAATTGGTTCGGTATCTGCGAATGGGTCGTGAAGCAGCAAAGGAAAACTTACGAACGGCAGCAGAAATTTGGAAAAGTTTTGTATGGACATTTACGCTTAAAGTTTCTCTCGCAGAGAGATGAGACATCGATGTATTGAAGTATCCGTATTGTACGGAGCATCATAATAGCAATAATTTAGATCGAAACGAAGGCGCACAGGGCCTAGGAAACTGTTTTGCTGCTATTGTAAAATAAGTCATGTAAAAATTATAGAAAACAATTGGTTTAAAAATTCAGAACCAAGAAAACGACAGAACATCCTTAGACCTCTAAACTATTGTCGACAACAATGAAAGATAAAAACAATTTATTATTTTATCAATCATGTCGTACACATTCACTCTAACAGTACAGACTTTTATCCACCATTGGAGCTGAGTACAATAAATAAATATAAGCTCGCTCTCGTTGGATTTTACACGTATAATTTCAATGTCGATAAAAGCAACAATACATTTTCATACAAGAAAACAACTGTTAAATCTTCACCATCTATAAAGTTAAAGATTCTATCAGGCGTATATGAAATGAACGAGATTGAAAAAGTAATAAAAACTGCTTTACAAGAATCCACAAAAGACAGTGATGATAAAACATTGTCCCTAACACCCAATAACAACACACTAAAATGTAAAATAAAAACAAAATACGTTATAGATTTTACAGCAGAAAACTGTATTGGTAAGATGTTGGGATTTGATCAAATATTTTTACCAATTAACAAGAAACATGAATCAAGTTTTCAAGTAGATATTATAAAAGTACGTATAATACGTGCTGATTGTAATATTATCCTGGAGTATACCTTAGTACACAAGAATGTCATATTTTATTCGAATTCGATATTGATTTTGAACCTGGTTATAAGATAACGAAAGAACCTACAAACCTTATTTATTTGCAGTTAAAGCCTGAAGGACGTCAGTTCATAGACAACATCACTCTAAGCATCTTGGACGATAACGGCGATCTTATCGATTTTCACGATGAGAAGATTATTATAAAACTGGAGCTAAAGAAGCTGACATAAGAATGGGTTTTCGTTACAATCGTCAACCATACATGTTTTCTTCAATATATCAAAGAATGGCAAAGCTTAATAAAAAGAAACAAAATGCTAAAGCGGAGTCTCTCTGCAAAAGATCTTAGATTTCTTAAGTTCATTAGTTTGAAAGTACTAAAAGCGAAAATGATGGCAACTAGTGAAAAAATTGCGGTTTTTACTGAACCTATTTTCGATACCTCCGTCAAAAGTCTGCAAGAACACACATTAAACCCTACGGATCGCCTAAATTCCAATATTCAGATGAAATTTGTATTCCAGTTCACTTTCAAGACATAATTTTGGATATATCGGAAAGTTACATCTATATCGAAGGAACATTTAACCCAAAAAACGCCACCAAAAAGTGATATTTATCTAACAATTCATTAGCTTTTCTATTCGATATGAGATGGGTGGTGAGAAAGTCGCAATTGTCAGAAAACCGGGTGTAACTACGACCCTTAAAACAATGATTTCCTTTGGAAGTACAGAGCTGAAACCTTCTGACGTGTGGTTGGGGTCTAAATGAAGAAAACCAACACATTGTGGAGTCCACTAGTATTATATTTAGGTAGTATATTTTCTGGTAAATTACCCCTAAAATATCTAATGAGTTTTGCCGAAGATTATACCAAGGGTATTTTTAATATTAAACAGGAATTGATTATAATAATTGCCCGTATTTTTAACAACTGTTTTATTGGAGAAGTCGAAGCATATATTAAAATTGACAAATTGGAGTGGAAAATTGGTCACATTATTTCCGAGGATAGGCAGAAGCTAAAAATATTGTCACGTATTAATAAATATGGTAGTCATGCAAATATCCGAATGGCTAACCATATGTGGGATCTTTACGAGCTTCTCGCTCTCCGACAAACGTCGTCCGACGTTTGGGACATAAGAACAAGCACAAGTCTAGAAAAACCTCGTTATTTGATAATTGGATTTCATAATAATGAAAAGCGGATGGCAATAAAGAAGATACAACTGAATTGCAAATATAAGTGGCATCCGAGTTTATCTTAATTCAACAGTATTCCCAAATGAAAGATGGAATTTGGACTTTTCAAAGAAACTGTAAACAGCAGGCTACTATAGCTATGAAAACTTCCAAAGCAGTTACTACGGTCCAGAATTTAATGAGCCCATGATGGATTTAGGTCAATACTTAAAAATTCCGTTGTTTGTTATTTATTGTTCACATCAGTCAGAAGCTGTAAAATCTTCAACCATGCACGTAAAGATTGAATTTGAAACACGAAACGGTTTCCTAAAGACACTAAAGTTTTTGCATTAATAATCCACTATTCTATTTTTAGTTATAATATGTTAAATTGATCAGTATCAAATAAGCTTATTTAGTCGTTTAAAGTTATTTATAATTATATTTTATATTTAGCATATATGATAAAGTACTATGGGTATGGGTTTTCGTTATAGTTATTTCGTAAATACATTGTTATATTGTTTAGGTTAAGTTTATAGTTTTGATATATAAATAATAAATATATTAATTTAAGTGTAAGAGATAGTTTAGTCTTTATTGTTACAATAAATTAAAAAATTAAAACATTATGTATCAGTTATTTTGTGTTTTATTTTTACACATAAGTTGTAAAAAACAGAAAGACAAAAAAAGAAAAGAAAACAAAAAATTAAAATTTAACGTAAAATTTGTCGCAACACTAATAATTTTTTTTTGGATTTCCGTTGTGTGAAAAAAAAGAAAAAAAAATTAACGTAAGATTTGTCATAACGCTAATCGGCCGTTCGTTAACATTTCATACACCGTATTTTCAACTTCACGGAATTTCATTGGGAAAAATACACACAGTAATGTTAAAAAAACCAAGGAACTTTTTTCCTAGAATTTTTAACTAAATCGTCAAAAAATGTGTTAATAAATTACGAAATAACAATTTGAAAAAACCAAGAAACTTTTCTAAATCGTCAAAAAATATGCTAAAAAATTATAAAAGCTCAAAAAAAATCCTTAACTCATTTTTTTTTCATTGACAAAAATACATATAACAGTGTAAAAGAAACCAAGAATTATACTATACATTCTTTCTCTGTTTTTATCACAGACCATGTGCAGTCAGTACTCTATTAGAATATTGTTTATATAAAGCAAGCCCTTATTCGGAGAGTCACTATTCGATATACTCTTCCAAGATGAGTTGGAGGAAACCAACAGCAGTTACCAGGCCATTCAGCGTCAAGTTTTATGCGTGCGTTGTTCGAAAAGAACTCGTGCTATAAACTTATTACGGTTTATGCTAACGATGTATAAAAAAAATGGATTTTGAGAATAGGTGAGGTAGGATAGCCCAACAGTTTTATGATATGTTAAAAACGTTGGGCCCAGGACTGCGTCCTCTTCATGATATTCTGTTGCAAGGTGTGTTAGAAACACAGGTGCCACGAATGCTCAATATCTATGATCAGTTGTTACCATCTTTGGGAAATGCAATCAATAAGCCATAATGGTTGTGAATACCCCTGTCGACAAAACTGTCCTTCTAAGGACGACAAAATACTTTGAGCGTAGTTAGAAAAAAAACTAACTGGAATACGCACTTTATAATTCAGTTTATATTGTGTCTTATTCTATACTTTAAAGGAGATAGATTATTTCCGATGTTGCCAGATTTCCAATTTTATCATGAGACATTGTAAATTGCGCACAACCTCAACTGCGTACCCCCACATTTTTAATTTGATATAAATATGGGTCTACCATATGCCGGATCATCATTAACTACAATGCAGCCAACGAAACAAGTTACTCGCATTACACCCTTTAGTATTAGAGAGGAAGTTGTATGTGGAAGTGTGTACAACGCATACCTTTCATTAATTTGGCGGCCTATGCCATACACGCAGTGAGGCGGGTGAGGACCTGGGGGCGCCGCCGTTCGTTATAGATTTAACGGTGTCAGATGTCGAAGTTCCGCCACCGCCACCACCAACAACAACAGTTCTTGAACGTCGGCGCCGTGATCGGCAAGCAGTCGGTAGTCCGCATGCAGTCGAGCGTCTACAAGACGAGGAGCCCGCCCAGGAAAGGAACTCTCTAGAAGATGTGCTGGCGAACATCGCCGAGTTGGTTCGGTCCTTGGGACTGTAAGATGTTATGCCCCAACAACCCCTGTCCCATGCAAAAATCCGTCCTTTTCAGGACGATAAAATACTTTGAGCGTAGTTAGAAATCGTAGTTAGATAGCGGCTCTAGTAAGAGCAATAAGAGATGGAGATCTCTTTAGAGCTTTTCAAGATGCCGCCTATTAAATCAGCCAGCATTGTGGACTAGGTCTGGGAATACTGTTCTACAATGGGGTAATTTATATTCGAAAAATTATTTATTTTATCTTTGAACACGGACGATCTCTGATGAGTGTCCCCACCAGGGATGCCATGTTCTCGATAAGGGTGGTTTATATTTGAAAAATTTTTTGTTAGGGGCGGGAACACAGCCTTCTTTTCCCGTCGGTCCCCTGCAGGGACGCTGTGTTCCATTTCATCATCGTCGAAGACGAAATATAAACTACCTCCTTTTTGGCCTGTAGTGAATTTATTTTTTCTAAATACGGACCTGCGGTCCAAGTCAATTTTTTGATTGTCGTCGCCCTGGCGGATGGAAGCAAGGTCGACCCTGGATTCCCCATCCTGACTCTGTTTGGAGGGAGAGAAATCCATTTCGAAGAGGGATTCATTATATTTTTTAGTTTTATTTGGTTTTCTAATTTCCAACGAACTGTCTACGAAAATTGTTTGCAAAGTGTCGCGCTGACGGCTATCATCGAGCAACATAGTTGAATTAGGATTTGTTATTTTTTCATTTAAATGAATGTTTGATAAATTAAAGTTTGAATTTAATTTAGGATCAGTTATAGAAGAGTTTCTTTGGTATTCTCTTCCTCGGAGCACCTCCATGGAGAGGTCCTCCATGTAGGTAGCTCCGGAAAAATTGTCAATCAGATAAGTTCTAAATGATTCGTCGTGTTTTTGGTAATGTCCGGGGGCTGTTTGTGACAAGCTTGACAAGCTTGTCAGGCACCCACCACTCACCCGACGAACATCTGGATGTTTGTTCCCAGAGATTGAGTGAGGTCGTGCTCAATGAGGGGGACGGTGTTGCTGGGCAAATGAGAAGCTGACATACCGTGCTTGGGAACCACGTCAGACGTTGAGGTGGCCATTGGTAGTCAGTTGAAAAAAAATTGTAATTTAAAAATTCAAAGTTCGGCCCTGCCGAACAAACAAATTAGGGAGCAACGGGAGTCTGTCGGGGTAAAGTCACTTAAAACTAAGAAACGTAACCCGAGTGGAGTCCTAGCTCTTAGTCTAAATATTGGTTACAAAATCTTAAGGATTTATTTACTTATAAACACCTGATACTATGGCTTTTGCCGTGTGTAGGCATTTCTAAGTCCGTACACCACTAAAAATGTCACCTTTCGATCTCAAGTCGAAACGTCAAAAGAAAGCACTACGCACTGTCACTAATAGTGTTCGTGTAGACACTTTAATGCTTTAGTTTATTTAGTTTATTGTTTATTGTTTATTTATGTTGAGATTTACGAAAAGTTCGCTCAACAGTCTTTTGTCCTCACAACAAGTAATTGACCACAATTACTTTAACTGTCTTTTTGCTCACTTTTGTTTATAATAAAATCAAAGTCAAAATAACAAATCTCTCGTATTTGTTATAATATTTACAATACTCAAAGATTAAACACTGTGACTGCTCAGTAAAGTCTTTACGGTTACAACTTTTAATCAAGATACAATAGTTACTTAACCTAGTCGAACTAACTAACTGAATATCTTTTTTATTTATGTTAAATAAAAATAAGTATTTATTTATTAATAATAATATAGTCAAAATTAAGTCTAGAATAATATGTGTATTATTTTTATGCTGGCAAAGCTAGTTAAAATTAAAAATAAAAAATGATAATATCAGAAATTAAAATTTTCAAAATTAAAACTCAAAAAGATATTTTTTTCAAGCTTGCCAAATTCCATAATTTAATTATCCACCCGGGTCACGCCGATTGGGATATTAGACGCGTAAATGTTTATAATATATTAATATTTATAATAAAAATTAAGATTAATATTTTAGCAAAATTTACAGTTTATGATATGTTATTTATATATACACAAAAATCACAAAATATATATATCAGCCAAAATCAATAAAAATGCACGGGTTTCTAAGTGTCCCTTAGAATAAACAATCCTCCTCACTAAGGAGAGATTGATATCCTCATGGACTGACGTGCTATGTCTCTGGAGGGATCGTTAAAAGTTTTAAAGAGATCGGATTCACCAAGCGTACTTAAGTCTAGAACCCTAATCTAATATTTACAAGATCAAATATTTATTTACAATTTGTTTAAACAATTAAGTTTATAACAATCAGAATATGATTCGCCCAACTAAAGATTATAAAATACAAATCAAAAAATGCAGTCAAAATCGGTACGTTTAAAATCACAAATGTTTATAACAATTATGAAGTGAGCAATTCGCTAAAAATCAAGTTATAAAAATATTAGCCAATTTTAAAAATAAGCAAAAGGTTAGCAGGTTTATGTTTCAAAAAGTTACAATTTAGTGATAGTTTTTATGCCAGAAGTACAACAAAATTTACACTTTGAACACTAGTTAGATTGAGCCTTTGGTAACTTAGAACTGAAACTTGATCTGGAGAAAAACTGAGCTTGGAGAACGCTTAAGAAAAAGGGAGACCAGAGCCACAGCTTACCTAGATCTTCTACACGTAATTTAGACAGCCAGCTTATTTTCTTTCAGATACCTCCTACTGAGACATAAATCAGGAGAACCAGATTTAAGTCCTGAGGACGATCTTCACGATCTAAGCCCTACTAGGAACCAATGTGCAAGGGAACCTTTCGGAACAGAGACCCGGAACAATCCAACATTGGGGACAATAGTGCAAGGTTCCTCTAGTTGTCTTCGGCTGTATCACTAAGAGGGCCAATAAGAAACGCACTGTATCACACTGCTATCGGCGCTGGAAGGAGGACAAATGAAAATTTGTGTATCACCGTTGATTGAAGTAAAAAGGAAGAAGCGCAACCTTATAGGCGAATTCGTGGCAGTGCTGATTTCATTCCACTTACGTTTCAGCTGCTCTATGGTGGAGCCGCTGTACGGCAAATGCATAAAACACCCATTCGCAGTCGTCCGGTTATCGCTGTGATGACTGTCGGCTGCGGCGTTGATCGGGAAACGATGAGATTCGTGAAAGACGGTGCCGCGCAATATTATTATGGTTTATTGATCACCCAACGCTATTATTTAATACAACAAAAATTCTATCGCTTTAGCCGTAGCAATTATAGGTCTTAACAATAAGAAAAAAACTTTGTGTTATTTTATGATTACAAAATAAAGGAGATTATTTTAGATTATACTATATATTAAATCTGAACTTTAATTTACAAATTATTGTTAATGACCTTTTTTTAAGACAAAATTTACTGTTTACATTATTCTGAACTAGTAAATGTACAAGGTGTCCCAAAATTGAACGTTTTTTCCAATGTTTCTGACAAATAAAACCCGTCATCGGTGTTAATTTATGATGAGGACCGAAACATCGAGTCAAAAATCTAATCACGTCATATTGTCGAGAAAAAAAATGGCAATGAGAATGAATGTTTAAATAACTTCCGGAGTAAACAAAAAAGTGAAATATTTTTGAATTAGGCACTTCTTTTTTGAGTCTAATAAAAGAGGTAGAGAAAAATAAATTTTACATTTCCATTACCACATTTTTGGCTTCAAATTAACGTAGATAAATGAATTTTTACTCGACGCGGGCTTTCCGTTCCTCGGCAATTTTTATTAACTAGCATTGATGATGTTTTTTTAATCCGAAATATCGGAAAATTGTTAAGTGTGATACGCTGTTGGATTTAGAATTAAAGTTGCTGTTTATTAAGAATAACATAAAATTTTTGACTATTTAAAAAGCAAAGTTTATGATGAACGTTCGGCGATGAATCGTCGAATCGTAAACTTAAAATAGTAAAATTAAATAACATATTTTGGTAGAGGGAATATGGTGGCTGTGATGATGACATTTATCTGAAAATATTTTTTTAAAAAAACTTGGTAATAAATAAAACAATTTTCAAATATTTCTTCAAAATATCCTCAATTTCAAAACAGCATTTGATTGAGCACAAAACTGGGCAACTTTGCAACAATTTAAACTTTTATATATCTCGTCTAGCTTCTCCCAATAGTCACCACCCTAGAAATTGGAATACCCTGTACACCATGTGAGCGGTTTTCAATACGTTTTTTTAAATTAAAAATTAAAGAAAAATATTGTTCATAAAAGATTTGAATTTTTTTTACAATGACTCTATTTCAAAATTTTCAAACAAAACGTAATTTAGAAATAATACATACTCAAAACAATAGGTAAATAAATATGCAATGTTTGCATTAAAAAGATAATGAAAATTTAGACAAAATGTGAAAATAAACTTATATTTAAATACTAAATAGGTACTATGGATAAATATTGAATACATACAATTTACGCAACTGGTGTTCTTTTTACTTCCCTCTCTCTCCGTGATTTTTTCGGATCTTCACGTTTTAGGGTCCCCAGATGACGAAAAATATGTTTTCTCAATTCCATCAGTCTGTCTGTCTGTCTATTCGCGGCGTTGCTAAAAAACTACTTATCCGATTGACTTCAAATTTTGGTCAAAAATGAAAGGTTATATGGGGACGACCTGGTAATATTTTGGTAAATCGAATATGGCGAAACAAAATGGTGGCGTAGTAATTAAAAGTATTAAAGAAATTTATATTAAAGAACTATTCATCCAATTTATTTCAAATTTTGCAAAAACGGCAAGTATTATGTTGAAAACCAGTGGTAACATTTTAGTAGAAATCCAAGATGGCGGAACAAAATGCCTGCATAATAAAATATTTAAAAATTCAGCCTGAAAAAACTACTTAATGGTTTGATTTCAAATTGTGTGCCATAACTAATTGTGGTATGGGGATCAACTAGTAAAATAGTGGTATTAATTCAAGATGGCGGCCAAATAAAATGTTTGAAAAAATCACCCTCTCAGGTTTTGCACATCTTTACGTTTTAGCGTCGCTAGATGCCAAAAAATATGTTTTATCAATTCTGACGTTCTGCCTGTCAGTTCGCGGCATAGCTTAAAGACTATTTACCCGATTTGCTTCAAATTTTGGTCAAAAATTTAGGGTCATATGGGATGACTTGGTAATATTTTGGTAAAAATCCAAAATGGCGGCTTAGTGAAATGTTAAAAAAATGATTTTGAAAAAACTGCTTATTCAATTTATTTCAACTTTTGTATAAAGATCAAGAATTATGTTGGAATTATTTAAAACTGCAGCCAGAAAAACTACTTAATGGATTGATTTCAAGCTGTGTGCCATAACTAATTGTGGTATAGGGCTCAACTAGTAAAATTTTGTTACTAATTCAAGATGGAGCAACAAAATTGCGGCCAAATAAATTTTATGTAATCATGGAGAAGATCACCGTCTCAGGGTTTACATATCTTCACGTTTTAGCGTCTCTAGATGTCAAAAAACATGTTTTATCAATTCCGTCGGTTCGTCTGTCGATCTGTGTGTCAGTTCGCGACATAGCTTAAATACTACTTACCCGATTGAGTTCAAATTTTGATAAAAAATTAAGGGTCATATGAGGATGGCCTGATAATATTATGATAAAAATCCAATATGGCAGAACAATGTTAAAAAAAATGTATTAGAGTGGTGTATCATTTGTGGTTAAGATTCAGTTAAAAAAAAACAAGTTTTTTATAAATTGTCAATGTTTCGCAATTTAATTGTTGCATCCTCAGGATACATATATAGATCTAATATCGGGCATGAAACCCATATTATCAGAACTTTTACTCCGTTATTCCGCATATATTTCCCAGATATTAAGTTTCTAAATGGTTTTCGTTATCAATCCTCTTGTTTTTATATTAGAGTGATGTATTATTTGGGGTTAGGATCTAGTAAAAAAAACGAAAGTCTATTTTTAAACAGTCGACGTTTCGCAACAGTATTGTTGCATCTTCAGGATGCATATGTAGATTCTATATCCAGCATGAAACCCATATTATCAGTCTTTACGTATTCCGTTTGTTCGCAGATATTTCCCAGATATTAAGTTGCTGGGCGACGATTCTCATGTTGTTATTTTACACTGGTGTATTATTTGGAGTTAGGATCCAGTAAAATAAAAGACTTTTTAATATGTCGACGTTTTGAAACTTTATTGTTGCATCCTCAGGACACATAGATTCTATATCCTGCATGAAACCCATATTTTCAGTATTTACCTACTACCTTGAACCGCAGATATTTCCTATATTAAGTTTCTAAATGGTTTTCGTTAACGATCCTCTTGTTTTTATGTTAGAGTGGTGTATTATTTGGGGTTAGAGCCCAGTAAATAAGCAAATGTCTTTTTCAAATTGTCGACATTTCACAACTTTATTGTTGCATCCTCAGGACACATAAATTTTATATCCTGCATGATACCCCTATTATCAGTCTATACCTACTCCGTTCCTTTGCAGATATTTCCCAGATATTAAATTTCTAAGTGGTTTTCGTTAACGATCTTCTTGTGGTTATGTTAGAGTGGTGTATTTTTTTGGGTTAGGAAATATCTGCGGACCAATGGAGTAGGTAAAGACTAATATGGCTTTCATGCAGGATAGAAAATCTATGTGTCCTGAGGATGCAACAATAAATCGGCGAAACGTTGTTTTTTTTTACTGGATCCTAACGCCAAATAATACACCACTCTAACACAACAACAAGGGGATTGTTAATGAAAACCGTTCTGAAAATTAATATCTGCGGACCAACGAAGTAGGTAAAGATGATAATATGGGTTTCAATTTAAGAAGGAGAAACAGAAAGCC
Organism: Kuschelorhynchus macadamiae; assembly: GCA_030620095.1. Classification (NCBI taxonomy): domain Eukaryota; kingdom Metazoa; phylum Arthropoda; class Insecta; order Coleoptera; family Curculionidae; genus Kuschelorhynchus; species Kuschelorhynchus macadamiae. Next base: position 37,063 of record JAUTXW010003057.1, read on the forward strand.
GCCAAATAAATTTTTCAAAAAAATCAACGTAAAAACTCTTCAGCATTTGATTTTAAATTTTGCAGAAAAATTAAATGTGAAAATGAGATACTTATTGAATTTATTTTAAATTATGCCCAAAAGTCAAATGTGGCATAGATAGAAAGGAAATGGTAAAAATATTGGTAGGAATCCCATAGGAACAAAATGGCCCCCAATAAAAATGAAGAGACAGTATATGTAACACATATATACTGTGACTCTGTACTGAACTAACTTGGATCACACTTCACTTTTCCTAATAAAAGTAAGAATTTCCGGGTAAAGGAATTTACCGATTTTTCTACATACTACAACATGAAAGTTATACTTAGTTATTTAATTATAAATTTTAACACGCGCTATACATGCAGATTTTTAAATATTAGTATATATTTTTGTTAACGCCATTTTGCTGCTATTACTTAAATAATTATGCGAAACATCCAAATTTCTGCTGAGACATTTTCTCTGTAAATATAGGAAAAAAATCCTTGTGCTATTTTAATAATACAAAATAAAGCAGATTGTTTTAGGTCTACGTTTAAATCGAAATTTTAATTTACAAATTATTGTTACTTATCTTTTTTAAAGACAAAATTTATTTTTTACATTAGTCTGAACTAATAAAGCTACAGGATGTCCCAATATTTCTGACTAATAAAATCCTTCATCAGCGCTAATTTATGATTAGGAACGAAACATCGGGTCAAAAATATAATCACGCCATATTGTCGATGAAAATAAATGGCAATGAGAATGGATTTTTAATTCTGGTAGGAGGTAGAGACAAATAAATTTTATATTTCCATTACCACATTTTTGCCCACTTCAAGATGACGTAGGTAATTGAATGTTTTACCCGATGCGAGCTTTCCGTTTCTCGGCAATCATTATTAACTAGCATTGATGATGGTTTTTTTAATCCGAAATATCGGAAAAATTTTAGGTATGATATGCTGTTGTATTTAGAATTAAAATTAGTGTTTATTAAAAAGAACACAAAATGTTTGACTATTTAAAAAGCAAAGTTTATGATGATCGTTCGGAGATTAATCGTCGCATTGTAAACTTAATAGCGTATTTTGGTAGAGGGAAAAAGGTGGCTGTGATGATGCGACATTTATTTGAAAATATCTTTTTAAAAAACTCGGTAGAAAATTAAAATCTATTTTTTCGGATATCTATAAATATCCTCAATTTCAAATTTGGGCAACTTTCTTACAGTTTACACTTTTCCATATCTCGTACAGCTTCTCCCTCCTAGAATTGGGATACCCTGTACACAATGTGAGCGATTTTCCCTTTTTTTAATGAAAAATTAAAGAAAAATATTGTTCATAGAAGATTTTTATTTTTTTTTTTACAATGACTTAGGGCATAGATAAATAAAAGCAAAGTTGAAATAAAATGACTTTATTTCAAAATTTTCAAACAAAACATGTATTTAAAAAATAATACATAATCAAAACAAAAGGTAAATAAATATGCAACGTTTGGATTAAAAAGAAAATGAAAATTTAGAAAAAAATGTTAAAATAAACTTACATTTAACTACTAAATAAGTACTATCCATAAATATTGAAGACTTACAATTTACGGTGTTCTTTTCACTTTCCTCGTAAAAGGGAAGTATTGTAATTGTGAAAAAATCACTCTCCGAGATTTTTTCAGATCTTCACGTTTTAGGGTCCCTAGATGACGAAAAACATCTTTTCTCAATTCCATCGGCCTGTTTGTGTTTTTTACATATTAACGTAAAAGTTATATTTAGTTAATTAATTTTAAATTTTATCGCGCGCTATACATGTAGATTTTTAAATATCGGTATATATTTTTGTTAATGCCATTTTGCTGGTATTACTTAAATAATTATGCGAAACGTCCAAATTTCTGCTTAAGGCATTTTTTCCTTAAATTACTTTCGTGACTTAAACACATGCTAACGAGGTCCCGCGATTTAGTTCGCGTATGACGCCGACGAAAGGGATATAAATAGGTAGGTACTTAGATCGCCTTATTTTTTTTTTAATTTTAGAAACCACGTTTTTGCATTTTCGTTCAATTTTTGTCAACAGGGGCTTGAGAGATTTTTGTTTATAAATAATTTCCGATTTTTTGGACCACCCTGCATACATTTTTAGAAAATTATGTAAAAAATAAAATGATCAAGCGTTGTTTTGAGAAATTAACCGTTTTTAAATAAAAAATATTGTATTATTTAAGGGGCGATTTCATCCCCTTAAAATTTGATTTTTGAGCAGAATCGTGATTAATCAGTGGCCCAATTTTTTGAAACACTTTGTATACATTTTTAAGAAACCTTAAAATATGTTAAATAACCAAATAAAATACATGAGCTTAAGGGTTTTGCCGAAAAACCAACAGATTTTTTAAATAAAGAATATTGTAATATTTAAGGGGCAGGTTTGAAACTGAGTTTTGAAAAATTCCTTCTTCTCCAACCTCTACATTCTACTACCAACCAAAATGCATGTTTTTTCGTCAAGCAGTTTGAGCAGAATCGTGATCAAACCGTGACCCGAATTTTTTGAAACACCCTGTATACAACACAAAAAATAGATGTGAAAGGTCTCGGTTACCAGACGATCATTTAAAAAAATCCTATAAATCGGTGCAGTACAACTCTCTCACGAACTTGCTGAAAACTTTAGCTCAGTGTTTTAAATATATAGATTTTACAACAAATATTAAAAAGCACTAACACGTTTTTTTTAAATAGCATACCATTGTTTTGTTGTTTTGAATTATTTCACTGAACTGAAATAGTAAATATTAAACTGACCATCGCGGTCAGGAAAGGAAACTGAAAAAATTATGTATTCGACAAAATTATTATTTTTCTATGTGGTTTATTTTCCAAATCTTTATTTTCGTGACTATGCATTTTTTATTCTTTACATTGATACATACCGCCATTTTGTTACGTCATGTTGAACTCGTACCAGTTTATCCTTGTATCACATTCAGTTGAATAAGATTTTATTTGCGTTCATTTAAAAAGAAACATTTGGCCGCCATTTTGTTCCGCCATCTTGAATTCCACAACTTTACCAATTTATCTCTATATCACATTTAATGCATGCATACATTTTGAAATCAATCTAATAAGTAGTTCTTTCAGGTTGATTTTTTAAATATTTTGCTAGGCCGGTATTTTGTTTTACTATCTTATATTCATACCAATATATTACCAATTTATTCCTATATAACACATGTTTTTTGTGCAACGTCTGAGGAAATTGGATAACTAGTTTTTTAAATAATATTTTTTTAAAGTTTTTTAAGGCCGCCAATTTGTTTCGGCATATTCGATTTTTACCTAACAGACAGACGAACCGATGGCAATAAAAACATTTTTTGGCATCTAGGGACGCTAAAACCTGAAAATATTTAAAACCTGAGAGGGTGATTTTTTCATGATTATAAATATTTTATTTGGCCACTATTTTGTTCCCCAATCTTGAATTATACCCCAATTAGTTATGGCACACAGTTTGAAATCAGTCCATTAAATATTTTTTTTAGGCTAAATTTATAAATATTCCATTAAGCCGCCATTTTGAATTCGTACTACAATTTTACCAGTTGATTTCCACGTAATTCTTGATTTCTGTGCCAAATTTAAAATAAATTGGTTAAGTAGTTTTTAGTAATAATTTCACTAGGCCGCCATTTTGTTTTGACATTGGATTTTTACTAAAATATTACCAGGTCATTCCCATACGACCCTTAAACACAGAATTAAACTGTGCCTATTATATATATATATATATATATATATATATATTAAAGAGAAGGGTAGTCTTGACCGACTAGTTGAACAACAAGTACCCTAATTATTGGGGTATCGGTCCTAATTTAGGGCTAGATTTAAATTGCTTTTAAGCTACGCCAAGCTTTCGGTAATGATTATTACCTTCTTCAGGGCTGCAATATGAGAAGAAATTTGTTTTTTATCTCTGTATGCACATTAATTAGAAATTGAGGATTTTTAGAAAAAAAAAAGGTAGAAAATTGTACTCACTGCTTTGCAATTAGTATCGATAACTTCTTGCGAAAAACAAACACACTTTGACCTTAACATTAAAATTAGATTTTACATACTGGCAGGAATTCCTGTTCTCCATATATTTTTATATTGAAATACGAAGCAAGTAAATTTCTTATGTAGGTTTTTTTGACATGTAAAGAATGTTATAGTACGTTCTGTCAGGATGATTGAAACACAGATCTAGGATTTACATAGCTATATATATATATATATATATATATATATATATATATATATATATATATATATATATATATATATATATATATTACTGGGTTCATTCCCATGATTTGTGGGCAAAATTTGAAGAAATTGGATAATTAGTTTTTTAGTAGTAATTTTTTTAACGTTGCACTAGGTCGCCGTCTGGTTCCGGCATATCGGACTTTTATCAAAACATTACCAGGTAACCTACATGTGATCATCAATTGTTGACTAAAATTTGAAGTCAATCTAATGAGTAGTTTTTAAGCTATGCCGCGAACTGAGTCAATTTCAGATAAATTGGATAAGTAATTTTTTAGTAAAAATTTTTATAACATTTCGGTAGGCCACCATTTTGTTTTGCTATATTGGATTTTTACCAAAATGTTACTATGTCATCTTCAGATAACCCTTAATTTTTGATCAAAATATAAGTTCAATCCGGTAAGTACTTTTTTAGCTATGCCGCAAACAGGCAAAACATGTTTTTCGGCATCTAGGGACCTTGAAACCTGAAGATCTGAAAAAACCTCGGAGGGTGATTTTTTCACGATTTCAATATCTCCCTTTTACGAGGGAAGTAAAAATAAAATTGGAACGTGCCAACCGTTTTACTCCGGGCTTTCGCTAAGTCAAACCGTTTGGATTATACAGTATTTTAAAATCAATTAAATTTAGGCCCATGGTGTATACAGTGTGTCTGAAAATGGTTATTGATGTATATCGCGATATCGATTTATTTTGATTTTTATAATCTTTCAAACCCCTTTAAACATCTATTGCACTTGTTTATAATATATATATATATATATATATATATATATATATATATATATATATATATATAGATATAGAAGTATAAAGAAATAACGAAGATTCGGCCAAAAAGTCTATAGTACATTTATTTTCTAATAGCCAAGCTTTCAAAATAATTCATCCCTTCTTCAGGGCTCTATAATAACATAAATATCAGAAAATTTAGGACTTTTTACAATTAAAAAGTACTTACACTAATTAAAATGAAAAGACAATTTTGACTGAATTTTCAGAAAATATAAAACTATATATTTGACATATTTAACCTATTTCTGTGAGTATTATTTAATAGAAAAACAATTGGTTTTAAGTTGTTTATTTCTTGTCAAATGATGTCAAAATTTTAGTAGATAAAATCTATCCAATTTTATATTTTCTGAAAATTCCCTCAATATTGTCTTTGCATTTTAATTAGTGTAAGTACTTTTTAATTGTAAAAAAACTCCTAAATCTTCTGATAATTAGGTTATTATAGAGCCCTAAAGAAGAAATGAGTTATTTCGAAAGCTTGGCTATTAGAAAAAAAAATGTATTATAAACTTTTTGGCAGAATCCCCGTTATTTCTTTATCCTATTGGTAGTATACCGCCGTTACCTACAAGCGCATGTATTTATCAGGCGCCATAAATTCACGACCCATCTAATTTATTTTAAAAACAATACTAATTAAGAGAAGAAAGTTCCAATACTCAGAGATTCAAAAAAAACTTCAAATTCCTGTGAGGTAACATTTATTCTTTATTTTAATTTAATTTTAGCAAGGACATTCCAAAAATAAGATTCAAAATAAAAAACACTTACCTTTCCAAAATATAGAAACAGCATTTTTCTTCAGTAATTGTCTTTCGCCACTTGAATACATATCGTGTTTAGAACGATGATTTTCACATAAAGGTTTATTTATTCAACATTGCCACAGTTTCGTAGCCATTGACAAAGAATGTCGGGCCTCGTCACAGGGAATTTAAAAAAGCTCACATTATTTTTATTTTTTTCTTTTATTGTTGCATCCAACATACGCACACTCTATTTTTCTGGCAGACATACTTGCTTTCATTAACAGTTTCACAAGAATGAAACGAACTCTAGTTTCGTAGAGTTAAAAATTCACGAGTTTGACTCGAAAACGAGCAAAAAAACAATAACCACTATGATGTAAACAATACAGGTAAGCGATTCGTACATCACCGCCGATTATCCGATCTATCCGCTGTTTCGCTGTAAACGACTGGCAGCACGCGGCGCCAAGCAAATCTCGGACACCTTTCCTAGCAGCGACGATGTCGCCAGCTACATGTCGGACACCTTTTGTGCCACGAATTCGCCCACAAGGTTGCACATCTTCCTTTTTCCTTCAATCAACGGTATCACTCACGACTGACGTGTACTAGTTAACAAGACGAAATGCAGAACATTCAAGTTTTTGGCCATTTTTATATGTTTCGAACGTCTACGTCACGGTTACACCTTTTTGTCCGCTCTGAACCAATCACGTTCATTCTAGGCGGAGTCCCGTGAACGAAACTGACGACTTTTTGGTTCATTTTTTGGCATGTACTTTCAGAGTTAACATCTCCCAGGAAACTTTGAAGTCCAGTGGGAACGTTGTTTTTGGATTATTTTTCGATTTTCGATTTTTCCTAGTAATAGTATTACTTAATACTTATTCTGGCCAACTTTTGTTAATTTCTGATAACTTTTATTTTTCCAAAATAAAAAATTTTGTAGGTTCTTTAATTATTATTTACACCTGTAAAAAATTAGATTTTTCCTATGAGTAGTTTTTAAGATGTTGGAATTTTTCACCAGGACCTGGTGCTGTCCTTCCGAAGTCTATTTTCAGTTAATTATTTGGCAAAATGTTATAATTATATAAAATGTTTCTTTTATTAAGGGCTTTCATCCAGTCCAGTCCAGTGGGAACGTTGTTTTTGGATTATTTTTCGATTTTCGATTTTTCCTAGTAATAGTATTACTTAATACTTATTCTGGCCAACTTTTGTTAATTTCTGATAACTTTTATTTTTCCAAAATAAAAAATTTTGTAGGTTCTTTAATTATTATTTACACCTGTAAAAAATTAGATTTTTACTATGAGTAGTTTTTAAGATGTTGGAATTTTTCACCAGGACCTGGTGCTGTCCTTCCGAAGTCTATTTTCAGTTAATTATTTGGCAAAATGTTATAATTATATAAAATGTTTCTTTTATTAAGGGCTTTCATCCTATGAAGGTCCCATTTCCATATCTTGATTTTGGATTTTTTGTTTATCCGAAATTTTGGCTCCAAAAGTCCAAAAATGAAAAAATTTTCTTCCACAAAAGTTTTCCTATCAAGTTGAAATTTTGATATGTTATAGATTACGTCAAATGGAACATTTTTGTTCTAGTGCCTTTTTGCGCTAGGACGTCGCGTTTAGGAGCTACGGACGTAGCGTCCTTTTCTGGGTGTGGCGTTCACGACGCTTACTTTCTTTCTTCCATAATTTGGTTGTTTCTTTATTTATCCACTTGAAATTTTAGTACAAGGTAGCCCTAAGGGGTCTCTTTCAGATAGTCCTTACGGCACTTGATTGCCTTTTACAGAAACAATTTTATTAAGGATTGAAATTGAAAATCTTAAAAATAACGTACTTGCAGATTTGAATTTAAAACTTTAAAGTTAATTTTCTCGTTTGTTTATGAATGGATTTTAATGATTCTTTTACTGAATTGTTGCTTTTGACAATGGCTTTTAGGAAATGTAAAAATTTTTGAAAAATATTTAGTTTTTGATTTTTGATAAATTAAAACAATTTTATTTCAGGTAGAATTAATTGAGATAATGCAAAGATTTTTATGTAGGCGTGAAGCGCATAAAAAACTGATCATTTCTACTAAGTTTCATTAAGATATTTTAATCAGAAGTATTTTAAATTAATTATTATTATTATAGAATTTCTAGAATCGATTAGACCAATACAAACTCGGCGTGGTTGAATCTGATTGGCTCGAAGGTTTGAGTTCTGTATTTTCATTGGACGAATTTCTTCCGTCGAACTTTCGAGATTAGGCGTGGAAATTCGTTTACATTCGTTTTGTTTGATGCTCTAGAAGACGATTTCTAGGCCTGTTTCCATTGTCTTATATGTGTAAATATATAGAAATTCTTTTTCTTATTATTTGGCCTTATTTTTAAGGTATATTTTATTTTATTTAGTTAAAAAAATGCGATATTACGACAATACCACCTGGGCATACCACTAACATGAAAAACGCGCCGGTAGCTCTACTCCATGGGTTTTAATCCTAGAATGGTGAGGAAACGAGTCAAATATAAATATGATTGGAGCGTTCATTTAGTACTGGTTGAAACACACAGAATACAGATATAGACAATATAGATTTCAAACTCTATCTTCCCTTTTTTACGAACCACCAAAATTTTAACTCTACAGCGGTGTGCAAGTTCTATCTTCTTTTTTTTACAAAACACAAATATTTAGAATACTACAGTACGCTTTAATATTTAATTTATTTTAGAAACGTACAAGATCAGACTAGTTAAAAATGTTTCCAAACAATAACTTATTTGTTTGTAAATAATAAAACAAATACATCTATAGGTAACGTACTTATTTCTTATCATATTTTTATATATATATATATATATATATATATATATATATATATATATATATATATATATATATATATATATATATATATATATATATATATATATATATATATATATATATATATATATATATATATATATATATATATATTATATATATATATTTATATATATATATATATATATATATATATATATATATATATATATATATAACAAGTAACCTAATTATTGGGGTATCGGTCCTAATTTAGGGCTAGATTTAAATTGCTTTTAAGCTACGCCAAGCTTTCGGTAAAGATTATTACCTTCTTCAGGGCTGCAATATGAGAAGAAATTTGTTTTTTATCTCTGTATGCACATTAATTAGAATTTGAGGATTTTTAGAAAAAAAAAAATAGAAAATTGTACTCACTACTTTGCAATTAGTATCGATAACTTCTTGCGAAAAACAAATACACTTTGACCTTAACATTAAAATTAGATTTTACATACTGGCAGGAATTCCTGTTCTCCATATATTTTTATATTGAAATACGAAGCAAGTAAATTTCTTATGTAGGTTTTTTTTTGACATGTAAAGAATGTTATAGTACGTTCTGTCAGGATGATTGAAACACAGATCTAGGATTTAGCTATGTAGTAGCTGAGAAATATCTTAGTCAAACCAGAAGAAGTATGAATTAAAAGTCGAGTTTATGCCCACGACAAACTACTCGAATTGAAGAGACTGACTATAGAAAGGTATATGGATATAATACGTACAGATACTTATATTTTTTAAAAGGAAAATTCTGTGTTATTTAAACTATTATTATATTTCAGCGTCCATTCCGAAGATATTCACTATGTAGTACCGCCACTGGCGTGCTACGCGCACACATTTTTAAAGATATCGATTTTTCCCTTACGATGCTGGTGCCGTGTGATCATGTAACCATTCGTTAACTTGTGTGTGAAACGTGCACATTATTTAATGCCTTGTTTGTGTGTTTTTTTTTTTAATCGTGATAAGGTGTTGGTTTTAGCAGTTATAATATCGATTGGTGTGTCAATTCCCAAAACGTAAGTTATCGTTTGTTTATTTAATTTTTAATCGGTGCGGCCGCGGCGGCGGCGAAACCTATTAATTTATTAAATATTATTATGAAACCGGTGGGGCCTCTCACAATCGGAATTTTTATTTTTTACTAACCTTTGTTATTAATACACTGTAAATGCTCTGTCTGTCTCCTTTCTCGATTATATCAAAATAATCATTATATTTTTATTCACTTTATAGTGAATCATGGACAATACTACTAAAAGGAAAAGGAGCATTTCGAGAGAAAGGAGGCATATGCAAAGACAAATTGAAAGGTTGGAGGCCGAATTGAGAAAAACTAAACGCCGTCGAGGTAATCATAATGGACGCAAATCTCGATTAGATTACAGCCAATCGAGGTCAAGGTCTACTTCTAGGGATACTCGTTTTCGAAGTAGGCGCCATTATTCCTCTTCCCCAAGCATTTCTCCAGGCTCGTCAAGAGACCACAGCTTGCACAGCGTGGCTAGCTTGCGTAATCATTCGTCAGACCGCAGCTTGAACAGCGCGGCAGACAACCCAAATATTATAGAGGTACATCAACCGAACGATAAACCACGTGATGTACTCACGTCACCAACTAATGGAGGCAATGAAACTTCTGACCTCCCAGAAAGCATCCTAGCTGTTTTAGGCGTTCATCCCGGAACATCTAAAAAACCACCTTTTCAACTCCATGACGCAGTAGCTTCTCGATGGACCCACCTCTTAAAACATGGGTTGGAGAAATCAGATTTCGATGAGATTTCTAATCGACATGTTTTACCAGAAAACTGCAGTCTTCTTACTCCTCCAAAAATTAACCCCGAATTATTACCTATTTTATCTCAAACTTACCTCAAAAGAGATGAATCCCACTCTAATTTTCAAGAGCAACTGGGTAAGGGGGCATCGGCTCTGGGTAGGGCCATCAATAATGTCTTAGAAGAAATTAAAAATGTCCCAAATGAGACCCTTAATGATAAAGTCTTACCTCACTTAGTGGACGCTGGTCGCTTATTTTCAAATCTCTTTTTTAATATCACAGCAACTCGACGTTTCCTTATAGTTCAGACGGTAAATAAGTCTGTCAAAGATACACTCGAAAAAACAATTCCAGGAGAATTTTTGTTTGGGTCAGATCTTGGAGAAAAAATTAAAAACGCCAAGTCCATGGCACTTGCTGGGAAGGACATTCGTCCAGCCACCTTTTATACTTCAAAATCGCATTACTCTTCAATCAAAAGGGGGAGGACAAGGACCTTCCGGCAAATCCAGTTTTAATAACCAGTCCAGCTACCGGGTCAACAACTCTTTAAACCGGCAACGCCCGGTCCGTCAACCGAGGGAGACGAGAACTTACAAAGGGCAATCCTCGAGAACCAACAAGCCTCAACAACGCCAGCAACGTCAGCGGTACTAGAGGTAAGAGTAGCAGGAAGACTTGCTAAGTTTTATGACACATGGGCTGAAATTACCTCTAATAAGACTGTTCTATCCTGGATAAAGGGTTATAAAATTCCATTTATTAATTGTCCTTATCAGGTTAAAGTCCCTACGAATAATGTTTCTAAGAACGAACTTAAGTGCATGGAGGCAGCCGTTAAAGACTTAATAACATTAGGCGCGGTTATCGAATGCAAACCGCATAAAAAGCAATTTATTTCTAATATTTTTCTCGCTGAAAAGAAAAATGGCAAGAAGCGATTTATTTTAAACTTGCGGGGATTAAACCAGTTTGTAAATTGTCCCCATTTTAAAATGGAGGACTACAGGACTGCCCTAAAATTAATTAAATCAGGTTCTTTTATGGCTACTATCGACTTAAAGGATGCGTATTTTTTACTTCCGGTGCACGAAAAATATAGAAAATATTTACGCTTTACGTTCAACAATGTGTTATACGAATTTACCTGCCTGCCTTTTGGTTTATCATCAGCACCATTTTGCTTCACTAAACTACTTAGACCAATTTTAGAAGTTCTCCGATCTCAGGAAATTGTCTGTGTTAACTATTTAGACGATTTTTTAATAATAAACGACTCATACGAGAAATGTCTTAAAAATGTCCAACAAACAATAAATGTCTTAGAATCGCTTGGTCTTAAGGTCAATTATGAAAAAAGTGCATTAACCCCTGCCACATCACAAACGTTTTTGGGTTTTGTATATAACAGTAACCATCTTACGCTGTCATTAACACAAGAGACAATTATTTATATCAAAAATGCAGCAACTGCTTTCCAAAACAAAACGTCTTGTAGGATTCGGGACTTCGCTAGGTTTATCGGAGTTCTGACAGCAGCTTGCCCAGCTGTCAAGTATGGTTGGTTGTACACCAAACGACTTGAAAGGCAAAAATTTTTAGCTCTCTCAGAAAACGATAATAACTATGACGCAGTGATCAACCTATCTAAGAATTACTTGACTCAGGATTTGCTATGGTGGGAGAAAAATGTTATATATGCTTACAACGATATCAAAAAATACAACTATGCCTTGGAAATATTTACATACTCTTCGTTAACGGGGTGGGGTGCATGTTCGAAAAACAACAAAACACATGGATATTGGTCTCAAGAGGAGCAGAAAAATCATATTAATTTTTTGGAACTCTTGTCTATTTTCTACGGCCTTAAATGTTTTGCTTCAGATCTTCAAAATGTTAACATTTTAATAAGGTGCGATAACACTACGGCCGTTTCCTACGTTAACCGTATGGGCAGCATTCAGTACCCAACACTATCAAATCTTACTAGGGATATATGGCAGTGGTGCGAGTGCAGGAATATTTGGATTTTTGCCTCCTATATTAATAGTATAAGTAACTGGCAAGCAGACCAGGAATCTCGTATCATAGCCAAAGAAACTGAATGGTCCCTGTCTCTGGAGGCATATAATCTCATTAAAGCCGAATTAGGCACTCCAACAGTTGATTTATTTGCCTCAAACATTAACAATAAATGTAAAAACTACGTTTCTTGGCTAAGAGATCCTCATTCAATTGCTGTAGATGCTTTTACACTTAACTGGAGCCAACTCGATTTTTATGCATTTCCTCCTTTTTGCTTAATTCTTAGAGTTATTCAAAAAATTGTCCAGGATAGAGCGGAGGAAATTATTGTAATTCCAAAATGGCCAGCCCAGCCCTGGTATCCTTTGTTTTCAAAATTGATGATCGGCGACCCCATCATTCTTGAACCTAGTACTAAATTATTATCTTCTCCCTTCAGGACAACTCATCCACTGGCCAACAAGCTTTTCCTGGTGGCCGCCAGATTATCCGCCAGGGATTCATAGCTAGAGGTATCTCGGAAAACGCGGCGGAGACCATGGTAGCTTCAATTTCGGAAACTACAATTAAACAATATACTTCGACTTATAAACTCTGGTGGGAGTTTTGTATTAGTCGAAACATCTCAACCTTTAAAGCCTCTTTAACCCAATTGATTGACTTTTTGCAACATTTATTTGACATATCTCATCATAAATATGGTACATTTAACAGCCATAGGTCGGCATTATCGCTAATACTTCCGGACAACCTGGGATCCAACCCTTTGGTAAAACGATTTCTAAAAGGCATTTCCCGAAATAGACCATCACAACCTAAATATGATTTTAGATGGGATCCCCAGCCGGTAATAAAATACATAGAAAAAATGTTGGATAATAACTTGAAACTATTGACCCATAAACTTGCCACTCTGCTCGCACTGGTCACGGGTGGTCGGTTACAAACCATATCACTGGCACGCTTGTCAAACATACGTGAGGATGAGCACGAGTTTCAGATTTTCATTACCGACCCGACTAAGACATCTTTAAGTACACGGACAAAACCATGCCTTCACTTGCCTTTTTTCTCTGAAAACCCGAAAGTTTGCCCTGCATCTACATTACGGAAATACATTAATTTAACAAATAAAATACGTGGAAACGAAGACTTTTTATTTATTACAGTTTCTAAACCTTATAAAAAAGCAAGCAAACAAACGATTTCCCGTTGGGTTAAAAAGACTCTAAAGAGTTCCGGAATTGATACATCTAAATTTAGTCCGCATTCAACAAGGCATTCCGCAACATCACATGCCCACAGAATGGGTTTGTCAATAGAAAATATTTGTAAAACCGCAGGTTGGTCAAAAAATACTTCAACCTTTGCAAGGTTTTATAATAGGCCACTAGCCGAAACAGCTAATTTTGCCTACACGGTACTTAGCCTAGCCAAAGACTAGTAAGATTTATTGTTAATCATTAATCAAAGTTAATGCTCAATGTTCCTTTTTAGACTTAAGTTAGTTATATGTTGATGTTCAATGTTCTTTTTAGGCTTAAGTTAAATACCTACTCTGAATTTCCTCATTTACTATATCCACTAGGTATTAAGTTTATATTTAAGAGCTAAATATGCCTTAATGTCCAAAAATAACAAGTGTTATTTTATTTTTCTTAGTTAATAACAATTAAATGCATTATATTGCCCTACAGGTACTTTCTTTTGTTACCTAACCTTATATAATATGGAGCAAACAACGCATATCTCAGCTTTAGACAACTACATAGTGAATATCTTCGGAATGGACGCTGAAATATAATTAAACGATTAAATGAACTTACCTGAGTGAAGTTCAATCGTAATTATATGAAGCGTCCATTCCGAAGATATTTTGTCCCACCCAACCCAAATTTTATTTATTTTTACCCAGAAATGCGTTGTTTTACCACACTACATCATTTAAACTAAAATGGTTACATGATCACACGGCACCAGCATCGTAAGGGAAAAATCGATATCTTTAAAAATGTGTGCGCGTAGCACGCCAGTGGCGGTACTACATAGTGAATATCTTCGGAATGGACGCTTCATATAATTACGATTGAACTTCACTCAGGTAAGTTCGTTTAATCGTTTAATTGTTGTTCGTATAATTGTTCAGATTGAGTAAATTTGAATAAATAGAACTAAGGTATTCGATATCAGCTCTCTTATTTAACGAATTAGGATTCAGAAATATTTCCACCATTTCCAGAAACAGTCTCTTGTTATAATTAGTTTCCTTACATAATATTTGGGTATCATTAAAGTTGAATAAGTGCCCTGATTGATTTGTGTGTTCTGAAAGTGCACAAGTATTTTTCATTAATCTACAGTCGCTTTTATGCGAAGTTATTCTGTCTTTTAGGACCCTAGAGGTTTGGCCTATGTAAATACCCTCACACTCTGAACAAGGAATACTGTATACAATGTTTGATGTTTTTTGTATTTCATCCCTATCTTTTAATTTTGTAAAAGTGTTGCCTACTATTTTATTATGTTTAAAGGCGATTTTAATTGAAGGATCATACTTGAACAACTTAGTTATTTTTGTTGAAATTTCTTTTATGTAAGGTAACGAAAAATAGTACCTCGGTCTATTTTGAGAATCAAAGGCACTGATGTTGGGACTTATTCCATCATTTCTCTCTCCAGGGTTGATTATTGGAGCTGTGTTATATAATAGTTTTTTTAATAACTTTTGTGGATATGAATTCTTGAGGAGAATATCATACAATCTTTTTAAGTTTTTTCTAAGTAGACTAGGGTGCGAAATCCTTTCAATACGTGTTTTTAGAGCCAATACTAGATTGATCTTTATTTTTTTGGGGTGGTTGGAATGGAAATTAAGATATCTACCAGAACTGGTAGGTTTTATGTACCAGTCTAATAAAATCTGGTTGTTTTCATTCCTAATTAGTTTGGTGTCCAAAAACGGAACACTATTGTCATATATATATATATATATATATATATATATATATATATATATATATATATATATATATATTTATATATATATATATATATATATATATATATATATATATATATAGATATATATATTAAGGTTCGTGTGAGGGTCTAAGTAAACACATAAAAATTTCTTATCACATTTTTTAATAAATAATAAAATATTTGAAATATATTACAATATACAATACATACATACAATTATTTAAAATTAAATTTATATTTACAATTGACTTCGACATATTTAAACCTAAAATTAAAACTTACACTAAATATGTATACTATATATTTCCACTAAAATTACTGGTGAAGCTTTTTACGGCAGGCTTCTGCACGCATACGCAAAAACAGGATATCCGTCTACACCAACGCTTATTGCGTATCATACTCTTCTAACTCATTGGTCAAACTCTTTTTTAATTTCAGAATTTGTAGAATGGCACCTTGTTCATTATCGCTGAATTCGATCCGCCACAGCGGTAGTGGAGACGACGGTTCTGGCTCTGCGGCTGCCTCGGACTGTGTCACTTCAGTTAGATCTATTTGACGACTTGTATCAACAGTGGACAACGAGAGCTCTGGTTCGGATCTTGGCGGATTTGCATATTGGCGAGACCTCATCCTTTTGAGTACGGAATTGTCTTCACCCGCCAACATCATCTTTCGGTTGCACTTCCTCGGTTTTAATGCAGGGAGCTTTATATTCTGCAGCACCACAACTTTTTCGTTCTGACATGTTTTCTTTGTTGTTGATGTGGTCCCTGCCGTTGTGGCTACCGTCCTTGTGGCTGTAGTTGTTGCAACAGATGAAGATCGGGTACCTCGATTTCTTGCTGATGTTAAAGGTGGCGTCACTCGTCAAGGCTCTTGGGCTGATGTAATGATTGGAAGAGATGCTATGTTAAATATTTTTATAAATAAAAAACTTAAAAAACTTTGTAAGAATATCTTCAAAAAATTTTATCTATATATATTTATATATTGTTCCTGATTGGCCGGTACACAAACACGTCGTTTCTGAATGCACTCCTTATATTCAAAACACAGGTTATCACTGGTTATACCTAACCATCGTAACTAAGGTAACTTTAAACTTATCAATGTCAGCTTGTTAACACTTCGAAATCTCAATTACAACTGAACCAAAATGTGGCCTCGCGGCGCGCTTATATAGCCTTTAGAAAAGGATGGTATGATCTATAACATTGTAGAATAATCTAAATACTACAGGATGAGATGAATTAAGCTTAACAGATTATTCGAGAACGATTTTTGACACTATCATAGTCGTTACATGGATAAAAATTAAGGTAAGTCTACTTCAATAAAAAAACAAACCATAAATAAATTCATCTAAATCTTAACAAATCTATAACTAGGGCTAAATTCGTTACATTTCCCCCTTCCCAGAGTTGATCGTCTCGATCAAACATCTTCGGTATCTTGGTAACGGGCTAGTCGATGGAGATGCACCACTTTCATTTTTGCATGAGGGCCTTTCTGAATCCGGTATACCAAGTCATTCAGTCGGGTCACCACACGATACGAGCCTTCCCATGATTTCTGCAACTTCGGCGAGGGTCCCTTAGTTCTTTTTGGATTGTATAACCAAACTTTTTCACAGACTGTAAATCCAGTGTGATATGCTCGTAGATCATAACGTGACTTCATTCTATCGCTTTCTATCTGTAATTTATGGCGGACTTCTTCATGGATTTCTCTGAGGCATTTACTAACCTGGCTGGCATTATCCGTAGTAGTTATCTTATTGTCAGGAGATCGTCCAGTCAAGAGATCGACTGGAAGCTGTAAATCAGATCCAAATATTACACTGGCAGGTGTTTTTCCAGTGGATTCATTAACAGCAGAGCGATAGGCCAGTAAAAATGGTTGAATATATTTATCCCAGTCACTTTGTTGTTCTATAACTTGGATTTTCAGGTAGTTCTCCAAAGTTCTATTAAATCTTTCAACCATTCTATCTGACTGCGGATGAAGAGGTGTTGTTCTTGTCTTATGAATTCCTAATAGGCTGCACAAGCTTTTGAATACATCGAATTCAAAGTTTCTGCTTTGGTCGGAGTGTATTTCCCCTGGAATTCCATATCGGCAAATCCATTCATGAAATAGTACGTCGGCGACAGTGGTGGCTTCTTGATTGGGTATTGCGGAGACTTCTGGCCATTTGCTGAAGTAATCTATCGCTACTAACACAAAGCGATTCCCGGACTTACTAACTGGAAATGGTCCTGCTACATATATGGCAATTCGTTCGAAGAAGTTCGTTGTACTGCTACATTTTGCCAGGAGTTCGAGTTTGGGGTCCTTTACTGGCGGCGCAGTCCTCCAGGTCCGCCACCAATCTTTCACATTTGTACGACTTCCCAACCAATAAAACCTTTCTCGAACTTTTTCAAGAGTCTTCATAACACCAAAATGTCCTCCGCCTACACCGTTGTGTAACGCTTGCAACACTTTAAAAATTCTCTTTGAGGGCAAAATAGTTTGATATTTGTTATTTTTTCCCTCAGAACTTTCCCAGATTATTTTAAACAGCCCGTCTTTTATCACTAAAGAGTCCCATAAAGCCCAGTATCCTTTAAAGTTCTGCTGCCTCACCAGTATTAATTCGATGTTGAAGTATATTAGTTTTTCCTAAGTCGCTGTCCGACAGAGAGAAAACATTTTGATTTCTTCTCAAAAGTTCTTCCAACTTGGTCATCTGAACCTTATTCAGTAAATGTGGCGATTTCACCAGGTCTTGGAGTACCTTAGGTAAAGTAGTTCCAGGTTCTGAAGGTGGTAAGTTTGTACAGGTAAATATTGTATTAGCAAGTTGACAGGTTCCGATCTTGTCACATTTTTTTACTTGCTGGGGATGACCTTTTAGATTCATCATTTTGACAAACATCATATTTCCTCTGCAATGAATTAAGGTTCTTGCTGGTAAAATTTGCTTCGCATGTAGTGGACAGTCTTGAATTGGTTCGAATAAAATTACTTCTTCCTCAAAATCATCAAGCGTCGCTTTTACTACACATTCCGAACAGGCAGTAAGGTCGTATCAAAGCAAAAGCACTTCTCGGATAGTTGAATTATTTCTTCGTGGCAGGCTCATAACTGTTTCTTCATTTTTCGTACGGAGGACTCGTTGAGGTATGTCAA
Source organism: Kuschelorhynchus macadamiae (assembly GCA_030620095.1). Lineage (NCBI taxonomy): Eukaryota > Metazoa > Arthropoda > Insecta > Coleoptera > Curculionidae > Kuschelorhynchus > Kuschelorhynchus macadamiae. The sequence goes on from JAUTXW010003057.1 coordinate 55,813, forward strand.
AGATAAAGTTATTTTGGTTCATAACATCAAGACCAAGTATGACATCATCCATTATATCTGCGGCGAAAATAGCGTGTATGAAGGTAGTGTTCCCCAGGGTTACTTCATCCTCATGATGGCCTTTTACAGGCATAATTTCACCGTTGGCGGTTTCCAAGACATATTTTTTGTATGGATTTTCTGTTCTGCAAGGAGCTATAATGTCTGGCCTCACGATGGTGTGTGTTGAGCAGGTATCCAGTACCACTTCACAATCCCGACCGCATATCTTCCCCGGTACTACCAAGCTAGAGCCATTATTCTGCAGCTGGGATACTTTGATTTTAGTTGATGTCGAAGGGGCTTGGTAGCACCTAGCCAGCTTTCGCCCCTCAGGAATCCCATTGCCGGTACATCGGCTTTGCACATGTCCCTCTTTACCACATTTCCAACAACGGATGTCTTTTCTTTGTCGGAAAGTTAAAGATTTATTTTCGTCTTTCTGATGTTTAAGAATAATATCTCGGAGTTCTTTTAAAATGTTCGAAGCATTTTCATTTGTAGTCCGGTATTCTGGAGTGTACTGTATGTTTGTTTAGCTGTTTCGAACTGAAGGGCACATGTCAAAGCTTCTGAAATCTGCTTTATTCTAGCCATTCCTAAAGCTTAGTTGGTATCAGGATCACGAAGGCCTTCAATAAAACTGCTTACTGCCAACTCTTGCTTGATCTCTTCAGGGTAGGATGGATTACAGAAGTTAATTAATCGCACAATATCGGCTTCGTACTCTTGAAGACTTTCGGTATATTTTTGCCTTCGACATTGAAGTTGGGCTTTATAAACCTCCTGTAGATGTGCTTCACCATAACGCATTTCTAGATGGCTTACTAATGCCCCAAAGTCATTCTACTTATCTTCGGGTATATTTCTTAGCACCTCCATTGCTTCACCACGCAAGGAACAAACCAGTGCTCTTGTCTTTTCGGTGGATTCCCAATTATTTCCAGTTGCGGCAGCTTCAAATTGTAAGTAACCCACGGTACTTTACCATCAAACGTAGGTGGTTTTATTACTTGTGATAAAGAGACAACGTCGGATTTGACCTCACATTCGTTTCCAAAATTCTGCATCTGGGAACGTATACTTTGGACTTCTTGCTGCATTTGATTACGAACCTCCTGAGCTTGCTTTTGCACTTTCTTCTCCACTTGTCCCACTTCCTCTTTTACATCTTCTTTCGTTAGTGTCAGTTCAAGCAACGTTTTTCTAGTGATTTCTTCTTGATTCTTTTCCATTTCTTGCATTTTTTGTTTTACGTCTTCTTGGTGCCTCCTCATATCATCTGTAAGTTCTTGCTTTGATTCTTCCTGGTTCCTCTTCATATCTTCCTTGATTTCTTGCTTCATGTCTTCTTGATTTTTCTTAAGGTCACCTAGTTCTGGCTTCATGTCTTCTTGACTTTTCTTCATGTCTTCTTGGCCCCTCTTCATGTCTTCTGACATGAAGCTCTGTATTTTCTTTTTTAATTCTTTTATAATTTAGTTGCTGCTTTAATTCGCTTATAACTAAATAAGAGTTAAAAATAACTAGTACAATATACTTTAATATTTCAGTTTTTTTTTTCCAGAACCTGCTTTTATTTCAATTTAATATAACATTTAGTTATAAATATAACAAGATAGTTATAACTAAATAAATAGATATTTATAACTAAATTAAAAATTACAACAATTTTAAATTACTACAAACAAGAAATTACTACTTCTAAATGTTTAATTTAATTACTATTCATATTTTTTAACCAAATATACTATTTTTTTAAAGTTAAAATACACATCTAAAAATTATTGTATACCAGGTTCATCATCAGATATCAATTTCTCACGCATTTTCACTAAACATTCTAATCTAATATCCGGATCTGTCTGATAAAATTGCATCTTAGCATAATCAGCTATCAATTGATAACACATTTTCTTTTTCATTTTCATGAGGGAATTACATAACGTTTATCATCGTTCTGAGATAATGCCACTTTATTCACTATTTCACTATAAACATCATGTAATTCGCTGCCGAAAGCCTTCATTTTTTTTTTAAATTAAAGTTTCTCGTTCTACAACTTTCCAGTAATCTTCGATATTAAGCTCTTTTTAAATTATTGATTTCTTTATGCCTTTAGCTTTTTTAATTCGCTATTAAGTGAACCGACATAATACGCTTTAGCACTGGTCCCATAAAAGCTTACTGTCGGATCACCGGGGACTTAATCTTTCATTTTTCGCAAGATCGATTCACTTTTCCTAATATTAAATACATTTCCTTCAGAATAATTGGATGTGTCAAATTTTTCTCGGTTTTCTATAATTTTTGTAAGTCTTGAGTAAATACTTTCATAATTAAAGATTCTGTATCGGTGTCTAGTAAAGAAGCATGGCTACCAATTTTTTTTTATAAAATTGTAAAAAAATCATATATCACAGTTTTTGACTTGTCCAATATAGAAAATCCGATATGTATTGGTCTATCAAACACTATTTTAACTTTACCCATATGAATGACTACAAAATGTTCAGTAAATACAGAACAAGTTTTAAAATTAGGACGAGCAATTAACGCTCTAGCACCCACTTTCCCCCTTGAATTCTCCCACTGAGTAATTAATTTAATATCTTTTCGATTTTCTACATTTTCCATGATTTCACCAAAAACTGCATTATTATATAATTTAAAAAGATCCTATTCGAATTTATTTTTGGCTTCATTTCACAATTTTGTGTTAAAATCAATGTACGTTTTTAACCACGCCGACTGATTAAATTTTAAAATTCTATGGGTTTGGATTACCATTAGACCGTGTGGAATAGCTTGTTTTAATGTTCTATTATGCATAACGTACTTTCTTTTATGGTTGAGATTTGGAATCAACTTAGGCATTTTCGCCGTTTCCATCGGTGGTTTAATATTTTCAACTAAAAAAGGAAGGTCCGCATGTGCATCATGTAACTTCTCAGGATAATACACATCCACTTCCAAAACGTAACCTTGTGTGCTATCGTCTTCTACGTCCATAATATTTAAATCTGTTATTTCACGTTCTAATAACCATGTAAATTCACTATATGGTAATGGTTATGACATACTATGACCGTACAAATTAGTGGCATCTAAATAAGTGATAAACGAAGATGGTTTAGTAGGATTATGGTTTGGCAAAAATGTATTATTGGCAATATGCTTCCTTTCCGAACACTGCCTTATTCCAGCGCGAATACACTTTTTGAAAAGGTTAACCAAGTCAATATCTGTCAACAACTCTAACACTACCTTGGTCATGCGCAACAGGCAGTCAAAAGATAAACTTGGAAGGCTGTTGCACTGTGACCGATCTAGTTTTCAGATATTTAAAAAAGTGTTTCAAAATTGTTCAAAAAATCACATAATAAGAGAACATCGGACTTCAAATGCAAATCTGAATATTCGCCCAAATTCCTACAATTAAACAGACGCCACACTTCCTTTGTTCTCTCATAGTCTTCATCGCTAATATGCTCTTCTTTTAAATTATCGTAAAACTGATTTTCAGTTGCAAGTGAAATGAATTACCATTTTTTCCATACAATCCATAAAACTGTACGGAAAAATACCCTTCTTTCGCATTCGGGGGAAATATTTTCGTGTTTCTTTGAACTGATCAATCTCTAAATCAACACCCAAATTTTCCAATGACGCCGACAAAAATCTAAAGCTATTAACAAACCATTTCATGTTTTTTCATTTTATCATACCAGTAGTTTTGTCAAAATAATCATGCACATAAATGCTTTTTGTAAATGACGTATATGTTTCTTTGCTATGAGCTATTATGTCAATATTATGCCTATGATGACAAAATTCTTTAATGAACATGTGACAGTTGTAGCCATGCAAATTATGAAATATAATGGGGATAAAATTGGGTATTTTATATTTTAAATTACAAGTGGAATGTGCAGCACCAAATCTTTTTTACCCTGTTATGTGGCAATGGTCCTTTACTTTCACATCATTCTCATCGAACGGTTTTCCGCATATACCACATATTTTAGCATTTTTGAACTCTTTTAATTTTTCAGGGATTAATCGATTCATTGGTACAATATCTTTTAAATAAGTATTGTACAAATGCGTTTTCGATACGAACTTTCATTTGCTTATCGATATTCTCAAATTTTAATATATTTTCCGCTACAGTCTTTCCAAATATATCTACTTTTTGAGCAAATGCTGGTGTCAATGTGTATATGTGATTACAATCGATTTTCTGATGTATCAAAGCCTCTAATCCAGCAGTAATGACTTTCTAAACAGTCTAAATTACAATCATGCTCAGCATCATCTTTAAAAGCACAATCTTGTTGAATTAGTAACCAATTTACATGCTCTTGCAATTTTCGATCTGAAAATCTCAATGGACCTACAACTTCATATATATTTATTATTTTTAAACGTTGATTCAACACCATATACATTGAAGGAAATGTTATTCAATTGCTCGAATTTTGTTATATTTCTATAATTTAACTGGAAAATATATACCTGTAATATTTAACACTGTTGAAAAAATGTGAATATGATGCAAGTTCTGAAACCATTTTGCTTGCGGGATGCAACGTTGAAGTTATCGACCAGGCAAAACAGCACTCATCTTGGTTTTTCACATTGATAACAGCCTTTTTGTTTTCGAGACATTTGGGCAACTTTATGTATGAAGAAGCACCGACGGGACTAAACTCTTTCACGTTTACTTCTAGGTATAGGATTTTCTGAAGAGCCCAACCTGAAAAAAACATTAATATTTAAAAATTAGTACTTTCTACATATTGAACAATAATAGTGAGTTAACTTAACGTAATGTTGTAAAACCTTATTTTCTGCATTAAAATACGATAAAAACACCCCAAATTAAGGCTGAATATAAGAATAATGATTCCTATTAAAATGCATACATTAGATAATGGATACACGGCCAAAATACCATCTCCTAAACTGGTAAAACATCAGGTCAATTTAATATCTGAACGCAGAACAAAGTAGTTTTATCAAAACCATAAATCCAATCAGAACGCAGGACGCGTTAAGAACCAACCAATCGGGAAGACCCACGTCAAGCTTAGTTGGTGTCAGTCAAATTTCCAATTTTCAACTCGAAATTTAAAATGCTTAGAAAAATGCTACGACGATGAAACTTGGTGAAAATATGTAACTTTTCATGCGCTTCACGCCTATAAATGTTATTCCGATATCTTAATTATTTCTCATTGTTTTAAACTTGACCTACTTCTGCAAAAATCTAAAATTTTATTTTCAACTCAAAAACCACTTTTTCTAAAAGCCCTTAGCACGGAAAATAAGCTGAACAAAGATTCATTCTTCTTCTTCTTCTTCAAGTGCCGTACCCATATTCGGGCGTTGGCGATGGTGGCGTAAGTGCCTTGAAACCTATCTTATATCAAGATGTATATGATTTCTTGAATGCACTACATTAGACTATTATACTAGGGAATGTGTTCTACGTAGTGGTTTCCCGTTGCCTTCTACGCAGTTGTGTCGTGCAGTGTATGTGTTGAGTAAGAGGCCTTGTTACTGTTCGCGGTCAACCCCAAGTCTACGAACAGAGTCATTATTTTATTATCCCAACGACCAAAGGCACCTCGGGAAGGTACCGGACTAGGCATATCGAGCACTCTTTATTTAAAAAGTGCCGGCTACGCCAAGTCTCGAACCGGCGCCTTCCGGGTGGAAGCCAGCTCTCTTACCACTGAGTCACCGAGGTGTTAAAAGATGCATTAAAATACATAAAAAAATGTCGAAATTATTCCACTTTAATTTTCATGATTTGAATTAGAAAATACGTTAACACGTTTTAAAAATCTAATACTTTCAAATAAACTTTTTTCCTTTGATATTTGCCAAAGGCCGTAATGCAATTTCGAAAGGGACTAACTCAATGTACATTCTCTGAAAACTTCATGCAAATAACTTAATTCCCGTGGGAATAATCAATAAAAGAAATTTCAAAATTTGAGACTACTTGTTCTCCGAAAGGACGCCATGTCCATATCTCAGAAACTAACCATTATTTCGAAAAAAGTCACTCTTCATAAAAGTTTCCAAGTTTATCAAGCTTGTCGTTAACATGCACATTACGAAAGACACGACAAAAGTTATAGGACTTATAAATACACCTTCTCCGGAGCTACTTACTTGGAGGACATCTCCTTGGAAGTACTTAGAGCAAGAGATATTCCAATGAATTATAATCATTTTTCACAAAAACCTAAACATAAAAAGCTCAATGTAACTTTTATTAATGACGATATGGAAAAACAAAATAGAGAAAGTCTGTTGCTCGATAACGTTCGCTTACAGCGCGATTCTCTGAAGACAATTTTTAGTGATAGTTCTCTAGAATTACGAAAACCAAAAAGAGACCTTAAGTCTACGGTTTCTTTAGATCTCGATTTTTCTCTACCTAATAACAATCAGAATTCGGGAAGGGAAATTGACCTTGTCTGTATCTGTGATGGGGACTTGGACATGGAAATGGACCGCAGGTCCGAAGTCACAAATTTTCCAAACAATTATTCAGCTATAGGACATGAATTTAATTATTTTTCCCAAACAAAAAACCATATAACAGAACATGGCATCCCTGGTGGGGAGTATGAAAAAGACGACATTTCGTTAGAAAATATTTTACCAAACTTATCAGAAGTCCTCACAAAAGAGGCAACTAAAAAACAGACTAATTTTTTCAATGAGACGCGAGTTTTTGTTCATCAGGTGGCGAATCAATCCCCGCAACGAACACACCAACGTTTCGAGCAACCACCTTCAGTGAGTCTCGAAATAGGTAATAGACCTCTAAGATTATTGTATTGTACGCAATAATGACTTATGAACTTTAGAAATTCACGTGGATCCTCATGTTCGAGGCCGCTGAACGTTAATCTTAATTTTTCCGGTTTCTCGTGGGGTGTTTTTAGGGATGCCAGGCACAATGCCATTTCGGATAGTTTATTAGCTATCTCTATTTGTGTATTTACTATTGTATTTTCATCAAGTAATGTGAAGTTGTTATTTGTAGTTAGAGGTCTATTACCTCCTTCGAGACTCACTGAATGTGGTTGCTCAAAACGCTGGTGTGTTCATTGCGGGGATTGATTCTTCTTTTGCAATAGGTTCGTTGCGGGTTTCTAGACAAAATAACCGATCTCAGAACAAAATTATATGGCAAAAAACTAAATATAAATGAAACTTCGGAAAATTTCATTTTCCGCAAATATGCGCTCTTTACACAACCCGAACCAGACGGAAACGAAGAAAGTTTGATTTCCCTGGTAATATCACAACTCCCCGAATAACGCTCGCAGATTCGTGGGAATTTTTTTCAAACCATATCTTATTTAATTAATTTAAATACCATGCTGGAAAAAAATACCGCGGATGAAAAGAAAACCAGAATATCTATAAAAACACAAAATCAACAAAAATTTGTGATTCAAGAAATGTTCTCTACAAATAAAAATAATATTAAACAAAATAAAAATAGTGGCGTAACCAGCACTCAATACCACAGTCGTATTCAGACACAAACATTTACTGCCCGATTTAATGTAGGCCAAGGGCAAATGACCCAAAATAGATTTCATAAAAATAACTGTAATCAAAGCTCAAACGCAAATCAAAATAGAAATTTTAACAACGGCCAAAATACAACTTTTAATCGAAATTTCAATCAAAACCAGAATCCTAACGCTAATAGAAATTTTAACCAAAATCAAAATTTGAATGCGCCTAGGAATTTTACAACCAAAATGATAATTATAAAAATAAATCTGATAAAAATTTGCAGAAGCAAGTTAAAGTTCTACGAAAATCAGTTGCCAATTTAAAAAAACAAATACCTAAAACTGCAGATTATGTGTGTCTGGAAAACTAGGACAGGGCCGGCCTCAGAAACCTCCATTAGACCTTTTTTCTGGTTTATTCATTCTTCATTCATCTTCAGTTCGAAATAAAAATGTTCCTCTTTCTAATTCAAACCTAAATTTAAAATTAAATTTTCAAAATAAGGATTCTAAACTTGAAAAAATAAAAAAAATACTAAAACTCTTACTTTCAGTGTCGGCCGGACACAAATTTCTCTCAAACCAAAATAATTTACACACACACACGAGAGTAGTGAGCCCACGAGCATACCTGTCATTCGTGGCGAGGAGAGCGCGGTTTACCATTCCACACACAAACAAACACAAACAACACAAAAAACATTTTTTTCAAAAAACCTACTCATAAACACAAAGGATCCTAACTTAATTGATGTTATTGATAGTGATGATGAGAGTAATAATAATAATAGTAAACATAATAATGTAGGCAAAATTGAAGCTTTCTCGAGTGTCGCGATTAAAAAGATACCTAAAGTGAAAAATCCTATACTAAATGTCGCGCTTGAGGGACGAACTGTCACTGGCACTTGTAGATACAGGAGCAGGTGTAAACCTGATGTCTGCGGACATAGCCCCACAAAACTTAGACACCTCCGAGCGGACGAGTCTCGCACTAGCGACAAATAGCGCAAACGCTGACGTCCTAGGCACATGCTGCTGTGTGTTTAACATACAGTTGTCGACGTTTCAAGCCAAATTTTTGTAGTTAGAAATTTATGTGAGGATATTTTGTTAGATCATCCGTTTTTGAGTGAGCAAGAATGCGTATTAGTTATGAACGTAATTGCGTATACCTCGCTAAGGAAGATAGAAAAACTGTTTGTGTCAACCACCTAAGTTAAATAAAAAAGAAATTAAATTACCGGAATTAACTGATCAACACCCGCAAGTTATTAAAGATTTGATAGTTGAATTTCAGGATATTTTTGAAACAGGTTTAATCCAACCCACTACACGAACGACAAAACACGTCATTATTTTAAAATAAAAAAAAATCGTAAACAAAAAATGTTACCCTTTGAATCCCTACAAAAAAAGAATTTTATATGAATGCGTAGATGAAATGCTTGAAGCAGGCGTCATAAAACTCTCTCAATCGGCATATTCGAGTCCTCCAGTTCTCGTAGAACGTGAAGGAAAGAAAGAACGTGTTGATTTCCGTGACCTTAATGACCTTACTCAAGACGAGAGTTCAGGGCTCCCGAGAATTCAGGTTGCTCTCAAAGACCTCTGTCAGTTTAAGATTTTTTCAGTCCTTGAACTCAAGGCCGGTCATTGGCAAATTCCATTAGAAGGAAATTCTAAGGAATTAACAGGAGCTTCTTATCAATTCATAGTCATGCCATTCGGTCTGAAAGGAGCACCAGCTACGAGGTTCTTGTAGGTTATCTTCACGATTTTGTTCAAGTCTATTTAGACGATATCATCTGCTATAGTAATTCTCTTAATGAACATATCCACCATCTTCGTCTCATTTTTGAGAGGCTACAAATTCACAACCTAAAAGTTTCGGCGGACAAGTGTCAACTTACCGTCACGGATTTAAACTATCTTGGTCATCGTATTTGTGGTGAAAATAATATCCCACAACAAAAACATATTTCCCAAATTCTAAATTTCAAAAATCTCAAACAAAGAAACAGCTGCAAAGTTTCCTTGGAGTGTAACTGGAATATGTCCACAACTCTTCCGAAATTTTAGCCCCGCTCACACAACTTCTTCGTAAAACTTCTAAATGGCATTGGACAGATGTCCAAGATAAAGCTTTTGAGGAGGCCAAGATAGCTTTTCCGAACCCAACTCCTTTGAGCAAGCCCGATTATTCAAAAACATTCATCCTCCAAATTGATGCGTCTTCCGTAGAAATGGCGACCGTACTCTACCAAAGGGCAGAGGACAGAGAGACGTATCATAGCCCATATAAGTGCGAAATTTTCCTCAACTACTGCAAAATATCACATTAATGAACTAGAATGTCTTTCTGTCATGCGGGCACTTAAATAATTTCGTAACTGTCTAGAAGATAGACAGTTCATCCTTCGAACAGTTTCTAGAGCAATCACATGGCTCAACAAATCCAAAGATACCAAGGTAAAACTAGCTCGATGGGCCCTTCTTCAAGAATTTAATTTTATCATAGAGCAGGTCCCTGGAGAGTAGGTTGATTTTCTTCCAAACTTAGAACGTCTTTTCCCGCCAGAAGCACTGGGGGAAAAATAATCCGAAAATAAAAATATCGATCTTGACGAACTCGCCATATATACGATTAATCTACGCGATTTACATACAAAAATCGTCACTGCACAACGCGCAAATGAGCACTGTCAACGTCGCATCGCACAGTTGACATATATTGCGTCTAATGAAATAGAAACAAATGAAGATTGTGAACTCTTAAAAAATTATGTCACTTACGACCAACTTATGACCAAAAAATCAATCAGGCGACCGACTTGTGGTACCAAAAAAATCAAACTAAAAAAGTAATTTACACATTTCACGACGATCCTGATGCTGCGCATCCGGGAATTGACGAAACGTTGCGTCAGATTCAGCGGTTATATGGCACGAGGTGTGTCAAAATATGTAAAAAATTGCGTACCCTGGTCGATCTGTAAAAAACAAGAAAAAGCGCCTCATGCTCTGATGCATGTTAGGTCACCCAAATTCCCATTTCAAATAATCTCTGACGTGTTAGGACCTTATACCCAAACACCGAGAAAAAGTCAATTTATTCTGAAGGTTGAAGACGTTTTCAGTAAATGGGTCGAAGCAAAACTATTCCCAGAACTTAGTGGTACGGGATGTAGTAGCATATCTGGAGGAAGTAATTTTCTCCAGGTATGGAAGCCCAAAGATCTTAGTTTCTAATAATGGACTTGTCTTCGTCTCTAAACATACAGAAAACATATGCACACGGCATAACATAAAACATGAATTTTCGGCAATTTATCATCAACGTGCGAACCCTGTAGAAAGACGTGTACAAGAATTTAAAAAAGTTATAATAATATTATTACATAACAAACCAGAAATTGCATGGGACATTATGATTCAAAAAGCTGTACAAATTCTACGGTCGCGTCAGAATCAAGCGACTAGCGAAACGCCCGCCTCGATCATATTTGGTTACGAGCTTGCTCGGCCAGGATCGTGATTCACACCTGAGGCACTCAGAATGAAAAATTTAACAAAGCCAGAGAGGAAATTTCAGAACAAAATATACAGTTGGTCCAGGTACATTTGCGACAACATGGACAGGACCACATATTGTTATGAATCCCGTGGGAGACACTTCCTACGTGGTAAACATGAACGGAAGTGAATGGATTGCACATTTGGACGACTTACGAAAGCATCCAGGTGGTAACGAGGTCAGTTTTGAAGATGACAACAACCTGTTTTCCGTTTCGGAAGATAGTGTTTACTAATTTCCCGACAATTCTGATTCTGGGGGAGAACAATCCGACCCTTCAGGTTAGCAAATAAAAACGCCACTTTAAACCAACTAATCAGTATAAATATCACTATTAATGGAAATCTTAATAAAAAATCTCAAACTCAATTAAATCTCAAAAACACTTGAAAAAAAACCCAAAAACGAGACCCGGGTTACTATTGAATTAACCCTGAACAAGTCTCCAGGTCCCAAGAAAACGCTCCGTCGAGAAGATGTATCATAAGACGAAGATTAGGCAAGCTAATCTTTGGGCTCAAAGAATGAGAAAATGGCAATCGAAAAGACAGTCAATTTGAAGCTGGGTGGGTGAGTGTTGTAAAATCTGATTTTCTGCATTAAAATACGACAAAAACACCCCAAATTAAGGCTAAATATGAGAATAACGATTCCTATTAAAATACATACATTAGATAATAGATGCACTGCTAAAATACTATCTCCTAAGCTGGTAAAATACCAGATCAATGCAATATCTGAACGCAGAACAAAGTAGTTTTATCAAAACCATAAATCTAATCAGAACGCAGGACGCGTTAAGAACCAACCAATTAGGAAGACCCACGCCAAGCTTCGCCAGACAAGCTTTGTTGGCGTCAGTAAAATTTCCAATTTCCAACTCAAAATTAAAATTACTTAGAAAAATGCTACGACGATGAAACTTGGTAAAAATATGTGACTTTTCATGCGCTTCACGCCTGTTTTATTTTATTCCGATATCTTAATTATTTCTCATAGTTTTAAACTTGACCTACCTTTTCAAAAATTTAAAATTTAATTTTTCAACTCAAAAACCACTTTTTCTAAAAGCCTTTATCACGGGAAACATGCTTTAACATCCACTTTAAAATTTCGTGATTTAAATACGTTAACACGCCTTAAAAATGTAATATTTTCAAATAAACTTTTTTCCCTTTGATATTGGACAAGGGCCGTAATGCAAATTCGAAAGAAACTAAGTCAATGTACATTCTCTGAAAATTTCATGCAAATAACTTAATTCCCGTGGGAATAATCAATGAAAGAAATTTCAAAATTTGAGACTACTTGTTCTGCGAAAGGACGCCACGTCCATATCTCAGAAACTAACAATTATTTGTCATAAAAGTTTCCAAATCACTAAAACTACCTCATACCAATTTCAACTTTGTAGATTTAAAAACAAAAAAGTTAATTTTTCATTTTTTGGACAACAAAAAATTTAATTTTTAAATACCAAATTCGGACTTTCACTAAACGTTAGCCCTTATTAAAAGAACCATTTTCTATAATAAACACTATCCTGAAAAAATCAACTGGAAATCAGGAAACAGGCCTCGGAAGTACAGCACCAGGTCCTGCAGAAAAATTCCAATTACTAAAAAGCCACTGATTGAAAAAATCCTAAACTTTCAGGAAATGAATATCTAAATATAATACAACGTTTCAAATACATTTCAAACCCCTACAATTTTTTTTCTGGAAAAAATAAAAAAGTCTTTAAAAATTTTTTGAAACTTTGCCAAAACGCAGATAAATATTTAATTTATTTTTATTTAATCTTTATTACGGGACTTGCTCATTCAGTTTTCACAATAATAAATGAAAATTGTTACATTATAAGGATTATACATTTATATAAAACAATAATACAGTAGCCTAAATAAAGGATATAGGAAAAAAACAATTATTAACTTAACTGGCCAATAAGGACCTTTTAGCTACCGAAAACATGTCACAAGGAAGGTTGTTTTCATTGGACAACATTCTATTTATGCCCATCTTTTGGCAATATAGAGTTCTGTGATAGTTTACTGCAAACGTCTGAAATGCGCGCAGTGTCCTAGAAGGTACTTTAAAATTTACAAGCGCCAACAGTTCTGGACTTGAAATGTCACCCGATATTAACTTATATGTAAAAACTATGTCTAAATTTTTTCTTCTCTCCACCAGTGTATTCACGCACAACCTTGTCAAGATATGATTATACATTAAATTTTCCTTCTGTATGCCCAATTTATAACCTATGTACATAAGAAATTTATTTTCGACCCTTTCTAGCTTATCAATATGTTTTATAATAAGGGCTCCAGACAACAGTGCTGCATTCAAGGTGACTGGGCACTAGACTAACATAAAGTTCTTAGAGCTAAAATATTTTTGAAGGCTACCGTGTGCCTCTTAAGGAAACCTAACATTTTTAATGCTTTATTACAGCAGTCTTCAATATGGTAAGCAAATGTCAACTTCTTATCAAAATAGACACCAAAATCACGCACAATAGTTGACTTATTAATACATGTATTGTTTAAGCAATAGACATTTTCTGTTTGAATTATGCTATAAACTAAATTGTATATATTCACACTTACTTATATTTAAAGACATATTATTATCTGAGCACCACTTTTCAAATTTTGTAAGGTCATCCTGAAGCAGACATGAGTAGCAGTTTTTATTGGCTTAAAATTTTGTATATCATCGGCATACAAAAGAACGTCACAATAAATAAAACAATCAACAAAATCATTGATAAATAAATTAAACAGTAAAAATGCGAGGTGTGCGCCCTGAGGAACTCCCGAAGTAACCGGGAATGGATCCGAAAAAAATGAATTTTTTATTTTCACAATCTGCGTTCTGTCAGTCAAATATGAGGTGATCCAGCTTATCAGATTGCCACCCATACCATAGTTAATAAGTTTACTTATTAATAGACTGTGGTCAACCCTATCAAAAGCCTTGGAACAGTCTGTGTACCTAGCATCTACAGAATGTCCTCCCTCCATGGCATCTGAGATTAAGTTTTAATAACTCAGGAGGTTTGTGGTAACAGACCTACCAGAGATAAAACCATGTTGCTTGGTGCTTATAACATTTTTAAAATGATTTATTAAAAAATCATTGACAATAGACTTACATATTTTAGGAATAAGGGATATATGAGAAATTGGTCTGTAGTTTTCCACCTCTTCTTTATTACCCACTCTCTTAAATATTGGAATAACAAAACCTGCTTTCCAAAATTGAGGAAAGATTCCACTAGATAGTGAGTGGTTGAAAATAAGCAAGGGACGAGGCAAAGAGAAGGCACATTCCTTTAGTAATACTGGGGAAATGCCATCAGGGCCCAGACCCACATTCAAATCAATTTCATTAAGTTTCTCAAATATCTTGGAGATGGACAATTATACGAAGTGATTGCCTAATAATTACTATAAGTGTTGTTGGCAACATATGTAGAATTTATCGTATGATTATAAACTGAGGAAAAGTGTCTGGCAAAAAAAATTGCAACGTCATTACCAACACAGAAAGATGCTCCATTGTACTTAATAATAGCTGGCAATTCGTCACCTCGTGTTTTACTATGTACACATTTCCAGAACTGCCTTGAATCGGAGTAAACAGCTCTTTCGACATCTGTTATGTATGCTCTATAGGAACATTCGGCTTGCTGTTTACACATAGAAAGCAAATTACAAAACAAGGCATAATCGTTTGGGTCACCACTGGTTTTGTATCATTTATGTGCTTTTCTTTTTCTAAAAAATATTATTTTTAAGATCCTCGTTAAACCAAACAGGGAACATAAATCTGTTTTTAATGAGTATTTTAGGTACTAAAGTATCAATGATATTGTTTAGAATTGAATAAAAAAACATTCACGTTAACATTAACATCTACAGAGTTCAAAATAACATCCCAGTTAACATTTAAAAGATATCATCTTATTATGTGACATAAAAACATAGCACAATTCTTAAAATCATAATTAATAATTTGGTATCCTAACACACGGTTGTCCATATCACAGATTTTGATTGCTAAGACAGGATGATGCCTGTCACGCTTTACTAATGGCTTCTCCGCATAGCCAACAACAGTCGTTATTAAGTCAGTGAACACCAAGTCCGGCATTACATTGTTGATATTGCAGATACCATTGCAGTGAAATAAATTAAAAAAGGGCATAGTCGCAAGTAAAGGTTCTGCACTGGAAGTTACACCATCAGTAAATACACGCATTGAATCATTACTCCACTGAACCCTTGGCAAGTTGTAATCTCCTACAATAAGTACATCGCTATTTTCAGTATGGCTCAGGATATGCTCAACTGAATCACAATGCATTTGGTATACTTCAACTGATGATGATGGAGGGATATACAGACAACATAAAAGACAGATAAATTTGTTTTTTTACAAAAAAATAAAGTAATGCCCATTACTGAAAAAATACAGAAATTGAAAAATACTAAAAACTATGACTCCTCCAGGACTTCAAAGTATCTCAGGAGATGTTATCAGTAAAAATTTTCGTTGTAGACTGAGAAAAATTGTCGAGAGTTTCGTTCAACGCACTCCACCCAAAATGGCAGTCAGAGCTACAGGAAACGAGTAACCGTGACGTCGGCACGATTTTCATATAAATATAGACCGAAACTTGAAAATCGCGTTTACAACTCGTCAATGACACTTACTTGATTTCATAGGTTTTCTTAATCACCGGTTGAAGTATATTGGTGCGTTTCTTAATTGCCATTCTTACTGATACAGCCGAAGACAACTAGATGAACATTGCACTAACGTTCCCATCGTTCGAGTTCGCCGGGTCTTTGTGTCGAAAGGTTCCATTGCACTTAGGCTCCGAGTAGAGCTTAGATTGTGAAGATCGTCCTCGGAGATAGGATCTGGTTCTGTTGATCTATGCTCTATAGGGGGTATCCGGAAAAAAAATACTGGCTGTCTAAATTGGGCGAAGAAAAAGGGTAAGCCAAGTCTCTGGTCTTCTTCTCTTAAGCGTTCATCCAAGCCTTAGATCATCTCCAGATATAGATATTGGCTCTAAGATACTCACAGAATTTTCAACGTAATGTTCAAAGTGTATTTGTTTAAAATTTGTGCTTCTTGGCGTAATTATCATGTTTAGAATTTTTACATTTTTTGAACTTTTGCTCATCCTTTAATTAAACTTGCATATTTTTAATATTTGCTACTTAATATTTGACATTTTTGCTAATTTATTTGTGATTATTATTAACAATTATGAATTTAACCTATTTGTGATTTACCGATTTTATATTTTGTTTTGTACATTTTTGTGATATATATATATTTTTGACTTATATAGTTTATGATATTTTAAACGTTTTTATAATAGTTAACCTTCATTTTTGTAATATTAGAATAGGGTTTAGTTTTAATACGCTTGGTGAATCCGTTCTTTTAAAATTAAACTCTCCCTCCAGAAATATTGGCACGGCAGCTACCGAAGTTCTCAATCTGTCCTAACTGAGGAGGATGGTTTATTTTATTATATATATATATTTTTTCTGTTTTATATATATATATATATATATATATATATATATATATATATATATATATATATGCGTATTATATTATTTATTGTGCTATCACACACTTTAATATTTTTGCTATTTTTACCTTGTAAGAATTTTTGCTAATTATTTTTCGCGTATTAAATCCCAAGTGGCGTGACACGGGTGGATTTAGACAAGCTTGATTTTGAGAATATTTTTTTAGTTAAATTTACATTTTTGAATTACTAATTTTGCTATTTTTGAGTTAACTAGTTTTCGCATTTTTTGACTTTAAAATATTTTTTGATTTTTAAATATTCTATTATTCATATATATATATATATATATATATATATATATATATATATATATATATATATATATTTTTTTTTTTTTTCTAGGGTAGGAAAAAGATATTTATTCTTATTTAGTTTTTTTAGAAATAAGTTATTTTGTAAAACTTGATTTTTTAAAAAGTTGTTTATACGTAATAAGGATTTACTATTTTACCGTTACTAGTGTTAGTTAACAGATACAAGAGATCTGTTAGCTTTAACTTTTTGAAAAATCTTTGAAGTTTAAAGACAAAAAATTGTGTCCAAATGATTCGTAGTAATTACTTGCAACTTTGTGTAAAACTCAAAACTTTAAAACTTTAAAAACTAAAACATAGAAGGTATGGCAGCTAATTCAACGCCCAGCAACCAAACCCCCCTTTCTGAGCAAAGGCTCACTCTTTTGTTTGTCGAGGGGACCGAACATTCCAAAGTTCCTCGGGTGAGTGGTGGATAACCGGGCATCTTCTCAAGCTTGTCGTTAACAGCCCCTGCACATTACGAAAGGCACGACAAAAGCTATAGGACTTATAAATACATCACCTTCTCCGGAGCTTGAAGGACATCTCCTTAAGAGTACCTAGAGCAAGGGATATTCCAATGAAGAGTAATCATTTTTCACAAAAATCTAAATATAAAAATATCAATGTAACTTTTATTAATGACGATATGGAAAAACAAAATAGAGAAAGTCTATTTAATTATAACTATTAATGGCGATATGGAAAAACAATATAGAGAAAGTCTGGTGCTCGATAATGTTCGCCTACAGCGCAATTCTCTGATGTCAATATTAGTGTTAGTTCTCTAGAAAAAGAACCAAAAAGAGACCTTAAGTCTCCGGTTTCTTTGCTAAATCTCGATTTTTCTCTACCTAGTAACAATCAGAATTCGGGAAGAGAAATTGACCTTGTCTCAATCTGTGATGGGGCCTTGGACATTGAAATGGACCGCAGGTTCGGACTCACAAATTTTTCAAACGCTTATTCAGCTGCATGACATGAATTTAATTATTTTTCTTAAACAAAAAACTATATATTAGAAGAGTAACTTTACCATACCTGAATCTTTGTTTTAAAAGTCCGAAGACTGATTCGTCATTACATCGACAAAAGATTAATAAACTACATCCAAGTCGGTGCCAGAGTTAATAATTTCATTCGATGGGTTGAATGATTTGTCGCTGCATATGACCCGTTTTGGTAAAATATATTGACCAACTACAACCATTACCATACTGATCTTTATTGCAACATAAATCCTCAACATCTCGCTCACCAAGCACTTGCGATTTAATTTCATTAAAAAACAATGAATAATCAATATGACCATTGTTGCTGCTTATCCGATAAGTAGCAATTCTGCTTCTGAAAGCACTTTGGATAACTTGACACCAATCAATAATGAATTAGTTCGATGCTGTAATGTTTTTGATGAGCGGTCATTTTATTCGTTGGCACTTATATATTCCACGAAACACAAGTTTCCATATTCACCACAATATTCACAGATATATCTCGTGATTATATTATCAAACAAGTTTTTATAACGCAAGTCGCTAAACGATACTTACTACGCACCACCCCCCACCAAATTTTATAGAAAAAAGCTCGACCTTCAAAACATCTTCAAGGTCATTTCAAAGTGAAATGTCAAGGGTAACTCAAGGTTATTGTTAAGAGTTATACGAGTCAATGACATCTCAACGTCAAACAAGTTAATGTCATTTTAAGGTCAACATGACCTGCGAGCTTAACCTTCAAAACTTTAAGGTGGAATGACGTCACAGGGTGGGGAGACAGGGACGTAAGAGAGTGTTCTAACGGGTGTTGATTTAATTTGGAAAAATAATTAAAATCATGTCCTGTACCTAGATTTTCATAACTAAAATTTGTGAGTCGGGACCTGCGGCCCATTTCTGTGTCTAAGTCTTCTTCGCAAATAGAGATCAGGTCAATTTCCCTGCCCGAATTCTGAGTATTTTCTGGGAAAGAAAAATCCAAATCTAGTAGAGATACTGGAGATTTAAGATGTCTTTTTGGTTTACGCAACTCTAGAGAACTATGATTAAAAATCGTGCGTAGAGAATCGCGCTGTAGGCGAACATTATCGCTAGCTATTTTGTGTATTTGTATTTCCATTTACGAATGTAACATTTAAGTTTTTATGTTTACGTTTACTAATTAGGAAATTGTCATTAACCGGATGATCCCTAGCTCCAGGTACTTCCATAGAGTCATCATCAACGTAAGCAGCTCCGGAGAAGATGTTGTATTTATAAGTTCTATAGCTTTGTCATGTAGAGTGTAATGTTCAGGGGCTTTATACGAAAAACTTGACAAGCTTGTCGGGCACCCATCACTCACCCGAGGAACTTTGAGACGGTCGTTCCCCTCGCCAAACAAAAGAGTGAGCCTTTGCTCAGAAAGAGAGATCTGGTTGCTGGGCATTGAGTTAACTGCCATACCTTCTATGGAAACCACTCCAGAAGTTGGAGTAGCCATGGTAGACAGTGTAAGAAAATATATTTAATTTAAACAAAGTCCAGATAAACTAAACAAAAAAATAGGTAGCAACGGGCGGTCAGTCACAGGGTAAGTCAGTTCTTAAACTAAGAAACCCTACCGGGTGGATACGTTTTCCTTAGCCTAAGATACAATGTTCAAAAATCTCAAGGATTTATTTACTTGTTAATGCCTGCTTTGTACTATGGTTTTTATACCTTGTGTAGGCTTTGCTAAGTCCGTACACCGTTAAGTATTTCACCTTTGATTTCTAGTCGTTACCTGCTCTGTACGTTTTAGTGTTTTAAAGTTTAAAGTTAGTTTTAAGTTTTTTTGCAAACAAGTAATTCTACGAATCACTTCTATCAATATTTGCAGTTTTTAAAATCAAAGTTTGCAAAAATCGAGGTTAACAAATCACTCCTATTTGTCAACTGAGTAACGGTAAAATAGTAAGTCCTTAATATGTGTAAAAAATAAACTAGCTAACTGAATATCTTTTTCCTAAATTTAAAACATATATAGATATGAATAATAAATAAGTAGTTATTAAAATATGAAAAATAGGTAAAATGCAAAAATATTAAAAATCAGAAAATCAGTAAATATTGGAAAAATTTAAAAATAAACTAAAAAAGACATTCTTAAAAATCAAACTTGTCTTCCCTATCTAAAAATCCACCCGGGTCACGCCGGTTGGGATTTACAACGCGAAAAATTAACAAATAGTAAAAATTCTTATTGTTAAAAATTAGCAAAAATATTATAAGTTTGCGATATCGATAAAAATAGCAAAAAATACGCAAAAATATATATCAAATATAAACAGTTAAATATGTAGAAATCAAAATAGCACGGTTATTCTAATTTCCACTATAGTTAACAATCCTCCTCACTCGAGATTGAGAATTTCGATAGCTGATGTGACAAAATCTCTGGATAGAAGAGTTTAAGTTTCAATAAAAACGGATTCACCAAGCGTACTTAAAACGAAACCCTATTCTAATATTACAAAAATCAAGGCAAATTTTTATAACAACCATTAAAAGTTTAAACTGGTTTTTACAAATCAATGTAACTAGAGAAAATCCAATTAATTTTTATGCAAAGTCAAAATCAGTAAAAAATTGATTCGCCCAACCAAGGGAAGATCACAAAAATATACAAGTCGAAATAGAGTAAATAGTCATTATCAAGTAGCAAAAATATTACAGTCAAAAGCTGGTAAATATGCATGTCACAAATAAGCAAAAATCACAATTGTTAATAATAGTTATCAGTAATAATCAGTAATAAATATCAAAATATTTAAGAGCAAATCAAAGTTAAATAATAAGTCAATAATAAGTTTTATAACCATTTATAACCATTCGGTAACTTTTTTTCCCTCCAGCTTCAATAGAGGAGATGTAGATAATTCGCTTTTAAAAACATTATCAATTTCATAAAAGGGAACAGGTACTTCACTGATATTACACTTATCCGACGCCAAAAGCAATATCCACTCCTTTAATGGTTGCAATAAACTTAAAATATTTTCCATTCTCGTCCAGAATACATCATCCAGAATATCGTTTCTGTTTCGTTTTTCTAGTAATTCTTGGTATTCA
This sequence comes from Kuschelorhynchus macadamiae, assembly GCA_030620095.1. NCBI lineage: Eukaryota > Metazoa > Arthropoda > Insecta > Coleoptera > Curculionidae > Kuschelorhynchus > Kuschelorhynchus macadamiae. The sequence goes on from JAUTXW010003057.1 coordinate 76,998, forward strand.
TGGGTAATTGCCATTGCCTCAAGTACACCCTTGTTTTTTGAAGACTATCGAAACTAATAACTATAGATGCCCGCTAGTTGAAACTGGAAGTTTAAGGGTACATGATTCTGATTTGTGCTTTTCCTTTCATAGTCTTTCGAATGTTGAACTTAAGGGATTTGCTGTTTATAACTTCAATGATAGATTTTGAGGCATTAACTATAGATTCAGTAGTCTTCAATTTGACGATGTCAGTAACTAGCAAATTTAGTGTATGTACTGCACAACCGTAATATGAGATTGGTTTATCTGCATATTTTTTTTCTAATAAATCCTAAGATTTTTTCATGTTTGCAGCATTGTCTGAGCAGAATCCAATTATTTTATTAATTCCAGCTTCTTTAAATACAATTTCAATTTGATCTGCCATGTAATTTCCAGTATGTCGGCTTTCTTCTGTTAACAATTATTTATAGAATACAGGTTGAGGTGTTATTGTAACAAAATTAATTATTCTCTCATTACGTATATTTGACCAGCCGTCACATTGAACACCAAGAATTTTGGCATTTGTTAAAGTTTCTGATACTCTTAAATTAACATCATTATACACAGTATTTAAAAGATTGTTATGACAAAATGAAAGGTGAGGGCAGAGTTAACGACGGTCTAAATAGTTCTACAGAATACGTGTTTTCTGTTAAATTCGATGGAAGACCCGTTACGTATATCGCCTTTGCCAACATCAACCATATTTCGTTCTGATCGCCGGTTTTTATGTTGTCAATAAAACTGCTCATTGAACTACTGTGACTACTAAATCTCTGAAACTTGGATGAAGTTGAAGGTCTCGAAGTAATGTTTACTTATTCTGACTGCTTGTGATTAGGATACACACACCGACTCTTAATGTTTACGTTTGTTGGGGTTTTGCGCATGTTTCTGATGTAATTAATTTTTTAACTTAGCTTTTATTATATCCGAGCAACCCGCACATGTTATTAAATGCTGAGCTATCCTAGTTGCGTGATGTGTCACTTATTTCTTGCAAAACTTACATTCAAAACACTGTAACTTGTGTGCAGGTTTGACTACATTTTTAAAGTATTTAAATGCAACGCTTTTGTTCTTAAACAACTCCTCACAACAAAACAACAGGTACATACATTACTTAAACTATACAAATCACACTAATGCATCTGAACAACTGACTGATACTAAAATCTATCCGCCGTTTAAATACGCGACGACTTAAGTAAACGTATTCTAGTTTGTCTTGTTTCAGACTGAAGCTTCAAAATCGAGTCAGCTGTTTTTATGACTGCCATATACTTAAGTGACCGTCAGAAATTTACATGACAAAAAATAAATGACAAGGATGTCACAAAAATAAATGACGTGAAGGTCTTTTCAATTTGACCATGACGTGACACTGTCAGAAAAACTTGCCCACATCCCTAACATGAATATACTACAATTTAACGCCAAAGTCAGTTCAGGGCGGAAAAAAAGACGAACGTTAAAGCAGTCATCATTTTTGAAGCCTGAAAATACGGAATTCTATCTAAACTTATTAAATTAGATTTTGAGAAGTTGACTTTTTTTTTGGCTATAAATACTAGTGTTAGTGTCTTTTAATAATAAAAACTAACGGTCGCTAATTCGTAGTTTAATATTAATATATCACTTACACCTTTTATTTCACTTTTCATGTTATAGAGTGCCTGCGATGAAGTTCGATCCATATGAGATATTTTTTACTATTGTGATTAGTACAAAACATTCCAGGGCAAAAATCTTTGCGTCCTTACTTACTTTAACTTAAGATGACATATGCTCGTCAATGTTCAGTACCTGAAAATTTTCGCATTATTTTCAAAAAAAGTCCTAAAATAGTCTTTAAAAATATCGTCCCTTTAACCCATCGAATCCAGATTACTGCCAATACATGTTCAAACCGAGGAACCATGAACTGCATATTATATATTTAATTAATTTTTCCTCAATGCGACTCTTTTGGTTGATTGTCAAAATGACTGAAGAAAAAGGGCTTTTTAGACGATTTTCTGCTTTCTATAGAAATAAGAAAACATTTTCTTCGTAAATAACCCCTAAACTACTTGCAATAGTTCAGGTGTAGCTTTGATCTTAAAATATCTTATCAAAAGTAAGGAAATATTTAAAAATACTAAATCGTTACTTTCCCACTGATGGACAAGCTATATGTCAGACTGTCACTTTTGGCTACCTTTTTATGTTATTTTTGAATATTTTTTGTAGACCATAAACATACGGTTATGATTTGATGATAAACTCTCGAAATTATCCGATATTTATATTTTCGACAGCTGTTACAATGTTTTTATTTTTTTAAAATAAATTACTGGAAGTTTCATGAAACGGTGGAACCCGTATTTAAAAATTTTAAGCAGTTCAAAAGTTACAGGGCAAAAACAATTTATTTTTTCAAATAAATTACGCCACTAAAAGTTACATAGAACTGTGAAAACGGTATATAAAAATTTCCTGTAGATTAGAAGTTACGGGATAAAACAGTCTTTTTGATAGCTGTCAAAATATTTTAAAAAATATGTCATTAAAAGTTACATAAACCTGTGAAAACCGTTTTTAAAAATTTTATGCAGCTCTTCAGGTCGAATTTCTTTAGGAACAGGATGTCCTATTGCCACTGTATACCATAATACATGCTTTACCTGTATAATGAAAGCCTGACAAAGAACAAAAAAATGTCATCAAATAGTGAAACCTATTAAGAAAGTGACACTGTTACCAATTCTGTAAGATTAGATTTTTTAAAAACTATTATATCGTATCTGTTACCGAAAACAATCGATATTCTAAATAAAATTCCAGTGGCGAAAACAAAATTCTGCACACTTGTTAAGCCAATATCCTATACATTGTCTTATCGCGATGTTTTATTTAGATAAAAATTACAGCTCTTAAACCGGAATTACGAAAGATAAAAAAATATACACCTTCTGGCCCATAATAATATGCTATACTGTTTATCCGAATAGTATAATAATGAAATTCGTGTTTACTATTAGAGTATGGTACTAGAATAAAAGCACACAAAATTTAGAGAACCTCAGCCCATAGCCCTACCAGTGTCAAAAAATCCCGGCCATATACTGAAAAGAGTAATGGAGTACCACTTTTATTAAAAAAATCTGGACATTCACATATCACTAATGACAGCCAATTTTCTTAGATATAAAATTGTTAATGGTATTTCACCTCAAATTGTGCCTACCTTCCTACAAAAAAATTTAAATTTTATTCTACCAGTTCAAGAAATACCCAAAAAAATTGTTTTTGAGGTCCTAAAATTAAAACATTTTTATTTAAATGTATACTCGATTACACCTCTGATAGTGGCGAAAGTTACCCTTAATCAAGGATGAATGGACATTTTTGAACTTAAGAGAAACCAAATCTGCTTTGCTATTTTATGAAAAAAAGGTAATAACTTTTGTTATATCCGGCTTCAATAAAATGGTATGCTTTGGAATTAAGTTGAATTTTAAAAAATTTTAACTTTTTTAGTTTTCATTCTTTTGGTGCAACTTAGAGGCATCTTAGAAAAAAAAATACCCAGAATTTTAAGAAGTAATACTAATTCATAATGAATTTTAATGTTACTCAGTGAAAACATGCACCGACATAGTAACAAGGTCAATAAGAGATTGACTCCAAAAATTATTTATGCTCTTTTGTCTTTAAACAATGTTTAACTATAGCGAATGTTTTTCCCATTTTCAATAGCTTTTTCGAAATATAACGACCGAAAGGTAAATTTCTGTATCATTAATAAGAAAATTTACGATTCAATCTATACCTGACCTATTTGAGACTATTTTAGCTCGATATTTATGGATAAATTATTGTTTATTTGCTTAGAAAACAGAATTTTATAACAGCAAAAATAATTGCATTGTGGAGAAACTAATTAAAGATATATTATGCAATTCAAGGCTCTTCAGTTTTAACTGGCGCTAACAATAATCTGAACAGGGTTACGAGGTATCACAAAAAAATCGAAAAATATGGCTTTTTAGTCTTTTAGATTCGGAAATTAAACTCATTATATATCTATAGCAAAACAAGCTTTGAAAACAAGATTTTCCGATATTTTAAAATGTTTCAAAATAGTGTCAAAACTAACAGGTACTGACACTATTATCTGTTATCTTAAGTCTTTTTGGAAGCGAACATTTTTACATTAGAATGTTTCGAAACAATCATAATAAAATGAATCCCATATGAATAGAACTTTATGGCCGACATTGTATATTATGGCACTTGGCACCATTTAGATATATTTTTAGACAGTTCAGTGACTCACAAAAAATCCGCGTCCCCCAAGAGCTCATTAAAAACTACACATCCAAATTTTTCAAGTCTTACAAAAATATGAGCCGTATGAAAAATACCGATTAAGGTACTGTCGGCTAATAAGGCCGGGCAGTTTATAAGGCCATAGTGTTAAAAATACCATTAGAATAAATATTTAATGCGTTCGGCGCCATCTACATGTAGAACGACTTCAACTCACCCAAATGTCGCGTGGATCGAGCGAAGCAGCTATTCTGTTTTACAACAATAAGCTGTGAAAAAGTTCCGTGAAATTTCAAGTGCTGTGTTATAACATTTCCTGATAAAAGGTATGTGGTATTTTCATTAGTTCAATATTTTTGTGTCTATATCTGGGAGTATACGTTTATGGTGATGTAAACAACGAATGCAAACTGTTAGACTCAGTTATTTAATTATTTGGTAAATTTACATATGTATAAACATGAGACAGATAATAAGGCCGTGGCCTTATTACCTGTCTCAATGAATTAATTATAGCATAAGTCACTAGAAATAAGGCATACATCGAAATATATGCATAATCAATTAAGATATTTGCAGATATGTGAAAGAAAAATCGTGGAATAAGTACAAACTGGACAGACGATATGATGGAAGAAACTCTGCAACTTCTGCGACAGGGACATTCCCAAGAATCTGTGTCACAGCGTTGTAGAATCCCTCGGCGAACATTGAGGAACCACTTTAAATCTAGTTCAACCAAACGACTTGGCAGAAAAAATAATAAGGTATGCACAAAAAGGATTTCCGCTTACCGCTAAGGTGCTTCGTCGTAGTGTTTATAAATTTTGTGAAAGACTTAATATTCCTCATAAATTTCATAAAGAGAAGCAATTAGCAGGAAAAAAATAATACCGAGCAAATATTTCGCAGCGAAAAGCACATCAATTAAATCCAGATCGTCACAGAAATTGAATAATTTTATTGTGGATGATTACTTTGAGAAGTTGGAGAACATCCTCGAGAGAACAGGCCTAAAACACAGACCTGGGAATATTTACAATATGTTACATAATCAGGAGAGGGTTCTAGCCAAGAAGGGATCTAGAAGAGTGCATTTTATAGGGTCAGAACATGGAGAAAATGGTTTTGCTCAAAGTGTAGAGATCAAAACCTACTTTTTCTGATGGGCTTCCAGCGGGGACAGTTGTGCATATGACAAAAAAAGGTAGCATGACAACGGAGATATTTGTCAAATGGTTGGATCATTTTGCACAATTCATGTCTTCTCCTCAAACGTTTTTAATTTTTGATAGAACATCAAGTCATGTAGAATTGTTGAAAATTGAACTTTTTTGTTTGCCTAGCAATATGACCCATAAGCTCCAGCCAATGGATAAATGCGTATTTCGGTCATTCGAATCCCACTGGGATCAGGAGCTATTGGATTACTGGGATCAACATAAAGACAGAAGGCTTAATAAAGAAAGGTTCTCAGACATATTTACCCCTGTGTGGGGTAAATGTATGACCATCAATAATATATGTAGTGGGTTTAGAACAACAGGGATTTATAGAGCTGCGATACCGGAGTACGCATTTGCTCCCAGTCTTCTACAGAACGCCCCCACGATCGTGACAATGTCCCCAATTTACCTGATAATGACATCAGTAATAATCTTAATATGGAAGACCACTAAGTTCCAGATGATGAAATTCCATTGGCTCAGTTAATCGAAAGAGAAGCACATAGCAAAAACAACTCTTTTTCTGAGAAGCTTACCACGTCCAATATGCAACCTGTTAAAACCATGGCACGGAAAAAAGCATTGAACTATCGAGCTCAGGATGTATTCAGAGACTACAATTCTAAGAAAGTTACAACCACTTCGTCAAGAAAGTCAATTAATTTGCCACCACCAGCAAAGCTGCAGCAATAGAAGTTTGGATATGCTCGGTTTGTAATCGAAATTATGTAGCCTGCGATTTTGTGTACCATGTGAAACCTGAGTGCATGAAGACTGTGTTGGCCTTACTGAAGATGATACAGAAAATTTATTTGCCCACAATGTAGCCATAATCTTTTTTATTTTGTTTATTCTTATTTGGCCTTATAACCTGACTAATTGGTAATAAGACCAAAATGTTTTTTTTCTTTTTTTTTTAAACATTAGTAAATATTTTTGAGTTCCTGTTCCTCAACATTCTTAAATATTAACCAGTTTAGTTACCTTTTTATATGCCAAAACTTTTTTATTTTCTTTATTATCATTTGGCCTTATAACCTGCCTAAGTTGGTAATAAGCCCAAAATGTAATTTTTTTTGTTTTATTTTTTTAAGCATTAATACATATTTTTGAGTTCCTGTACATCGACATTCATAAAGCATATAAAGGTCTTTGTCTACATAACTGCAAAAATTGAGATGTTAAATCACACTCGTGTCTTTGTATTACTGTAGCGCGTGAACCCTGTTGAGCCGGTTTTTAACCGAAATGTATTTTAAGTTGCCTAAAGACAGCATAATTTTTCAAATTCTGACGTGAAGGAAACGTCTCGAATTGAGTTAATTTGAAAAAACTGTGACCAAAAATATATAAATATATTTAAAAGTAATGTACAAGTGACTTAGTAAAATAAAAGAAAATGTCTGTTAATTAAAAATAAAAATGTGGAGAAATATAAAAATGTTGCAAAATGTGAAACAGGTGGGACGTTATGATAAAAAAATATATTTACACTACGTCTTTTAAATTATGGAAATAAATATAATTCCACTATTTCGGTGATCGACTTGATCTAGAAATAAGCATCAAATTTATTTTTAGAATTATAAGAAAATCAATATCCCGAACCGGCTGCAAGGAAGAAGTGCGATCCAGTACTCAGTGGTATTATTACGTTAGTTCGAAAGACACTTGTTTGAACGCCTCATTTAAAATTTTAAGTTTTATTTGTTTGTGGCGTATATTCTTCATTAAAGTTTTGTTTACGAATCGGGGTACTTTATTATCGAATTAATGTAAGGATATTTGACAGTAAAATTTAACCCAAATTAAAAATATTTCGGATCTAATTCAATCTGGATATAACTGGAATTTGTACCAATTTCAAAAAAGGAAGTATTGTAATCGTGAAATAATCATCCTCCGAGATTTTTTCAGATCTTCAGGTTTCAAGGTCCCTAGATGCCATAACATTCCGTCGGTCTGTCTGTCTATCTATTCGCGCCATAGCTAACTACCTGATTGACATGGTGAGAGCCTGGTAAATTTTAGTAACAATCCAATATGGCCAAACAAAATGGCGGTCTAGTGAAATGTTAAAAAAATATATTAAAAAACTACTTATCCAATTTACCTCAAATTTTGCACAAACATCAAATATTATGTTAGAATCAACTGGTAACATTTTGGACGAATCCAAGATGGCGGAACAAAATGGTAGCTGAATTGTGGTGTAGAGACCAACTAGTGAAATTGTGGTACTAATTAAAGATGGCTGAACAAAATGGCGCCCAAATAAATTGTTTGTAATCGTGAAAAATTCACCATTTCAGGTTTTACATATATTGACGTTTTAGTGTCCCTAGATGCTAAAAATATGTTTTGTCAATTCCGTTGGTCCTCTGTCGCAGTGTCTGTTTGTCCGTCAGTTCGTGGCATAGTTTAAAGACTACTTATCCGATTGAGTTCAAATTTTGATCAAAAATTAAGGGTCATCTGGGGATGATCTAGTAATATTTTGGTAAAAATCCAATATGGCGAAACAAAATGGCACTCTAAGGAAATGTTAAAAAAATTAATATTAAAAACTACTTATCCAATTTGCAATTTTGATAAAAAATTAAGGGTCATCTGGGGATGATCTTGTAACATTTTGGTACGAATCCAAGATGGAGGAACAAAATGGCGGACTAATGAAATATTAAAAAATTTCGATGGATTGGTTTCAAATTGTATGACACAACAAATTTTGAACAATGTTAATAACATTACTAAAAAAACTAATTATCCAATTTTGCACAAAAAATTAAGTGTTACATAGGAATGAACTGGTAACATTTTGATATGAATTCAAGATAGCAAAACAAGTGATATATTGACCGATTTGAATAAATTTTTCAGGAAGTATTCAGGAGAGTACCGGGGGTGTCATATAGTAAGCACACACTTCCCGCGGTAACTTTAAATTGCTTTATTATATTGCCTTAATATTTAGTGCATGGTGGGGTTCATTACTTGGTAATGATATTTCTGGTGTCATAAGTTTAAATGTTTTTAACATAGCAAATAACTTTATTCTTGGCACAAAAATATCAATTTTTATATAGTTTTCGAGAATTTCAGGGACACAAAGTGCAATTTTACTATTTTTATTTTTAACCGTTGAGATTGCTGATTTTCTATGCCTGTCAAGATATCGTTTATCCATAATATTAGTTAATGTAATTTTAAGTACACCGATTACTTCGGGGAGATTATGGCCAACATAGATGATTTTTTAAAGAAGCTTTTAGTGTGGTACCGGGGTTATTCCATAGAAAATATATTAAAAAAAGTAAAAATGAAGTAATGACGCCACTTTAAATTATTTTCTGCCAGAGAGTTTTTGCACAAACTTTTAAATGCTCTAATACATATTGAAGTTTGGAGCTTGAAACTGTAATTAATCAAAAAATGTAATTTTGACATAGCTGAAGTTAGACCCCTAATCTAATGGGAGGCAATAATTTTCCTGGTCAGGTTATTTCGCTAGGTAATTACAAATCTTAATGATGTTCTCTTGAATAAACCATAATATTTATTTTTAAAACTAACTAGAACCACTTCTCAGTGTAAAAATGTAACGAAAGTTATCAGAAATGTCGATACAAAACAGTACTTTTGACGTTTCTGGTTAAATCTAATGAAAATTATAATGGCATCCCTATGCAATGTTTCCAAGACCTACTTATCTTAGTTAAGTCATCTTTCATGTTACTGCACCGTCTCTACTGGTAAAATAAAATTAATACTACTTGTGATTTTTTCTCGCTTTCCTAAAATAAGACAACAGTCACAAAATGTCAAAATAATACAAAATTACTTATCAATAAACAATAAAAAATATTCCAGGATTTTCTGATTAATAATATGTGTGTGTTTGTTTCATGTTATGTATTAGGAAAAATGTGTATCGGCAAGGTTTTGTCAATTTTTTCTGAAACAAAAAGCAAAAATACGGCTTGTTATGCGGTTTCGTGTAGCTAATAAGATATACTTTAATACTAATATTTAATAAATACAACTTTCTATTTAAAATCTTTGAGAAAATTTAAGAAAAAGTTCACATTTTAAAGAAAAAATTAAACATCCCATTTTGTGATAAATTAAAAATTTGATTTTAAATTTGATTAAAATCCATTGAAAACCCCATTTTGTTTAATATTTTAATAATTTGTTAAACAAAATTTCATCGGTATCGGGAAACGACCGCCTTATTGAATTTTGAAAAAGCGCTTCCTGGTCCGCCATTTTGAAAAAAAAAATATAACTTGTGATATGTCATTGAAAAGGTAATTCTAAGCTCTATCAAACTATGTAAAATAATATACAGGGTTCCATTTGAAATTCTTAACTTGGTTCTGATATCGGATGCAGTAATATTCAATTGTTTTTTCATGAAAAATATGTGTCTTAATACCATATTTCGTTAACCCAAATATAAATATCCTAACCCAAAAAGCAAATGAATGGCATCGTGTAAAACGATATCGTTGACACCCATATATATATATATATATATATATATATATATATATATATATATATATATATATATATATATATATATATATATATATATATATATATATATATATATATATATATATATATATATATATATATATATATATATATATATATATATATATATATATATATATATATATATATATATATATATATATATATATATATATATATATATATATATATATATATATATATATATATATATATATATATATATATATATATATATATATATATATATATATATATATATATATATATATATCAATAGTTAACGTATTTCTGGTAAAGTTTTAAGTTCATTGGACCCCAGTACCTAGATTTAGACCTCGGGAATCTTGAGCCTGACAATTAACAATATAACCTTTTTTAAATGAAGGATTAAATAAAAATAATTACAGAAAAAATAAAACCGATTAAAAAAACACTGAAAAGTAAAAAATAATACTTAATTCAATCTTGGAAATTTAACTTCATGAAGTCGGCGTCAAACTAATAGAAACTGAAAATTTTGATGGTGACATTAATTAGATCTTAGTTGGAGTCATATTTCTGTGATGGAATAAAAAATAATTTTTTGACTTTTTAGTATTTTTTAAGTAGTTTTATTTTTTACAGTTACTGACTACTACGCGGGAGAGCTTTGGATTCATAAGAGACATTTTTTTTCTAAACTAGCAAAATGCTAAACAAAGGATTAATTTATTATGTAATGTAAAAAAATTATAAAAAAAATAAACTGACCTAAAAAATAAAAAGTAAAAAATATTTTATTCCATCTTAAAAATGTGACTTTTTGAAGTCGGCGTCAAACTAATTCTTCATTACTGTACAACAAGACATATATGTATGCATGTCTTGATTCTAGTACCATGAGTATAATGTCTATTTGCTGTCTTTATTAGTTTGACTCCGATTTGAAAAAGTTTTTACAAAAAATCACCAATATACATTGTCAAAAAATAAAATTATTAACGAGGTTTCTTTCAAAGCCTAGACATCTACTAAGAAAAAAAAAGAAGTTTGACATGTTACACCGATTTTTGCATAATGTATCTTGTTTACACGACTACCCTGTATAATGGACAAAGCATTATTTTGCATATAAAAAAATTGAATTGTTTCGTCATTTTTAGACACAGACACAATTTTTCAATGTCAGAACATTAAACCCAACTATTCATAGTTTTCAATTTGACTGTTGCGTTCTCATGTTTTATGTTTTTTTATACCCCTACAAATATCGAAAATCTACGTCCGTGACACCCACAATTTAATCCCCGCGAGACGCTAACCTAGACTACTTTTGGTTCAAATTTTAAGCGAACCGGTTTGACCGTTCTCAAATTATCGTTGATTGGCGCAAATTTTGTTTACATATACACAGACGCACACAATCGAACAGATATCATAAAATGTTGTTCTAAAAATAATTTTTCATATTCTAGGGACTCTAAAACGTCGATTAAACCCAACTTATATTTTGTAGAAAAAAAATTTGCGACTTCAATACTTAATATGTATAGCGTACATAGTGTATTAATAATACAATATATTAGCTTTTATATGGAGCAATAAAAATAACTCCTTTTTATTCGCTTAAGAGTGGAATTTTAAAAAAATTTGAAATTTATATTTGGATAATTATTTTTAAAAGCCATTGACGAAAGAATCGTCGTTAAATATTTTTTAGATAAAGGGATATTGTAAACAATATATAGACATATTTCACCCCTATAAGAGTTAAATTTTGAAAATCCCGTAAAAAACTATATAAAATAATATGGCTTTTATTTTTTCGATAAGGTAAAGCATAATCGAAAAATGAGTGAGGTCTCAAATTGCCATGATTTCAATTTCACCCTGTATCTGAGAATCGAAGAGGGCTATGAAAAGTTTGTTTATGGCGTCTTTCATTTTACAAAAAAGTAAAACCACAATTTTCTCTCATCACTAATAAGAGAATTACGCCGTAAAACCATCGAAAACCGGTAACCCTGATGTACATTATCTAATATTCTACCATAATATAATACTAAATACGTACTTGCTTTAGTATATTCATTTTTCGTTTTAAACTTTTTCGTCTACTTCCAGTTAGAATATTTATGTGGCATGGCATGATTATAAAAATCGGTAAATTTCCTTTACCCGTCATTTTGCTCGTTATAAATCTTTCCTTTTATTAGGAATAATAAAGTGTGACCCAATTTAGTTCCACACATAATTATTTATTAACACATATATACTGTCTTTTCAAACATTTCTGTTAATCCTTCATATTGGATGGGTACCAAACAGTTTCTAACTGTGCCGCCCTTGATTTTTGAGCAAAATCTCAAATAAATTGAATAAGTACTTTTTATACTGATGTTTTTAAGACCGCAATTTTGTCCCATCTTGAATTCGATCAGTTTATCCCTCTATTACATTTAATATTTGTACAAAATTTGAAGCCAGTTAAATATGAATATGTTTATTAAATATTTTATTTGGCCGCCATTTTGTTCCGCCATCTTGAAGTTGCACCGCAATTTTACCAGTTTATGTCTAAATCACATTTAATGCTTGCATAAAGTTTGAATTCAATCTAATAAGTAATTTTATCATGCTGATTTTTTTAAATATTTTATTAGGCCGCCATTTTGTTTTTCTATCTTGAATTTGGATCAAAATGTTAGCAGTTCACATACTTGATTTTGTGAACAATTTGAGGTAAATTATATAAGTAATTAAACATTTTTTTTAACATTTCACTAAAGCGCCATTTTATTTGGCCATATTGGAATTTTACCAGAATGTTATCAGGTCATCTCCATATTATCCTTAATTTTTGACTACTTGAAGTCCGACGGAATAAAGCAAACATAATTTTTGGCATCTAGGGACGCTAAAACATGAAGATATGTAAAACTTGGGACGGTGATATTATCACGATTACAAACACATTTGGCCGCCATTTTCTTCCGCCATCTTGAATTCGTACCACAATTTTAACTTTTTACTCTATATCACACTTAATATTCGCATAATTAATCGCAAATTGCAGATCGAAAATCAACCGAAAATCGAACAATCCGCACATGGAAATCAAAGCTGATAAATTCACTGGCAGATTTAGAGGGGGCGAAAGGGGCACCGCATACAATGTTATGTATAAACGAAAGCACTGCATGAGTTGAAAATAGTAATTCTCCCCCTCCCCCAGAACGAGATCTATAGATCCTCCCTTTATCTGTTTTACATGTTCAATTACCATAATAAAATTCAACAACCAAAAAAAAGTCTTCACTTTATACAAATTAAAATAATTTCCTCCCCTCCCACGACATCATCCTACGGACAGCCATAAGCAAATAAATTCGCAAATATTATGCAAGGCGCTGTCGCTCAAATAATAATTGTAATTTAGTCACTTTCTTTCAGTGTTATATTTGTATTTTCCAACACGTCAGTACCTTTTTATATTACTTTGAACGTGACTTGACCTTGTCGCTGATATTTCGTTTGCTGTGTGCAGTTCAGCCTTAAGTGCAGTACGTTCAAAATCATATTGAAGTCTGAACCTAATGACAAATACGGTTTTTCTTCCCAAGTCATCTTCAATAATCGCGTTTTGAATTTCTTGGAGGCTGGGATAGGTACGAGGTTTCCCATTTTCTATTTTTCTATAATACGATTCGAATCTACGGCGCAGTCAACCCTGATTTGTAGTCCAATGTTGGGGAGTCTAAATAAAAAAAGAAAGAAGTGTTACTATCAAAGGTACAGTGTTTGCTTAGATACTTCGTATTTTATATACAGGTAAATATAAAAGTTCTTTGGTTTTACCCAAAAATATATAGTCTACCTATATTTATTTTAACTTTTTGAACTTATTTTAAACTAAAAATACACAATTTAACTGATGAAACCCTTTGAATAAATAGACAACAGGAAAGAGCCCCATACATTATTTTAAATTAGCAGGCTTTGACGAAACTACATCATTTTTGGGGCCTTATTTTTCTTGTTTACGTTTTGGTTTATTGACAAGTGTTGTCAAACCGTCGTCTTTACAAATTTAAGTTTTAGCAATATATAAATAATACACGCATCGAATTAATATAAAAGTTGATTAATAAGTTGTGTTGTGTGTTATAAAACGTATTTTCTTGTTTACGTTTTGGTTTATTAACAAGTGTTGTCAAACCATCGTCTTTACAAATTTAAGCTTTAAGTTTTAGCAGTATATAAATAATACACGCATCGAATTAATATAAAACTTGTTTAATAAGTTGTGTTGTGTGTTATAAAACGTAACAAACACATTTTTGGTCGTTGGCATTATCCTAGATACAAAAGTGGTCAGTTGTGTGGCGTGCAGTCGTACCCGTATTAAAAGTACAAGGAAGAAAGGAATATCGTTCCAGCGGTAAGTGCATTTGTATTTTCGTAAGTAACGAAATTAAACAAGATACTTTTAAATCCGATTTAAGGGCAAAAATAATTGTAATTATAATAAAAATCATAATTTTTAAAGTATCAGACAGTTAGGTTAGGAACCAAGTGGTATATAAAAAACACAGTAGCGTAACACTTCATGTAATATTTTGTTTTGTCAAAACGTTTAAATTACCTTAAGTATGTTTTAAAACGGAAAAAAAATTGGAGTTATGAGTTTTATGGGTTAAAATAAGTTTTAATATCTAACATTATATTCTCCTTTTTTTTGGGTCTGATACTGTGCTGAAGGGGAAACAGTTTGATAATATTTCTCAACAAATTTTATTTGTTTAACAGAGAGTAAAGGCAAACAAAAAAATATGAAATCCTCTTTAGGAGATTTTATTTCATGTTTTATACTTTTTTTAGGAAAAATAGAACATATCTATAACTATAGGTACATACATATTTTTTTAATTTCTATAAACACTTATCCCAAAAATTTTAACAATAAAAAATTGAGTTCTGTAAGCGTAAAGTAACTTAACCAAACCTAATCTAACACCATATATATATATATATATATATATATATATATATATATATATATATATATATATATATATATATAAATTGGACTTCTTTCTTGGGTATAGGTTTATTTGCAAAACAAACAATGGGATCATAGTAGGCTTTCTCAAAAATTGCTTATTCCCTTTTTTTTTGGTATATAAGGCTTTCCTTTCCTACCTACAATTAATTTAAAAAACATTTAGTGGTCTAATTATAAAAAGACATTTACAATTTTTCTAAAACTAATTTAAAACTTTATACTATTGACAAATAATTATTACAAAATTAATAAAATAAGGTTATATACCTCGAAAAATGCAAGTTGATTATTTATTTATATTTGAATGATAGGTAGCAAGTTAGTGGTTTGCCGGGCAACTCATGGCATAGTTTTAGGTAAAAAGGTGTTCTTATCGTAGTACGTTTTTTTGAGGAATTTAAAGATAATTTTTTTGCTATTTTTTAATTTAAACCTTAGAGTAGAATCAGACATTCACAATGATATACTACATTTTAAAAATAACGGCTTAGACGAAGTTAAAACTATACTAAAATATCAAATTGTGGTATATTTGACTTAAATTTTGTATGTCTTGTTTGTCATTTACTGCATTTTTTTCTTTTTTTATGTAAATCATTTCTTTGATAATTGATGATTTTGGTTTCAGAAAAATTAAATTCGTGTTTTGTGCTTTTTTCATGTTTGTGTAATGCAATGGATGCATTCTTTGTATACTTATGCCCTTTTGTTCTATTTTCTAAAAGTTGGGTTGTCATACCAATATATTTCGTAGGGCAGTTTAAACAAGGAATTTCATATACAGGATTGGATTTTTTATTTTTAGGAATTTTAGTTTTTAATTTTGTAAATAGGGAGCCTATCAGGTTGTCGGCTTTATGACACACAATTATGTTATATTTTCATAAGATATGTTTTAATTTTTCGGATAATTGAGATGTCTATGGCATGGCAATATATTTTTTTTGGGTATTATCTTGTCTTACGTTTTCGTTATAATTGTTATAATATATCTACGTCCTTCGTTTGATAATTTTTTTTATCAGTTTTCGCGGTATTCTGATGACGTTAAAGATATGGCACGGTCAACTAGAACAATCACAACACTTCTTTTTTGTTTGTATGGATGGTGGGAATTGAAATTAAGATATCGTCCAGACCAAGTTTCTTTTATACATATCGCGATATGTCCAATACAGAAATGCCAGATGTCGAAAAATGATAAAATTCGGCATCTGACTAACTCAATATGAACATATCCCGAAATGCGCATATCCGCAATGATCGGATGCCGATCGAAACAACATAACCTAAAATTTTGTTTGTGAAGTGTCCACGTGCAGTCT
The DNA here is from genome assembly GCA_030620095.1 of Kuschelorhynchus macadamiae. NCBI lineage: Eukaryota > Metazoa > Arthropoda > Insecta > Coleoptera > Curculionidae > Kuschelorhynchus > Kuschelorhynchus macadamiae. The sequence goes on from JAUTXW010003057.1 coordinate 93,479, forward strand.
GTTTCTTAGTGATTTTTGCACCGTAATTACAAAATTTTAATGTAAGTAATCCTTCTAATTATGGAGGGTGCACAAAATGTAGTTGACAAACATATATTTGAAGACAAATTTCTTGAATTAATTGCGAAAAGTAGTGGTAATAATTTTACCACTGTACTGACTGTAGTTGATCAGTATTTAAAAGTTATAAATCAAGTCAAGGATAGCATGAGAAAGAAAGAAGTCGGCAAAAAACTAAGCTGCCAAGATTACAGGCGTTTAAATAGATTTGAAATTATAAAAATAGGGAAAATGAGAAACTTATTGCAAAACGTAACAATGGTACATGGTATTTTAGAGAAAGCACACAAAGATACTGGCCATAAAAGAAGATTAGGTATGGAAAAAGAAATTGCTAAGAAGTATTGTAATATTCCAAGAATCATCATTGAAGAGTATTTAAAATTTTGTGCCTTGTGCCAATTAAAGAAAAAATCAAAGCAAAAAGGCTTGGTAGTAAAACCAATTATTGCCACGGGATTTAATAAAAGGGCACAAATTGACTTAAATGATGTGCGAACTGATGGACCCTATAAGTTTATTATGAATTACCAAGATCACCTAACAAAATTTGTGTTTCTGAGAGCTGTAAAAACTAAAAGTGCAGATGAAGTTGCCTATAACTTTATGGATATTTTTTGTATTGTTGGGGCGCCCTGTTTGCTTCATAGCGACAACGGCAGGGAGTTTGTCAATCAAGTTATTAATAGTCTTGCAGATATGTTCCAAGCGAAAATAATTCATGCTATCTATTGAGAGAGCAAACCAAGATGTACGGAATATTTTGATTACTTGGATGCAAGCAAATCAGACAAGGCATCCAACGTACTCCGTATGAAGCTATGTTTGGCACTTCACTTATTAGTGGCTTAAATGATTCAAATCTCCCACTTGAAATTGTACAGAGGTTACAAGATGAGGATGATATTTATAGACTCCCAACAGGTGAAAATATCGAAGATATAGTTCCTGAGTCGGTATCCGGTATAAAGTTATTGAACAAAAATGATGTACAACAAAACTTCCTAAGAAATGAGCTAGAAAATGACAATATGGAAGAAGAGTTATTGAATTATTTAAAGAAACATTTGAATAATTATTAAATTTTGCTTATTGTGTTTTATTTCAGGGACAACGAAACCCGCCTAAAATCAATAAATCAACATCGGTCCGAAAGTATTAAAAGTTTGAAAAAGCCAGCAACACAAATGTTACAACAAAGTTGTTCCAAATATACTAAAGTTGAAATTGGGCAAAATGTTTCGGTTAAGATTCCTGATGTCAATAGGGGACGCTTAGCTCCTCGTAACGTATTGGCTGTGGTATTATCTGAAAAAGAAAATTTATACCAAGTCGGTACATCAACTGGTGTCCTTGAAAAACTATATACAAGGAATGAATTTCGGGTATTTATTTATTAATTAATATCTTACATTTTTTAAACTATTTAATATTATTGTTTTTTTATGGCCATCTCAATCGAATACATTGGCCTCTTCGCAAGTATCTATTGATCAGAAACTCAGTTTGCGAACAGCGGCAGCAAAAGAATCAAATTCTTTACAGAGTTTTGTAAGATGCAACTGTCGTAAACAATGTGGTGATAAAAAGTGCAAATGTGTCTTGAAAAAGATAAAATGTAATAGCAAATGTCATTCAAGTACTTCATGACGCAATAAATAATGAAATAAATGTTACATTAAATCCTATACTGCGTTATTTATTTTAATTAAATTATCGTGTTTGTCATATGACCAAATCGGAATCTAACGTTTTGGAATGTGTTCAAATTTACACAGTCAGATGCGAAATTTACCACTATTTCGGCATCTGCCATTTCTGTTATGTACATATGGCGATATGTCTAAAAATATCGTCCACGAGCCGAATTCGCCACCTGTCTTCATATATATATATATATATATATATATATATATATATATATATATATATATATATATATATATATATATATATATATATATATATATATATATATATATATATATATATATATATATATATATATATATATATATATATATATATATATATATATATATATTATATAGTATTTATTTTTTAAATATTTACTGTGTACATTAATACATGTGTCACATTAATTCCACAAAACGAACATATTTTAGTTTATGCTTAGTCTAAGTAAGTAAGTTAAACAAATAGCATTTGTTGATAAATATAATCACACTGTTTCCCTTCAGCATAGTAGCAGACCAAAAAAAGGAGAATATAATGTTAGATATTAAAACTTATTTTGTCCCATAAAATTGTTCCTAGAAACCCATAACTTTTTTCTTTCGTTTTAAAACACACTCAAGGTAATTTAAACATTTTGACGTAACAAAATATTACATTAAATACTGTGTTTTTTTATACCACTTAGTTCCTAACCTAATTGTTTGACGTTTTAAGAATTATGATTTTAATTATAATAATAGTTATTTTTGCCTTTAAATCAGAAGTGTCTAGTTAATTTCTTACTTACCAAAAATACAAATGCACTTACAGCTAGAACGAAATTTTTTTTCTTGTGCTTTTAAATTAAAAATTTTAATTGGTCAAATCATCGCGAAGTAATCGATGAGTCGGTCGGTTATATATATATATATATATATATATATATATATATATATATATATATATATATATATATATATATATATATATATATATATATATATATATATATATATATATATATATATATATATATATATATATATATATATATATATATATATATATATATATATATATATATATAGATAATACAAAAAATATTCCATATAATATACAAAGTGCACAAAAAACACGTAAACGCAAGTAAAATAAAAAATTGAGAAATTAAAATTTCTAAGATAACCTAGTTAGCGAGAGATGAGATAAAAGTAATTTAAAGTTTTTTGTACAAGGTGTGGTTTGTAGTTAATTTAATGGCCAATAAATAAGTAGAGAACTTCAAATTGAGACATTTTTTACATATTTACCACTACTTTTCCCAAAAACTGTATCTACTACTACGGTAAAAAGAATACATTGCGCTATCTACAAAGAAAAGCACACGGACATCTTATGCGAGTGTTATTGCACTTCCAAATAAAAATCATAACTGACTATTGTACTTTGGTTTAATAAGAGTTTATGCAATCTAGGAAGAACTAAATAAAAATGAAGACGTAGGAACTTTTGGTACCTATATAACCTTCATCTTACAGAGGACACTATTTTACAAATCAGAATGTTTAAAGGTAGTACTTTTAAAACATTGGATACCTAATATTAATATTTTTCTAAAAAATAATAAAGCATTTTTAACCAATAAAATGTATTGGTACCGTATAATAGCAGATCTATTTTCATTTGTTTTGTTTTTATTTGTATAGTTAATGTTAATTTTACTGAATTTTCTTCTAACCTAATGTGTCTTAGATGTTGATATTTCGTAAATAGTTCTAATGTTTTGTTCTGTATTAAATTTGAATAAATTTAAATTAAATAATAATACTTGTGCTTGTACGTAATTTAGACTGTACTAATAAAATTATTTATAGTTAATTATTTATGGCCTGTTGCGACTTAAATTCGTTAATATTTTTTATCTACTTAACTTTTCTAAATAATTTTAGTTCCTTAGAAAAAATATAATTTCCTAGTTCAACTAAAAATAACCATTCTGCTTATTAAAAAAATCATTAAATTTAATTTATTAAATTCAAGTAAAGTAATAAAAACAAAGCAGAAAATACAAAGAGACAATTAAAACGAAACAAACAAAAAAAATTCAAAAAAATGCATTTTACAGCTTATGAAAGCCTAATATAACTTTCAAATGAGTTGCAAGTTTATCCAAATATGCTCTCATATGGTTGCGCCGTTAAATTCTTAGTTGCACGTACTTCTTAGGAACACGCTTTAAATCAAATTATTCCAATTAGTGGGCACGTGTCACGACAGCTCATCATCCAGAATGCGTTCTCGTTATGTTAATTTATTTTGCCCAGACGGCAAAATTGTCACATTTCTTTATAACTTTGATAAGTCGCTATTTCAAACCCAATGCCAATTTTAAAGCATCAATAGCTACAAACGTCAAACTTAAACGCCTGAATAAATATAAGGGTATTTATACGAAAGGTTTGTTATGTAAAATGTAAAATTTAATATCAAAAGTGAGCTGTGAGACATGATTTTAATGTTTCACCAGTTTTTTGTTAAATTGGCACGTAAAATAATGTATCACACTAATTGGCTTGTTTAATTTAGTCCATACCTTAATTATAATTATCTTTCAAAAGTGTAAGTTTTCAAATTACTTCCTAAACTTCAAAGTTGATACGCTACTGAAAACCGGAAACAAGGTGTTGTCACTTGACGGGCCATCGTTTTGAATCTTGGGACCTTCCCGGTCTCGTCAAAGTCACGGGTAGGCTCTTTCCTGTACATTTATTTATTTAAAGGATTAAAACACTTGTGACCAATGAGATGGTCGTATATAATTAATAACACATGAAAATGAATATTGTCGATGATTTTTCGACTTCATTTTTACGCGAGTTGTTATTAACACCTAGAAATGCAATGGTTTATATTTGGGTAGAGAATTTAACGGATAATGCAACCGATTACATGCAAACAAAAAAATCTAATTTTTAGATAGGTAAACATACTTAATTTATTTTAGTTCGTTCGCAGTTTATTCTTAAATACCGATAGATATTTCATTTTCATTTATTACTTGTCGTCACTTGACATCAAGCGTTACTTTTGACTTTATTTTTGGTACCTATTGAACCGAGTGCATAACCTTATTCCAATCGACTAGTAGCGCAATAATTACGGAATCTCACTCTAGTGACTATTCCACTAGAGTGTATTACACCGGCAATAAAATCTCTACTTACCTGACAATATTCGTAATTTACTAGTCCTTGACAAAACCACATTATGGCATTATAGCGATCATACAACTCATAATGTATTTTGTCCCTACCCCTGAGAAGGATTAATAATCGATAAGCCTGCGTGCATAATAAGTGATAAGCTTCCGATAGGCTTAGCGCTTGTTGCTGTCGATCTCTGACATATAATTCGTTGTATAATCTTTTGAATACCACTCGATGAGTTAAGATTACCTAATACTTTCATTTAACACAACGTTACCGCAGTAACACGACAAGTCCGTAGGACGAATAACGTATTTCGTGATCAATAAAAGTATTATCGGTAATATCAAAACATCTGGTGTTATATTCGGGAATATCACTTGTGTAAATTACACCCATTACATACCATGGCAACTGATCAAATTAATAAGCGAAAATGTATGAAAAACATTGCCGCCATAATTTAGACGTCAAAATTTTCTAGTAGTGTTTATTAACGTGATGTTCAAGTCAACGTGGCAACACTGCCACCGTCCTACAATAGAAAGATGACAGCGTCTTTCATGCGCTCCCCCCCCCCTCAGACTGCCACAAAACGGAAGGGAGTTTACATACCTTCGTCAACCAAGCAAGTCGGTCCCGTGCCGGTAACCTCTCTCTCTCTGTAACGGTACTTTTAACCTAGTAAATAAGTGACATGTAAAACCATCTGTGATAATAGAATATACAGGAGATTAAAATAAACATCTTGAAGTTTATCTTGTATAACGAAACCCACTAGAATAAATCGACTGGTGACGAGGATTGGCAAGATATTTCAAGATTTTGAAATCTGTATTTGAAAGAAAGACGTTTCCAAATGGCAACCACGAGGTTCGCTGAATTTGATGGCCAAAGTGATGATTGGGTAATATATCAAGAACATCTAGAGCAGCATTACACCACAAACAACATCAAAGAAGAAGAAATTAAAGTTGCAACGCTCCTAAGCGTGATTGGAGTAGAAACATACAAGCTACTTAGAAACGTAAGCTACCCCGACCTTCCAAAAACCAAGAAGTACGAAGACCTCACTAAGCTTTTAACTAATCAATATGGTCCACAAATTAACACAAGGCGTGAACGAAGAAGATTTTATGACGCAAAACAGGATGCAGGTGAGACCATTTCTGATTATTATGCAAAAATTACAAGCTTATCTGTCAATTGTGAGTTTGGTGCGAGTTTAAATACAGTTTTAAAAGATAAACTCCTCACTGGTTTAAGAAAGGGGCCCATATGTCGTATATGCGAAGAAGATAAAAAAGCGTCGTTGGAACAACTTGTTTCGTTAGCATTGAAGAGAGAAAATCAAGAAAAATTTGAAAATCCATCAAGTGACGTCAATTGGATGAACCGAAACGCAGGAAAACGTGACCGCCAGACATGGCAACATCGCAATTCAAAGAACCAACATGGCTACTCCGTTGGAGGAGTCCACGCCGGCGCCGGCGCAAGTCATGCTGCGTCTGCGTCATCGTTCGACAGACCTCAACGGGATCGACAACATGGCGACACGTCAAAATTTGAAAGAAGACCGAGAAGCCGAAGTTTTTCGAAAAACAAATCAACAAATGGTCAGCCGTGCAGATGTTGTGGTGCCATCCATGCCCAACCATGCAAATACAAAGGTTTCCAATGCAGCCGGTGTGGAATAAAAGGTCATTTGGCAAGGGTTTGTAAAAACAAAGTAAGTAATCTTGTAAACAAAGACGAAGAGCAAAGGTATATAGACTCAATAAATGTATGTAACCAATATATGAATAGGGATATTGATATCGTAGACAATAAATGTGACAATGTTTGCAATACAAATATAATTTTTAGCCTTTTCAATAATAAAAATGTTGACAACCCATTTAACGTGAATGTAAACATAGATAATGTAAACTTAGAATTTATGATTGACTCAGGATCTCAAATTTCGGCAATAAACAAATCTTGTTTTATTAAATATTTTAAATATAGGCATAAATTAGATAAAGATAAGACATTGCTAAAGGCATATAATGGATCTATGTTTTCCCTTATTGGTTATTTTAATGTAAATGTTGTGTATAGTAATGTTTGTAAACAAGTAAAAATATATGTAATTGAGAATGGGGCTGCTAACATTCTGGGACGTGACTGGCTTGAAAAGTTTAATATTCAGTATAAAATGATTAATAAAATTGATTGTCAAAACGAAGTAAAACAAATTATTAATAAATATCCTGAAGTTTTTAGTAATAAATTGGGAAAGTTTAAATATGCAAAGCTTTCTCTAGCGTTAAAAGAGGGTGCTAATCTAAAATTTTTTAAACCTAGGCCCGTACCACTGACATACCGCAAGGAGGTTGATGCGACGCTCAATGTTATGGTTGACGAAAGAATTCTGACCCCGGCAGAAACTACCGAATGGGCAACTCCAATTGTAACAGTGACATTGCCACAAAAGCGAATGGCCAACTGAGGTTGTGTGGTGACTATCGGCTAACCGTGAACCGATGGTTGAAGGAGGAGCATCACCCGGCAGCTCTAATAGAAGAAATCTTCGCTAAGCTCAGTAATGGTGAGTACTTTACCAAATTAGATCTAAACCAAGCTGATAACCAATTTGAACTTGATGGTAATGCTAAAGAATTATTAAGATTAAGTACGCATTTAGGAATTTTTACCATAAACCGGCTGCCATATGGCATAACGCCTGGAAGTAGTAAATGTTAAAGGTATTTAGAGCAAGTCTTCCAAGGTATGGACAATTTATGCTGGATTTATTTAGGATGATTTACTAATTACTGGTCCTAATAAACAGGTATATCTGGAGACACTGGAGAAAGTGCTAAAGAAACTCAGAGGTGCCGGACTGACACTACGCAAGGCGAAATGCGAGTTCTTTAAGGAGGAAGTGCAGTACCTAGGACACAGAATAAGCAAAGATGGTCTCCATAAAGCCGAAGAAAAGATCAAAGCCATTTGCGAAGCAGAACCCCCGACAAATGTAACGGAAACACGAAGCCTCATAGGTATGATAAACTTTTACTCACGATATATTCCAAACCTTCAACTATATTGAGAGCTATCTATAATTTATTAAAGAAAAACGTAAAATTTGAATGGAATAATGAATGTCAATCTGCTTTTAATGAAATTAAGGAAATAATGTCAGGCTTGGTTTTAACACACTTTAGTCCAAAATTGCCACTTTGTCTTACAACTGACAGTTCCGACTATGGCATAGCGGCTGTCTTATCACATAAAATGCCCGAAGGGTCAGACAGGCCGATTAGTTTTGCGCCAAGAACAGTTACAAGTGCGGAACAGGCCTATAGTACACTCCATAAAGAAAGTACTGCTATTTACTTTGGAATTCTAAAATTTTATCATTATATCGCAGGTAGATTCTTCACAATTAGGTGCGATTACAAGCCTCTAATCAGCTTGTTTGGAGAATATCAAGGGATTCCAGAGATGTACGAAAACAGGATACAAAGACGGGCTGCAATTCTGTCAGGATTCAACTATAAAATTGAGCACGTCAGTGGCAAATACAACACCGTAGCAGACTACTTCTCGAGAAAACCAAGCAAAATTGAGACTCAGCCAGAGGAAAACGTAAGTTATTTGAACTTTACATCGAAAAACAATGAGTGGCCCTTAAATAACGAACAAATCAAAGAATTCACTAAAAATGATGAACTAATACAACAAATCATTAAGTACGTTGAACAGGAAAAGTGGCCTGAAGAAATAACTGAACAAATAAAACCCTATTTCAACAACAGACATGAATTAATTGTAGAGAATGGCACCCTGATGCGAGGTTTGCGTATTGCCATACCAAGAACACTAAGAAGTAAGATGCTCGACATGCTTATAAGGGTCATGACGGCATAGTCAAAATGAAAGATCGCTGATGTACTGGAAAAATATGGGCAAAGACATCGAAGAAATAACAAAACAGTGCGTCCATTGTGCATCCAGCAAGCCTGCACCACCAAGAAGTACACTGACACCATGGCCAATTGAAAATACACCATTCAGAAGAGTTCACGTTGACATATATGGTCCGGTAGGCGGAAGCATGTCCCTTATATTGATAGACGCATACACAAAATGGATAGAAGCATTCGCAGTAAAAAAAATAACCACTGAAGAGGTAATGGAGAAACGACGAGAAGTGTTTGCAAGATTCGGGATACCATCAACTGTAGTTAGCGACAATGGAACACAGTTCGTCTCAGAAAAGATAAAGAATTTCTATAAATTAAATGGGATAACACACATAACCTCACCACCAGGACATCAGCAAAGTTACGGAGTAGCAGAAGCAGCAGTGAAACTTTTCAAGACCAAATTGAAAACATGTATGAAAGATCCGAAGAATAACAACGCATCCATATCAACATTGACTGCTAGAGTACTGCTTAACTATAGAACAGCAAGTATGATGTTTCAAAGAGAAATAAGAACGAGAAATAAGAATGCAATTCGAGAAGAACAAAACAATGAAGTTGACCATAAAGTGCAAGAAAACCTGGAAAAGGCTCTAAATCGACAGATAAGGAACTGTGAACTGAAAAACACGAAGGCTATCCATAGGTGATCAAGTGGTAGTTAAAGACTACAGAAAACCAAACAAGACAGAGTGGGCAAGAGCCGTTCTAGAAAAAAAAAATGGAAAAATTCTATGCAGACTGGAAGAAGGAAACCTGTGGAAGCGCCACCAAAACCAAATTAAAGTATGCCAGTGGGGTGGACCAAAACCAACTATTAGGCATAATAATGACATTAATAATAAAACTTTTCAATGCCTAATTTTTGATAACAGACTTTTTCAGGATATAGTTAAATATACCCCAATAGCTCAGCCACACGTCCCCACCACCCAGGATGTGGCAGGCCCGTCTACTAGTATAAGTTGTGACGAGTCACTGGAGAAAGAGAGTGAGTATGCCAACCAATCTCCCTCATCAGAAAAGTATCAGAGTTGCGAAGAGGGATCACCGGGTAGCTCACTTCCAGAAGGTGGTGAAGAGAGCTCCCCGGAGGGCGAGAGATCAGGGCATGTTCAGGGGAATAAGGGGTTCAGGGAGAAGGGGTTAATTGAAATCAGTAATGAAGTACCGATACCAAAAATACATTAAAAGTAATAAAAAAAGTAACTTTTTCTGAAAATACCAGACTTAAAAGAAAAATTCAAAAGCCAAGTAAATTTAAAGATTAGATAACTGATGACTTGTCTGATGAAAATTAAACGTAAACTCCCATTTAAAGTGTAGACGTAATCATGAAGCTTAACTTGGGCAAATGTAATCACACGATTTCATAACATTGGATGTATTCTGTGACAAGAGCATGGCAGGATCCATTAAGAATCTCTTACAGTAACGTTTAAACTCATGCAGTACAAAAGAAAAATGATGGCTTGCTTTATCACCACATAATCAAGGTACTTTGGGCAATCAGACAATAGTTAATAATAATAATATAAAAAAACTGAATCAAGTAGATCACACGTCACAAGAATGTCCAAGGAACCTGCTAGTCCTAGTAGACTAATTAAGGCATAGCCATACTAGTCTATAACAGCACTGAAGTTTACAGGAAATCTAGGGTGGAGGTGTGATGTTCAAGTCAACGTGACAACACTGCCACCGTCCTACAATAGAAAGATGACAGCATCTTTCATGCGCTCCCCCCCCATACTGCCACAAAACGGAAGGGACTCTACATACCTTCGTCAACTAAGCAAGTCGGCCCCGCGCCGGTAACCTCTCTCTCTCTATAACGGTACGTTTAACCTAGTAAATAAGTGACATGTAAAACCATCTGTGATAATAGAATATACAAGAGATTAAAATAAACATCTTGAAGTTTATCTTGTATAACGAAACCCACTAGAATAAATCAATTAATAAAAGTGTGCTATTTTACTTCTGTGTAAACAAAATAATCCAAATTATTTAAAATTTATATTCAACTCGTGATATCCTCTATCAAAATATCACTCATGCAACAAAATTTTCGGAGAAATTTTGTGAAATTTTTTTTTGACAACCAATTTTTAAAATAAGAGCATTCGTGCATATCACGAGAAAAAATCACGAGCAAAATCAGTTGATATGCACTCAAGCTTGTATACAAAATTGATTATCAAAAAAATTTTTTACAGATTTTTTTAAATAACTCGAGCCTTTTTACTGTTTACTGAATAAAAATGCAATTTGCCGCTCTCGGCAGTCGACACTTTGAAACTCGCAGATACGATTTTTTATCTACCAGGGAATTTCAAAAGTATAAATAATAATTTTAGAAAAAATTATTGAGTTGAATTTTGTCGTCAGACTAGTTTAATATTTTGCAATTACAGTCTTAACTGTTATTTAAATATAGTGAATTTAATATTAAATTGTTAACTTACCTGCTAGTCGAATTTAAAAATACAATATTTTTATTATATAAATAAAATTATCGGTAAATTTCCTTTCCCGGAACTTCCCTCGTATGATTTTTTCCATTTGTTCAGAATAGTGAAGTGTGATTCAGTTTACTTCAGTACATAGTCAAGGTATATAAGTGTTACAAATACGTTTAATTTTTATTGGGCGCCATTTTGTTTCATGATATTGGATTCCTACCAATATTTTACCATTTTCTTGTTACCTATACCACACTTAACTTTTGTACATAATTTAAAATAAATTCAAATAGTTTTTACATTGCCACTACAGCCATTTTGTTACGTCATATTGAATTCGTACCAATTTATCCCATTTGCACATTAATTTTTCTGCAAAATTTAAAGTCAATTGAACACATTTTTTTAACGATGATTTTTTGAAAAAATTATTTGGCCGTCATTTCGTTTCGTCATCTTAAATTGATACCCATATTATCAGTTTTTACGTACTCCGTTTGTCCGCAGAAATTTCCTAACCCCAAATAATACATCACTTTAACATAACAACAAGAAAACCGTTAACGAAAACCATTTAGAAACTTGGTATCTGGCAAATATTTGCGAACAAATGGAGTAGGTAAAGACTGATAATATGGGTTTCATGCAGGATATAAAATCTATATATGTGTCCTGAGGATGCAACAATAAAATAACAAAACGTCGACAGTGTAATAAAAATGTCTGTTGTTTTTTTACTGGATCCCAACCCAAAATAATACACCACTCTAACATAACAGCAAGAGGATCGTTAACGAAAATCATTTAGAAACTTAATATATGGTAAATAACTAAGGACCAACGTAGCAGATAAAAACTGATAATGTGGGTTTCATGCAGGATATCGAATTTATATAACGTCGACAGTTTAAAAAAGTCTATTGTTTTTTTACTGGATCCCAACCCCAAATAATACACCACTCTAACATAACAACAAGAGGATCGTTAACGAAAATCATTTAGAAACTTAGTATATGGGAAATATCTGTGGACCAGTCTAGTAGGTAAACCTGATAATGTGGGTTTCATGCAGGATATAGAATTTATGTGTCCTGAGGATGCAACAATAAAATAGCGAAACGTCGACAGTTTAATAAAAAAGTCTGTTGTTCTTTTACTGGATCACAACCCTAAATAATACAGCACTCTAACATAACAACAAGAAGATCGTTAACGAAAACCATTTAGACACTTAATATCTGGGAAATATCTGCAGGCCGACGCAGTAGGTAAAGACTGATAATATGGGTTTCATGCAGGATATAGAATCTATGTGTTCTGAGGATGCAACAATAAAGTTGGGAAAGATAGACAATTTAAAAAGACTTGCTTTTTTTACTGGATCTTAACCCCACATAATACACCACTTTAACAATTGTTTTAACATATTACTAGGTCATCCTCATATGACCCTAAATTGTTTGTCAAAATTTAGAGTCAATCGAGAAAGTAGTATTTAAGCTATGTCGCGAACTAATAGACAGACAGACAGACCGACAGACGAAACGGCAGAATTGATAGAACATGTTTTTTACAACCATCTACAGAGCAATATCTAATAGGCATATTGGCTCATATTTGTCAAAGAAATAATTTTTTTTGTCTCGCTATATAGCACAATAACAAATTGGCGCGGTCACCGAGCCTGACCAACTGTGTATGTGCCGGAGACCCGACCGGTACCACCAGCCGTGGTGGGAAGCGAGAAATAGGTAAATTGAGTCACTTGTTCAAGTTCAGCAACTTAGATTTTTATTCAGTAAACTTTGTTCTCGTGAAATAGGCATGCCAAATACCACTCGAGAAAAAATTTTGTAGGCAAAATTATTCTCCTGGTTTTATTCAAATTTGGTGTCATTTGGTAATTTCGCTCATGAAATTTGCGTACCAGTCGAAAATTTTGTCGACAAAATTTTCTCTCTAGTGGTATTATGTTTGAAATTTTTTTCAGTAAGAAATATTATCGCTGTAATTGGCTTGTTATTGGCTAACTTGAAAGGTAATAATTGTAAAGTTCATTAGTCGTTTGACATATGCGTTAAATACTCATTTATAGTGATTTAGGCTGACGTGAGTATAATAAAACAATAATAGTATATGGTGTAACATGTAAGAAGAGGAGTAGGATATTTTCGAATTGGATAAAACCACTTGAGCTTTTATCAGAAAATAAAGCAATCAATTTACCTACGTGATACTGTTAGCAGAAAATATCACCAAGTAAAACCAGGTAGATGATATAAAAGTAGTATAACAATTTTTTAATTTTGACATCCTGATATCTGTATTTAAATAAAATGTATTTACATTTAATTTAAAATATTAAAAGCACAAATAAACAGGATAGGAATATTCGTTTTACATTGGGTTTAGTATGCATGGGGTCCAAGGAGTTTGTGACAGAATTTGGGGAGCATGTAGGCGGGATAAAAATTTGATATTCCCAGAAGATAATAAAGGAGAAATCCTACAACTTTTGCAGTTGTTGTAGGGGATTCCCCTCTGTCTAAATGTCGAATCTGGATATCAGTTATTTCTTGATCAGTTCTGAACCTCCCGTATAATGTGTCAATATGTTTGTATAATATACAAGAAACGAACCTTCAAACAGTCTCATAACAAAAGTTGTAGTTCATTATGTGGATTAGTGACGGACTAGCTCTGGCGTACAAACTTTTTACGTGCTACGCTATGAAGTCTCATATTATTTTTAAAAAGCTTAGGCATCCTAAAACAAACATGATAGTCTTCATTGATCTTGATAAAATATCCGTTTTTGAAAAATTTAACTTTTTCCCTAGATGGCAATTTATAACAAAATGAATGGCTCGATAGCACAACACGTGTGAAAAATTTAAAATTAAGTACGGTAGGGCTAGCTCGTCTCTGACCCATATAATGAACTGCAACTTTTTTTACCGGACTGTTTGATGAAGGTTTTCCTGTATTTCCTATATATTATACTAAAATATTGTCACAATATTCGACGTAGTTCAAAAGTAATCAATGATGTTCAGAGGTTAGGCGGGTTCGATGTATTTGGCCCTAAACTTCACTTGCCCAAACTTACATTACACATAACCGTCACTGGCGCTAACAGTCGAAATCCCGGAACATTGGAATGCATGGAATTCGTCGTTGGCCTTAAACGTCGAAATACATAAACATGCACGCCATGACATAAGAAACTTCTGTCACTATTGCCAAAGTGCATTATTGTTCAAATGAAGTACATATTTCCGACAATATTAGTAATATTGTTTTTTAATTTATGTTTGATAACATGTTATTAATATTCCTGAATAATAAGTTTTAAATGTTCTCAAAGAATTACCTAATTTATAAAAATAGCAAATAGCTACGTATTAATTCTACTGCAATCGTATCAGTGTTAGGATACAATAAAATAAGTTTTTAACATGATGAAAAATGCCTGTGAATTGTTAGATGGTTCGGTTGTGAAACGTACAGAAATAATATGCAAGCTTTTATTTTTGTATAGTGCACACTAAATGTTAGTTAAAAGAAAAACCTCGACACAAACATTTGTATTTGGTTGATAACATGATTATGATATATAGTTGTTTGCATTTTTAGGAAAACCAAGTAAATTCATGGATGTATCATCAACAGTGGCCTCCATCTTGGCAAATCGGGTTATGAATCTCAGGCAACAATAAAAAATGAAAATCAGCTTTGCATATAAAATTATGAGTAGACAGACAAAGCAGTGAGGAATGGTTCCATGGTCCATCTGAGAATAAATATAGAGCTGCTTCATATGTCACAATAATTAGATATTTTAATAATGAGGCATTTTTCCTTTTCAAAATATTTTCTTCTTACAAAGATAACTTTTAGAAAAATTTGTTAAATTGGTAGCAAAATAAAGTGCTTTGAAGATTTATTTCACATGAAGAGATCCATATACTTATCATTTTTAAAAAAATAACTATTACTCTCATACAGGGCCGTGCTTACCCTAGACTTGGCCTGGGACAAATTTATTTGGGTCAGTATTTTCAAAAAAGGCAACCTATTTTGTTAATGTTTACAAAATTTAAAACACTTGTGTCTTCGATGTTGGAATACCCCTCGGAAACCCTAAGGTATTTTGATGTTCTCTATTTCTTGAGTGATTTAAATGAACAGTTCATTCATACTAAGCTCTACACATAAGTAGGACGTAATCTGTATTTAAAAGTCAACATAATCATCTGGGGAACAGAATTCTCTTTCAATAAGAATTTTTTGGTTTAGTTTTATGCTTTGAATACATTTTATTTTTAATGGTAATATATATAATTTTACACATCCGACTAGAGGACCCTCATGAAATAAAGAAATTTGGTGAAGTGTCATAACCAAATCATTCCTACCTCTGTGTTGATATTATTGGAGATATCCCCCTATTTCTAGAAATTTCCGTTGCTTAAAAAATACATTATTTATACACTGTACGAAAGCATCTTGAAAAGAGTTGATACTGTTGAAGACTTGGGAGTGCTATTGAATTCCAAATTTACCTTTGCCAAACATATAGATAATATCACGAATAGGGCAATAAAACTATTAGGCTTTATTTTAAGATGTCTTTGACCTTTCAGCAATGTGTATATTCTAATAGAGTATTTTGTACTGTGCCATCTGGACTTGTGTAATTTATTTAAATATCTTAACAATTTCATTAAGTCACCTTCTCTCTTATGTAAAATAACCTTTCATGTTTCTGTCAGATCAACAAGACAGGAGTCATTATTTCAGACTAAGTTCCACAGGTTGCACTTTGATTTTGTAATTTGTTAAGTCTAAAAATATTAATGGCTATTTTCTGTTCATACATTTTTATTTATTTGAAAAAAAGCAAACATTGTTTCTTACAAAAACAGAAAAAAATACACAAACAAAAAGGAAGTGTTATGATAATTAAAATCATTTAAATTTTCCTCTACACTCTACAAGGTTTTCTATGAGAGATGCATAAGAATTTATTTATGGCACAAATATAATTGAAATTTGAATGTAACTTAATTTCTTTATTGTCTAAGAATTCTATCTTATTGACAAATCTGATTTAGATATTGAATTAAATTTGCTTATATAAGTAAAGATATTGCGCTCAATTAAGATGTTCAATGAATGGAAAGAGCAATGGTATGTGGTTGTCTTGTATGACCAGTTTGGATGAAATAGGGAATATTCAGGATGTTACTGGAGTGGTCCTATAGCAAACATATTAAATATATCGGAATGATGCCATACACGTATACACCAGCGCGAAAGACAATCTATATCGCGTTCACCAAAAGTATGCATGTTAATATAGTGATTCTGGCAAAATTTCATATGCAATGGACTCAGGGAGTCTAAAATTTTAACCTAAGTTTAGGCCTTATAACTTGAAACTTTGTATAAAGAAAACTAACAAGGATGGAATAAAAAAATAAACATTACTAAATCAATGTAATAAACAACAAAAAGTAAACAATAATATTTTATTCCCATATATGTAGGTACTCATTATATAAATGTCTGTTTATGATTAAGTTATTAAGAATTAGTTTGAAGATGACTTCATAAAGTCAAATTTTCAATGTGGAATAAAATATCAGATTTTTACTTTTTAGTGTTTTCCGTTATATTTTTTATAAAAAATTCTGTTTGGATAACAACGCTTTCTGAAGTAGATATTGTGAAGTAACTCCCCAGAAGCGAATCCCATACCCTGTGTCTATGAAGTCAAAGCCAAACTTATTCTTAATTACCTAATCATAAAAATATATTTATGTAATGAGTGTTTTGTTTTACTATCTCTATTCGTCTGGCGACTAAAATTTTCCAGATGAAATATAATATTATTTTCCAATTTTAGGTGCATTTTTCGGTTTTATTTTTTTATACATTTTTTATTTCATCCTTTTTAGTTCTATTTATATGAGTTTTACTTTAAAAGTCACATTTAACAAATAACCATATATAATATCTATGTAAATTCCTGATAAAATAGTGAACGCTTTTTTTACGATGAATAAATATTTAATATAGCGTCATACTTTTTTACAATATACTAGCTGTGGGACAACTCGGGCAATATCCCGAATATTCCCTGAAAAGTTCATCGAAATTGTAGAAACCATCCCAGAGTAATCGTTGTACATACATAAAAAAAATGCATAGGGTGAAATTGATAACCTCCTTTTTTGAAGTCTGTTAAAAGTTGCATTAAAATTTGTGACATGGCAAGCTAAACAAAATAAAGGAAATGCCTGTAGATCCACCATTTTTTGTCCAATTGTAAATATTTAAAAACTGACATTCATAGAATTTAAAGTTTTATAGGAATGTAAAAATGCATAGATGGCACAATTTCTGATATATTTATAACATGTGTAAGATAAAGCTGGAATATACTTCCACAATTAAGCATTTAGTTTGATCATTTTTTTTGAAATTATAAGTGCTCATTATTTAAATATAATATGTAGTTTTTTTTTCGTTTTCTTTTTAAAATTCAAATAGCATAAGTTCACCAGTCTTGTTCGAAGTAGTGCCATATCTATTTCATTCATTTCTTTTTTTTTTAATAAGTGTAAATGTTTTTGAAAGTAATTAAGAATTTTCTTTATTTTTAGTATGCCCAAGGGTGACCATTATGTAATAAGATCACCAACAAGATGTAAGCTCTAGAAAGTAAGAAAATGATATCATCTTGGACTGTGTCATTGGTTAAAATCTGGCCTTCTTACCAACTACACCGATTCAGTTATTGTCAGGGGCGAGGCAAGTGAAAACAACCCCTTTGTAAGTTGAGAAAAGTGATTACATCATAAGAAGTTACTATTTGCTGTATTGTATTTTAAATAAATTTATGTTTAATATAATCTTAGGTTTAGATTTATTCTGAAAATAAGCTATATAAGGACTCATTCACCATTTTGCGAAGTAGGTTTTATTTATGCATTTACAATGTGTCGGACTTATTTATGAATAGACTTTTACTTCTTAAAGCTTTTTATTTCTTTAAACTTTTTATTGCTTTATTTCCTATCCGTAATAGTACACTCAAATAATCTATGCTAATTTAATTAAAATTTGGATGCTTAATTGATGTAATTGAATAAATTAGTTTTCTTTACATTAAGAGTCAGTTTAAAATTATTCAAAAACCATTTAACCTTATTTATGTCCTTAATTAATAAATTCTACACTTCTTCCCATGTATTACTGGGGAAAATCAAAATGGAGTCATCAGCATAGGCAACCACTTTACCCCCTTGTGCCAAGTTTACAAAGAGTGTTGATAGATATGTTTAAAAGCACAGGACCCAGCACTGTACCTTATGGTACTCCAATTTTGATTTCTTTAGGCTGACTCAAAGCTCCTACTTTAACATAATTAGATACATTTTTAAAACATTCAACATGGATCCTCCACATCATATAGCTATCCGCAATGTTCAGTAGCATAGCCTGAGGGATTGTGTCAAATGCCTCACAATAATTAGAAACGTACACAGATGTATAACTTTTACAAATATTTGTGATTAAATACACAAAATGATTTAAAGTATATCATTTTTTAAAATATACCTATTATTATTACATCCAGGGTTAGGCTAACTCCAGACTGGACTCAGAAAAAATTCATACAAACTCTCTATATAAACTTAATTAAAGTTATCATAGCAAAAATACAGTTGTCTGTATTTTAAAAACATACAATCTCTCTTGTTAATCTTTTCAGAAGTTGAAAAAACACCCAGTATACATAGAAAATAATGGATTAAAAATCTACAACTTCTGCGTTTACCAATTTTTTCTACCCCTTTCAACAAAAAAGTTAAATGGAGGTTTAATTTATGATCAATCAAAATTCGTATGCAATCATAAAACGATTACTTCATTTTGAAGTATTCAAGATTTTTGTATAATTATATAATATGATTTGTTCTTAAATTCCAATGGGATTTGGTTATATATCCTTGGCAAAATTTACTATGAGTTTATTTTGACAAATAATGACATTATGCAAAAGTCAGTTAAATAGGATATTGTTTAAACTAGATTTTTCTCAATTAAAAATTATTTTACTTAGTCGGACATTAAACAAAGCACTACAGGTATTATAAAGGATAATGCTTTTAGTCAATGTCTATCCCTCTTGAAACACTGTCTCAACCTTAGGTATTATTAGCCTTATAATATGATATCTTATATGTACAGCTGATAATTGTGATATGCCGGAATCTATATATAAAGCTATTGTAGGATACCTTTTTACTGGTTTGAAACTATTTATTTAGAAAACTTAACATTTACTTGAATAAAGATTCTAAAAGATACACCATAATTTTTTTTAACAATACGCAGGTACATATGGTAAAGTCATCCATAAGATATTTTTAGGAAATTGTATAAGATTAGGCTATAAAAGTTTGTATTTTAAAAGTTAATTGATAAAATAATTTACAAGATCTAAACTACTTTATACCAGTTAATAAACCTAAGAATCTGAAAGCATGAAATTAATTGAGGATAGCTTCGAAAGAATTATGTCATTTATAATTATATCATGTACCTAACTTTGTCCTAAACCATACTTAGATTTAAAAAAAATTGAAGGTGTGATGTGCGATATCTGGCATACTTACTAAATTAACTTATTACTGAATTGTGTATACCAACTCGAGAAAATATATAAATAGGCCACAGTTAATATTTTTAAAATATGGGGAAAAATTATTCAAATTTCTAAACTTTAGCTATATATCTCTCTAATCAATATACAAAATATGTGATACACTTTACAGCAATAAGAAAATTTATTCAACATAGAATTAAAAACAAAGTTGACACTACATTTATCATATGGTGCATCTTTTTTAATTCTCAAACTACACTCAAAAAGCTCACAAAACAAATTAGTTAAAAGATATATATTCAAGCTTCAAGGCTTTTGTGGATTTTTATATGATCTTTTGAGTAAAACTTTATCTTATCTTTAGGTAGGTAACAACATCCACATTAATAACAGATGGGGACTCAATCCTATATACTAACAAATAAGATTATCTTACATACCCAGTTTAAAATCATCTGAATGCAAACAAGTAATATCCTCTTCCTGGGCTTTCCAACAGTTTTTTTTTCGATATTCAATCTCCATTATTTCATTAAATAGAAATTATCCAGTGATAAACAAATACTTTATAATAAACAAAAAAAAACAGTCAAAATATTTTCACTTCAAAGTTAGAATGCAGGCAAATACGCTAACATCATTTTTTCATGGTGTGGTTTTGATTAAAAATGAATAAACAATATATTTATTTTTATCAATAAAACTTGACAACACAGCAGGCCCCTTTAAAGAATCTTTAGCCAGTAGCCTAGCTCGCCAATTCGCTATTTAAAGTGTTGGGCTAGCGCAGCATTCCACACATTCCAATCTGCCGGCATTTCGACTGTTAGGGCCAGTGAAGTTTCGGTCCACTAACTGTTTGGGCCAGTGTAGTTTAGGGGAAAATACGCGCTACCGTTAGGCGTTTAGACACCCACCCTCACATCCATTATACCATTTTTTGACCACCCCTGTATGCTCCCAAGGGTTTGCCCAAATGCTCTGGGATACCTTTTATATAACATATCCCGTATTTGAGTGTCAAAATGTAAACAGTAACTCTGTACAGATTGGTGAGATAGATTCCATCTATAGGATGGTTAAGAAGTCAAATATGCAAATTTACAAAATAACGCCAATGGTTGGGATTTCTTTTTCAGCCTGTTTATATATATATATATATATATATATATATATATATATATATATATATATATATATATATATATATATATATATATATATATATATGTATATGTACATATATATGTATATATATATATATATATATATATATATATATATATATATATATATATGTATATGTATATGTACATATATATGTATATATGTATATATATAAACATGTATATATATATATATATATATACATGTTTATATATATATATATATATATATATATATATATATATATATATATATATATATATATATATATATATATATATATATATATATATGTGTCTATTTTTAGAGTTTGCCCCACAAAATCACATAGGACTCAACGTCAGTGGTTAATTGAGCAGTAGTCGTAGTTAGGTATTTCCTCACACAAATTGTTGTTAGAACCTTTTCAATTAGGCCGTGTCTCATGCAGAACTGTTTTAGAAATTCCTTAATTTGGAAGTAGCCGCATCTGGTACTTTTCGTATCAGCGAACAACGAATAGGACATAGGTACCGGCTGTTAATATTTATTATTCCTCCTTTGCGAAAAATATCTGGCAGGAGTATCGAAGATTTTGTTTCTGTTCCTGTGACAAATTGGTGAAACATTCTTCGTTTTTATATCAACTCCTATTCTATCACCAAGGTTTTTTGTACATCACCCAGTCTTTTCCTATTAAACACTATTATATAAGTGGCGACTAAGCAAATTAGAAGTCGGTACGAAATATAATTGAATTTTGAGTTCAGATCGTGATAAATTAGCTTGAAAGAGTTCATTAATAGACAGAGTAAGTCTTTTATTTCGACTGTAATTGGTAATTTTTCTTTTTTAGTTCGTTGATATTCTGTTCTATTTTCGCCTACTCTTTTGGTAATTTCGAAATTTCGCATTTCAGATACTAAGAACAGAAATCTTTTGTATTTACGAGCATTTTTCAATTTTTCGTCTGTGCCACATTTATAACAATCTCTTCTTAATAACTTCGCAACGCTTGTTAATAAATTACAACATAGTATGGCTGTAGTTGGCGTCCAATACTTGGTTTCATCAAAATGAGCCCTTTCTTTTATCGCCTCCATTACAATTTCACATTTTTTTAGGATTAAATAAACATGATATAGCTTTAATTGTTGGTGCATTCTTTGTGGCCGTGTTGAAGAGATCTGCAAGTAGTCGAAGCTTCACCAGAACAGTCTGAGACTTTGACGTACTGTAACAGTTTAATTTTGTTATAAGTGCATTTCATTGTATGATTAATTTAATATTATAATCTACTACTTTAGTATTAAGTTTAGTGATTAATATGTAGGCCTTGTTGGTTTGATACCTTAGATTTTAGTAGTTTTCTTATTAGAAGCGGTTACATTGTTCATATTTAAGCGAAATATAAATTCAACACCTTTTGCAGCAAATTTCGGTACACACAGTGTCACCTCTCGATAAGTAGTTAATTTTGTACCTATATCTGAACTCAAGATATAAAGGAATAATTTTCAGTAAATGGTATAAGTTTAGCGTTCGTTCATAGATGTCGCAAAAAAAAATCAGTTCAAATATAATTGTTGGATTTATTTAGTTTTGCCGAATTTAATAATTATATACTGTATAAGAAAAACTTCAAATAGCACTTTAGACAAACTATTTCCCATATATTTTACAGAGTAGATATAAATTAAATTGTATTAATTTTGAAAACCTGTTTTCGAGTCCTTTATACAATTCTTGGGATTTTCGTTTTCTTTGGCTAGATATGCTGCATTTTTAGATTCGAGCGTGTATTTTGTATAACTCTTCTGTCGCTGTAAAAAAAACCAAATCATTAGTACCCAATAAATTCTTTGATATAAAGTCGATATTATATATTAATATTGAACTGTAAATACTTGTATAAAAAAAAGGTTGCCTTGATAAATATTTCTTTTCAGATATACATAGGATTATTTTTAGACCAAAGATACTATATATACACCACGTCATATTTTCTCTTAAATCTACATTTTATTATTCGTGTTCCTTTTTGCTGTGAATATGTAACATATAGTTAGACATAAATAAACCAAAGGTATTTCTCGATTCAATATTAATATTCTTACCTTTTTTTTTCCTGAGACTATATAAACTACAGCCTTCTTATTATTTGCATAATTACTTGGAGCCTATTATAAACTGAAATTTCGGTACGTCTGCGTCTGACGCATTTCCTAAAATAAATAGTTAATAATTGTGTGAATAAATTCCTGTTTTATGGTTAAATAATGAGTTTATACAGTTAAGAAAATTCTATTAAATTAACTCAACTTACGTTTCATTTTTATGGCATTTAACTACTGCTGCATTAGCACATCATTTTTTTGACTGTTTGGTACTCTACTCCGGACTAATATTTGGCTTTTCTGAGTGGTCCTTTTCCATTAGTACTAGAGTAATTAATTAAATAGTATTTGTTTATTTACATTTCCATTTCGCCTTGGCGTTGCTTTTAAATTTCAGGTTAGTTGTTTCTGTCAATGTTATTATTGCGTCGTCTCGAAACCCTCCATCTGGTACTTCCTCATATCAAGAGCGCAGGCATCTTTTTCGCTGTTGCCAAGTGTATTCCTGCATTATTTCCTGTATCTTTCTCAACCAATGGAGAGTCGTTTTTCTTGTCTAACATGTTAATCTTATCCTTGTTTTATTCTCTATGTGCTCTTTTGGCAAGGTTGTTAGCACCTGATATATTCTAGCCAATGGTATTCCGCCACCTTAGTTAACCAAAGTTCTAGATGGAAAGGAAGCTGGGGGAACACATTTTTCACTTTTCTGGTCACCTGCAGATAAACCACAGGTCTTCAGCGCGGGTCTGAGGAAATAATCCAGGAAAATCTTGGAAATCCGTTAGCGGGATTTTTCCTCAACACCGCAGTAGTTTTTCGGGCACATTATAGTTTGCACGGTGAGTGTTATTTTTCGTGCTAGAAAATCTCTCTAAGAGAGGATTTGACCTGAAGATTGGACCAGACCGCCATTTTCCATGCCCTTGTACTTGGCACGTGAAACCACTTTTTGACTAGAACTGAGTGACCCTATTGGATAGGTAATTTGCTTTAATATGATTTATCCTGAAAAGGGTATCTTTTTTTCTTAAATTTTGCTATTCGTAATTTGGTAATTTCTCTCATTTTTTTTTTTGGAATTAACTTTTGCTCGGGTGAGACGATTTTTTTTTTTTTTGATGCAACAGGGGCTAGTTTTTATATATATTTTTTTTGAAATCTTAAATATTAAATGCAAGTGTAACGAATTCATACGAAGACACATTTTTAGTTTCAATTTCGTCGAACATCTTTTACCTCAGTTATTTGATTCATTTTCCTATTATATTAACCTTATTTTGTGGATCATAAATTGGCTCTATTTTATTTTAAAATAAAACCACAATATTTAAGCAGCTTGCATAGTGTGATTTGATTACTGCATTCGTTATTTTTAATAGATAATAAACAGATTAATAAATGGCTTGCAGAGGTTTTCAGTAACAATTAAGTATGACGTAAATTGCTTTTCTTTTAGTTTATGGTATTTTTTTTTTGCATTTTGATTTGCCGCTGGAAAATAATTAGTTAAATAAAACCCCTTTTTTAAGCTGATTATATTAAAATTTAAATATATTTGTGCCTTTTGATTTTTCTTATTGCTGCCTTATTATATCTATATTTTTTGTAAGTATTCTCACAACGTTTCGCTTAAATATTTGCTATTCTTCAGGTCTATAAACCTTCTTTTGTTAAGATTTTGCTTTTTTTTATTTTATTCTCATTTCTATTTAAATTGGCCGAGGTCTATTTATTTTATACGGGAAATTGTTATAGTAATCGATTTTGTTACAAATTTATTTATTTTGAATTTAGTTATTGGAGTCAGTTATAATAATGTGCTTATATTTTTCTTACCCAACGTTTCGATTAATTTTAAGTCTTCATCAGGGCCTAAATTTTTTTTTAAGTATTAGAATTGTTTCTACTTTATTACGTATTGTTAATTTAAATCATTCGGATTCAGTCGAAACCTTGTATTTATTTTAGTGTTAACGCTGGTTATTGAGATTGTATTTGAGAAAGTAAATTTTAGAATTTTCCTTTTCGATCTTAGTTTGTATTTGTGGATTTATTGGATTTATTGACACAACGTTTCGACTGAATTTTCGATACCCATCAGGGTATTTTGTGCTTATTTATGGTATCTTTAGTGATTTAATTTTAAATTATTTTATTGTATTTTTTTTTATTTTTGTTGCTTGCGGTTTTAATTTATTTAAAGAAAAGTTCTGATTAGTGTCTTGAAATTAATTAAATTTTTTTTTATACTTCTCGGTAGTACTAAATTTTTGAAATTAAATTATTGTTCTGACACTTCAGTTAATTTTGAATCAGTAGAAACCTTTTGGGGATTTTTTTTGAGTTAATTAAAATTATTTGGGTTTTCGTTATAGACTGAATCACTATGAAAAATTCTAGAAAATTTTTGTTTTCATAGGGTTCAAGTCAGGGGTCAACTGAAAGTCACAGTCCTAATTTCAGTCAGGGGCTATTTGCAACTGCAAGTCACAGACAATTTCAAGCCACAAACTTAACTTCAAGACTCGGGACTAA
Source organism: Kuschelorhynchus macadamiae (assembly GCA_030620095.1). Taxonomy (NCBI): domain Eukaryota; kingdom Metazoa; phylum Arthropoda; class Insecta; order Coleoptera; family Curculionidae; genus Kuschelorhynchus; species Kuschelorhynchus macadamiae. Next base: position 119,342 of record JAUTXW010003057.1, read on the forward strand.
TCCCATGTCACGGGCCTAGTTTGAAGTTAAAAGCGCTAGGTGCTGCTGGATTTGGTGACACTTATTGTTTACCTTTTTCTTTATGCCGTAACTGATAACATACTTATTGTTTATATATATTTTTTTCTTTTATACAGTAACAGATAAATAGATTTTTTTTTCTTAACTTCATTTGTGTGTTTTATTTAGCTCACTCTTTTTCTTTTAAAGTATCAAGAGGAAGCAAGTGCCGCGAAGATCAAGGGGCTTTCCAATTTAAGCCGTTATAAATTGGTGGCGCTCATTTCTTTTTTTTTCTCCTTTAAGATTTCTTAAGTTTTCCCACGCCCTACTCTCCGGGTTAATTGAGCTAGGGCATCTACATTGCACGCTCTGTTGACCACGAGCTGTAATCTTGATACCATTTTGTGATCGAAATAATTTAAAATTAAACAGTAATAATAATTATTAAATAAGAGCGTAGCAATCTTGCACCTTGGTTTTGAAAAAATCCAGGGTTACAGTACTATCTTCATATGGCCCATATTTGTTGGCAAGACGGTTACCAATATAAATAGCCATGGGGTCTCCAAATAGCACAGAAATATGTTCTTGTTTTATAAGATGAGCAAGATGCGTTTTTAAATTTTCATTGACATTTGGATGGATGTCAAATGTTGCTAATCTTGATGTCCCTAATAATATATTGTCTTTTACAGATTTGCAGTTGTATTGCATATGATTTCTCAAATTATTTCTTGAATAATATCCATTGCAGTTAGGGCAAAATATGATTTTCTTTCAGAATTATTCGAAACTCTAATGACTATTCGTCCTTGTTCAATTGCCTGCTTGTTGTGTTTCAAGTCACCCTCTGTACAATCTGGCAACTGAATGAACCTGGATAGAAAGAATGCGGGCAAAAAACTTCCTTCCGCTTTTCCATATAAGTGGTCCGTTCAAAATATATATTTTTACTGCATCACGAATTCAAATAAAAATAGTAAAAATATATTGATCGGTATCGATAGTATATCAGCGAAGATTTCCCAAACTCCGGCCCGTTCAATAAGAAGTCACTGTCAGAGAGAGATAGCCGTAGTCGGCGCGGATGGCGTGGAAAAGACGAAGATAAAAGATCGTTATTCCAGGCTTGGTTTGAATTATGAACGTGCCGGGGTCTGATGTCCGATTTTCTAATCAGTGATGTCACCGAAATAAGAAAAATTAATTACTTATTAATATTTATAATACCGACTTAAGTTTTATTTGTGTATGTGGGTATTGCCTGTTTTTTTTTATTTTCTTGTGTGTATAATTAGTAATAATCATGGCCATTTGGAGAACTTGGATACTTGCAATAATGTGGAACTTGTAGAACTTGTGGTTGAAGACTTTTTTCACAAAGATATGGAAGAGTACACACAAAAGGTGATAAAAAAAATTAAATATTTACGCACATTTGCAGAAATTGTTTGAAATATTTTATGGGGGGAGAAGTTTTTTCGCCGTTCCAATTGACGTTAAATAAAAAAAAACTTCTTGTTAAACTCTGTTTTATTAATAAGGATTAATTAGTTGTTAATTTGTTAGTTAATGATTTCCGATTGTTTAGTTACTTTATGTTGAATGATAGACTCGACTCGCATCTTGGTGCATTACTTTAGTTTTAATTAATGAATATAGTGAGTGAGTATATACATGCAAATTTCATATCTATTTAAATCTTAATATGTATCTTTATTTGGTGACATATTTCTAGGTGTTAATTATTTCTTGAAGCTTATATATTTCTTACAATAATTAAATTTCTTTTTGAATTATGGAAAGAAATATCTTTTTAAAGAGAAAACCTCTTGCTGGCCAGTCCAGAGAAATTATCGCCAATGTTTATAGAGTTTGCGATGAGGAAGCGAGAAGTAATAATTTTAAATTACCTTTAAAAAGGAAAATCGATCGCGTCGCTCAGAAGATGAAAAGAGGCAAAGGAAACGTCCAGGTGAGATGCACCCATCACCACCCAACAAGAAAACCCGTTTGTCTCTCAAAAAGGATTTTGATGATTTTCATTAGGCAAACAATAAACAAGTTTTATTTAAAACTAAAAACTGCGCCTACACTCAGAAAGCTTCTCCTTAAATGGCAAGAAACGATGGATTTCCCTTATAGTCGCGAAAAATTAAGGATGTTGTTGAAGGCCAATGGCTTTTTTTTTCGTAAGTGACAAAATAAACGAAAGATTCTTTTGGAGAGACCTGAAGTTTTACATTGGCGCTATAAATATACAAGGGCAATTCGAAATTATAGAGAAGAGGTTGGTAACATAGTTTACATTGATGAGACATGGATCGATAATGATTTAACTTTTGGGAAATATTGGCAAAGCAATGACGCATTTGGAATAGTAAGCAATATTAGGGTAAGTGGTGAGTATTTGGAATTGATTATATTTAATTTATTTATGATGTGATAACGATCATAATAGTTTATTACTTGTGTTTATGTACTGGGTGTTCAATTAAAAATGGCTCTCGTCGATATCATGAAAAGTATTTTCCGTTTGTTATACCCCTAGCGGCAATTCTTTGAATTTGAAAATATTCACCAAGAAAGTACAAAAAATTACCGCTACAGAACGTAACAGCAAAGGAAATAATTTCCTTTCCGTGATATCGCCGATGGCCATTATTGTTGGAACACCCTGTACAAAGTGGTAAAAGTTTTCTAACAAAATTTATATATATTTTCTATAAAATTTTTACTTTCCTTTGTCAAAAAATGTATACACGTGAGAACTCGAAAATATAACAAAAATAATTTATTTGAAATGGAATACCATGTATACTTTTCAATTTCAAAGACATCGCTTTCTCTTTCCTCTAAATATACCCGGTGATATATTTATCTTTGAAGATGACTGAGTGAATTGACAAGAACCTTGTCATAAATATCAATGTGTTAGAGAGAGATTTGATTTTTACACTAATCAATAGAGCAAAAAAATAGTCGTTTTTTGCCAAAAATACTAACCAGACTCCGAGTGCGCCATCATACACAAGATAGTTTACAGTGATATACTTTTATGTTTTCCACTTGCGACTTGGTATCAACTTAGGTTATAAACAAATTAATGCAAAAAAATCCTATTTTCTTCGTTTTTGGCTTTTAAAATCGAAACTAATAAAGTAATCTTGATGGTATAACGACATGAATAGTAGAGAATGAACTTACAAATAATATAACGTCATCGCCGACTTGATCGGATCATTAGAACAGGAGAAAAAGCTGAAAAATCTGAAAAATTAGGCTTTTTCCAAAAATGCATGCCTTTATTTTTTGAAGATGTGGTGGAAGCCTTTGATGAAATAATAGTCATTGTTAAGTACTTTATGTACCACCAAAACCAGGCTTTGTGGAACTAATAGTTTTTGAACAATTGCGCCTTGAACCAAAATGTTATGGGCTCATTCCTGTATAACACTCGAATTTTGTGCCGAATTTTAGATACATTAGTTAATTACATTTTTAGCAATATACTTTTTAGCATTTCACTAGGCCACCATTTTGTTCCGCCATATTGGAATTTTACTAAAATATTATCAGGTTACTGTCATGCAATCCTTAATTTTTGACAAAAATTTAAACTTAATATGGCAAGTAGATTTTTAGCTATGCCGCAAATTAACAAAGAGACAAATAGACAGACAGATCAAAAGAAACTCTATTTTTTTGGGACCTAGGGACGCTAGAATAGGAAGATACGTAAAATATTGATTTTTTTCCATGTTTATAAATGTTGTAGTTGACCGCTATTTTGTTTTGCTCTCTTGAAATCGTACCAAAATTTTACAAGTTCATCTCTATACAACAATTATTTCTAGGGCAAAATTTGAAATCAATCTATAAAATGGTCTTTTCGGGCCAAATTGTGATATTATTTATTAAGCCGCCATTTTGCTTCGCCTTAATGGATTTTCACCAAACTGTCACCATTTTATCCTCTTATGATCTATGGTTTTTGACCAAATTTTAAAGATAGTAAATAAATAGTTTTTGAGCTATGCCGCATACAGATAGACAGACCGAGGTCTAGAGACCCAAAAATGTAAGAATCTGCAAAAATCTCGGTGGGTGATTTTTTTCATGATTACAATCTTCCAGTAGTTAAAATAGGGGAGCGCCTCCTCCTCCTCCTCTTCCTCTCTCATGTCCCTCATTCTTATCTTCCTCCCCTTTTATTCTCATTCGCATCATATTTTTAATTTTTTTCTTTGTCCTCCCACATTTGATTTTGCATTCTTAAGTCTTATAAATAGGTGCATCAAGATCATTTTAGTATGCTAAGGTACGAGTGACTGTTAAAAGAAAAAAAATCTGTTGATTAAATTTATTAATAATATTAAAATAAAATGAGTGAATCAGTTGGAGAAAGAAATCGATCCATTCCGCTTCAGACAATTAGCCTCGAAGAAATTATACCAGGAGTTCGAGAAGAAACTATACCATTAGTTCGAGAAGAAGAAAATGGGATTGTTTTAAAAAATTTGAACAAAACTGAGAGTGAAGAGAAAAAAGTGTTTTGTGCTATTTGTTTTGAAATAACCGAATATTATGATTCATGTAGACCAAATACATGTTCCCACATTTTTTGTTTAAAATGTATTTTAAGATGGAATGATGAAAATTGTTGTTCTATAATGGTAAACAATTGTCCTGTATGTCGCACTAGATATTACTATTTGGTACAAATCTTCAAAGATGTAATTAGACATCATTTTGTTGTAGTTTTAAAAAGAGGATAATATTTTTCATAATTTGTGTTTGTGAAAACTCTGGTCAAATAAATTTGTAACAAGTAAATGTAAATATATATAATAATAGTTTTTCCTTTTCCTTTTCCTATATTATATAGTGTTTTAATATATACTAATTTGTTATGGTTTGACATTTTAAAATAAACAGTGGAAATTAAAAGTTATTATTTTTTAATTATACTAATAATAATATATTAATATATTTTTTTCCTTTTCCTATATTAAAAAAACAATGTTCTAAGAAGTTTTTTAATACATACTAATTTTCACATTACATAACAAAACAATTGTTATGGTTTAACATTTTTAAAATAAACAGTGGAAATTAATAGTTATTATTTTTTAATTATACTAATAATATTAATATAATTTGCATCAACAACAATGTTCTAAGAAGTTTTTTAATACATACTAATTTTCACATTACATAACAAAACAATTGTTATGGTTTAACATTTTTAAAATAAACAGTGGAAATTAATAGTTATTATTTTTTAATTATACTAATAATATTAATATAATTTGCATCAACAATGTTCTAAGAAGTTTTTTAAAAACTAATTTTCAATTGAATACAAAACAATTGTTATGGTTTAACATTTTTAAAATTGGAAATTATGCTAATAATATTAATATATGAGTAAGAGAAAACTCAATTGAATACAGAAACAAGCGTTAACAAAATTTTATGCTAATATATGAGCGCTTATAGTGGCAGTTTACATAATCTACACATTATTTTTACATATGATTAGCTATTTCATTTTTCGTTCTTGTTGCAATAAAAAAAAATACAGGGTCAGATGTTAGAATAAAAAGAAGTATTTTGCATATAGCACTGAAAATATATAACCGCTTATAGTAACAGTTGACATTTTTTAAAATTAATATTGTTGACGTATTCTACTTATTATCTTTACAATTTATGTTTAAAATTAATATTTTTGACATTATCTACCCATTACGTTTATAACCTATATTTAAAATTAATATTGTTGAAATAATCTACACATCACCTTTACAAACTATGTTTAATATTAATATTTAACAACATAATCTTCTATCTCTTTTTTTTTCATTTTTATTGCAGTAAAAGCAAGCATGTTCAGGAATTAGTAGAAAAAGATGTATCCTACAAATAGCACAATGTAAATCAGAAGCACTAACAACATAAGCTCTTTTGTAGTGGCAGCTCACATGATCGGACTCCCCTCTCCGTAAATATCTCATGTGAATTGCACTACAAGGAAGGCAAATAGCAAATGTTCCTAGTCTTCGACTTTCAATTTTAGTGTAGCTTTGTATAACACATACATCTTTTTCTTCAAAATTATTAAATAATTCACTAGCCCTAAACTTGCTTACTTTTACGTCAGCCTCGGTTCCTAAATTTAGCAGTTGTCCATCCATGTCCACTCCTTCGTCAATTTCCTGATCATCTTCCTCCATCTCTTCTTCTTCCTCCTCAATATAATTAATGTCGATGTTAAACAAGAATGATCTTCTAACAAGCCTAGATGATTTGTCCAAAAATGAATGTTTATAACTGATGGAATCGCCTTCCAAGTTAATAAAAATTTCTTCTCTTTCTTCAATTTGAGCGGCGTTCTCCACATTATTTTCTTCAATTTGGTCAGCGTTTCCAATCATATTTTCTGCCATCGTTAGGAGCTTTAGATTTAGATAGATATATTTGATAAAAAAAAATTTTGGTTATAGGTTATAAATAATATCGACAACTGATATTACAGCTAATGATACTGTATGATCACCGAGTGGTTGTTCTGAACTATATATCCCATCGACCACCACTTTCACTACCTGCGTCATATCATTCTCAGATCCAAATGAGTTGTTTTTTTTTTCTCACTGTCCCTTTTCCTGTCACTTTACCTCGGGGGGGGCTTCGCCCCTTCCCGCTCCGCCAACCCTGCATAAGGGGGGAGACCCCCTTAACCCCCCCACCCTCACCCCATCTTCTTTCTCTCCCTTCCTTCTTTCTCCTTTTTTCTTTTACTCCTTTGTCCTTCCTTCTCCTTTTTTCCCTCCTCCTTTTTCCTTCCTTCTCCTTTTTCCTTTCTTTTTTAACCTAACCTAACATCCCCCTTTTCTCCCTTCCTTCTTTCTCCTTTTTTTTCTCTCCCTTCCTTCTTTTCTTTTTTTTTTTTTTTTTCTCTCCCTTCCTTCTTTCTCCTTTTTTCTCCTTTTTTCTTCCTTTTCCTTTTTCCTTTTTCCTTCTCCTTTTTTTCCTTTCTTCTTTTTTAACCTAACCTAACCTAACCTAACTTAAACTAACTTAACCTGAAAAGGGTAGCCTGTAATTGGGGAGCCGGGATTTGAGTCTCGGGAAAATTCAGGGGTCCGGGGGGGGGGAGGGGAGGGGGGGGGGGGGGGGGGGAGGATGGGGGGAAGGGGAGGGGGGGTAAGGTCGTTGCTTGGCTTGGGAAAGTGGTTGTCGTTCAACTTTAAGTAGGACATATTTTTCATATAAAATCGCCTCAGCGAAGAGACGAATGCAATTGATTTCTGCATTCACACTGTGCACGGCTCGCGAGTTTTCTGGTGTTTTCATTGTGTCTATTTGGTAATTTTTTAATTTTTATTTATATTTCTAACATTTTTAGTTGGCAAAATTTAATTCTTATTTATATTGGTGACATTTTTATTTATATTTGTGACACTTTTATTTGGTATTTTATTTGTTATTACGATTTTTTTCATAATGGACAATTTTTTGGCATCGAGTAGCAAAATAATTGACAATGACTTTGACTTATACACATGTACTCAAATGCAAAATTTTGCAAACCAACAAAACAATGAAACAGACGTATTTACAACTAGTCAACAACAAACTATTCAGGACTTGAATGAAATTATTTACAATAGCCAAGTTCAGAATAATGCCAACAAACACAACAACGAAAAATATTTATTTACAGCTACTCAACAACAAACTCTTGACGATCTTAATGACATTATTGACAACAAAACGGACTTAATTACAACAAAAACTAAACAAACTCTTGAAGAACTGAATGACATTGACGAAAATCAATTCGAAAATTCTAGCTATGAGGATATTGTTTGTTTTCAAAAATCTAATCCAAATTATTTAACATTAAAATCGCCAATTAATTCTCCGAGACCAATTTGCTCTCCCTTTTTGTTTAGTGAAAATTCTGATTCGGAAGAAGAACAAATTGATCAAAATTTAAGTTCGGCTATATCTCCTATTAATTCACCATATGATATTGTAAATTCTGATTCGCAAGAAAAACAAATTGAAGCAAATTTAACTTCGGATATTTCTGTTAATAATTCACCAGTTGAGCAAAATTCAATTTCAAAACCATCATTTATTAATAAAAAAAAAATTTAAAATTAATAAAAAAAATAAAAAACAAGTAGCAAACCTTAAGTGTCTGGGTTTCGCTATTCAAAATTTAACTGATTTGATCACAATTAAACAGGGAGACGCAAGTACGGTGAATTATGTTAAACAGGCCTTTGACAAATTAGTTGACTCATTTGAAGAAATGGATTCATAAAGTCAATTAATTTCTATTGCTTTTTTCAAAATTTGACTATAACTAAATAAAAATGCACAATATTAATTTTATTATTATTATCCAGAAAACTTCAAAAATGCAATTGCTTTTTTCAAAATTTGACTATAACCAAATAAAAATGCACAATATTAATTTCATTATTATTATCTAGAAAACTTCAAAAATGCATAAGTGTGTAACATGTAATAAAGTCTTCACTAGAAAGGATAATTTATTGCGACATATTAAAAAACATGTTTGCGGAAATTCCACAACACTCACTAGTTGGTTGAAACAACCAAAGCTTATTAAAGGTAAGAACATTTTATTTTTCATGTTTTATTTTGTAAAATATTTTTTCTTAATTTATAGATTATACAAATATTGTAAAATATTGTAAAGAATGCAAGAAAAATATAAACCAAAGTCTATGGGGTGGACATCTTCGATCTAGTGTGCACAAGAACAATTCCAAAATAGGCTTGGAGGAAGGTGTTGAAATTATCAAGTCGGCATTCAGGGAACGAATAATATCTTATAGGATTTCCTCACCCCAAAACTTTATAAATGTGAAAGAATATTTTCAACATTTGGAATACAAAATTGTACATCTAATAGATCAAGAACTGCAGAAACATAAATGTATCAAGCTAAATATGGAACTGTTCGGTTTCTATTTTAACCCCAGCAGCGACAGCTATGATGTCAAATCTTTTAATGCGCCGTTCCAAGTCATTTGCCAGGGAGATCAGACAAAAGAACTTTTAGAGCAAATCTGCACCATTATTGACCAGAAAGCTGACGAATTTGCAGAAAGAGATTCAGGTAAAGAATTTACTTTCTATTTTACAACAGCAACAAAAAAAGTAATTTTTTAATTTTTACGTTGCAGGATGGGCTTTGATGAATTTACTTCATTTGGAAATTAATGTTAACAAGCACAATCCGCTGAGAGCCTCATCTTTTATCGAACTTCCTCAAGAGATCAAGAGACGTCAAGCTGTGATCAACATTAGGAATGATGACAACTTTTGCTTCGCCTGGGCAGTTGTGTCTGCTCTTCACCAACCAAGCGGATTAGATTTTGAAACTTCATCCTACCCACACTACTCTTCTGTTTTGGATATGTCAGGTATAGAATTTCCAATGTTGCTAAAGAACATTAAGATTTTTGAAGAAAAAAATAACATTTCTATTAATGTATATGGATTAGAAATTATAAATCCTAAAAAGGGGTATGAAGTAATTGGTCCACTTTATTATTCATCGAATAAAAAAAATCAACATGTCAATTTATTGTTAATAAGTGATGACGATGAAAAAACTTTTCATTATTGCTATATTAAAGATTTATCAAAATTAGTTTCTACACAAATGTCTAAACATCACGGAAAAAAATATATTTGCGACGGTTGTTTACAATATTTCCCTACAGAAGAAAATTTATTACAACACAATAGCTATGATTGTGATCATTTACGAATTAACCTACCTTCTAAAGAATTAATAAAAGATAAGTTTGGAAACTATTCATATGATAATATTTTGAAATTTGTAAATTATCATAAACAAATGAAAGTTCCTTTCGTGGTGTATGCAGATTTTGAATGCATTTTAAAGCCTTTAAATAATGACAATGTTGACAAAAATCCTAATACTTCATACACCTTAAAACAATATGAACATATTCCACATTCATTTGCCTATTACATTAAATGTTCCTTCGACGATAATTATTCTAAATTTGAAAGATATAGAGGTCAAAATTGTGATACATTATTTATAAATTCTTTAGAAAGAGATGTGTATAACATATACAATAAATTTTTAAAGGTTCCTAAAAAGATGATTCCTTTGAACGAACTGGACAAAATTTATCATAACTATGAAACAGTTTGTCATATTTGTAATAAACCTCTTTTAAATGACAGGGTTGCAGATCATTGTCATATAACTGGTCTTTATAGAGGTCCAGCTCATTCACTCTGCAACATAAATTACAGAATACCTAACTTTATTCCAGTTATATTGCATAATTTGCGTAATTATGATTCTCATCTATTTCTTAAAAAATTATGCTTAAACAAAGAACAACTAACAGTTATCGCACAAAACAAGGAAAAATATATTTCATTTGAAAAGCTTATTCATGTGGATAACTATTTTGATAAAAAGACACAAAAGGCTAAGAAAAAAAATATATCGTTAAGGTTCATTGATTCTTTTCAATTTCTATCCATTCTTTATCAAAACTCTCTGAAAGCTTAAAAGATGAACAATGTAAAGAAATAAAAAAAAATTTCAATGATGAAGAAAAATTTAAACTTATTCGCCAAAAAGGTGTATTTCCTTACAATTATATTGATGATTATTTAAAATTAGAAGAAACAACTTTACCTCAGAAAGAGCAATTTTATAATACTTTAACGGATGAGCACATCAGTGATGCAGAATATCAAAGAGCTGTAAAGGTTTGGCAATTGTTTAAATGTGAATCTCTTGGTCAATACTCCGACCTTTACTTACTCTCTGATACTTTACTTTTGGCAGATATTTTTGAAAATTTTAGAAGCACTTGTTTATCCACATATAAGCTCGATCCAGCTCATTTTTACACTTTTCCAGGTTTATACTGGGAGGCGTGTTTGCGTTATACTGGAATAGAGTTAGAATTGTTAACAGATCCAGATATGATACACTTTTTCAAAAAAAGCGTTCGCGGTGGTGTGAGCTCTTGCATTTGTAGAAAATCTGAAGCTAATAATCCATTTCTTTTAAATTTTGATCCTTTAAAGCCAACTAAATACATAATTTATTATGATGCAACAAATTTGTATGGTTATGCAATGTCACAGCACATTCCAACGGGAGATTTTGTTTGGTTAACAGATAAAGAAATCAACGATTTAAATATTATGAATATTTCTAAAAAATCTAATAAGGGATATGTTTTAGAAGTTGATTTAGAATATCCTACAAGTCTACATTCCTATCATAACGATTTTCCGTTTTGTCCTGAAAACTTTAAACCGCCAAATTCTAAATGCATAAAATTAATACCCAATTTAAATGATAAATCAAAATATGTTATTCACTATCAGTTATTAAAACAATGTTTGGAACATGGACTCAAGTTGACTAAAGTTCATAGAGTTTTACAGTTTTCTCAATCTGATTGGTTGAAAAAATATATAGACTTGAATTCAAGATTAAGAAATGATTCAAAGAATGAATTTGATCGTAATACTTACAAGTTGGCAAATAATAGTATTTATGGCAAGACTATGGAAAATGTTGATAGGAGAATTGACGTAAGACTTGTTACAGAGTGGGAAAAAAATAGAAGAAAAGATGGTGCTGAGAATTTAATTGCAAAACCATATTTCAAGGACTTAACAATATTTTCTGAAAATTTGGTAGCTATTCAAATGCAAAAGATTCAAGTTACTTACAATAAACCAATATATGTAGGCTTCTCAATATTAGATATATCTAAAACTGTCATGTATGATTTCTTTTATAATTTTTTAAAACCTCTTTATCAGGAAAATATTTCACTTTTATACACCGATACCGATTCGTTCATTTTAGAAGTCACAACTCCAAATATTTATTCTGACATGATAAAAAATATTCACAAATTTGATACATCTAATTATGAATTTGGTAATATTCATGAAATGCCTATTACAAAGTCAGTTATAGGAAAATTCAAAGATGAATATGCTGGTGAACCCATTACTGCTTTCTTTGGTACTGGAGCAAAAGCATATTGTATTAAAACGGAAAATAGTTTAACAAAAAAAGCAAAAGGTGTTAAGAAAAGTGCCATTAAAAAGCAGTTGGATTTTATTCATTATAAAGATGTTGTTGAAAATCATTCTAAAACCTTTTGTTCAATGTATGTTTTTCGATCTAGACAACACACAATTTTCACCGAATTAATTAATAAATTGGCTTTGAGTTCTGAAGATGATAAGCGGTATAAAATTCCCTATAGTTTTAATACATTAGCTTGGGGACACCAAGATATTGCTTTGTATCAATGGAATGCAGAACATGAAGATTTAGATATATTTATGTAGATATTATAAGGTATTTAAATTTGTTGTTTTTGAAACCAAAGTTAGTCTTCATAAGCCTTTCACAAAATGTGCTTAGAAACTTTTGACAAAGAAATTGATAACAGTTATTTTAAAACATATGAAAAACGACTTTCCACTTTTAAGAAATGGAAAGGAAAATTGAGGCCAGAAGTGTTGGCTGGAGCTGGCTTTTACTATATTTCAATCAATGATATTTGTAAATGTTTTTATTGTGGTATTGAAATTTTTGATTGGTTAAGTTATGATGATCCTATTGTGGAGCATAAGAAATTTGCTAGGAATTGTGATTTAAATAACTGTTTATGGAAAAATAGGAATCGAATAATTGTAACCATTCAAAATAAGTCTTCAAGCTACACATTTTATATAGTATTATTAATATCCTTATTTATGAACTTTTACATATCTTTAAATTAAGTATTTTATTGTTATTTTTTTACAACTGCTTTTGCTTTCGTGGTGAAAGTATCTGCTTAATGTTAATAAATTTGGAATATAATTATTAATTTGTTTCAATGACTATCAGTAGATCGCAATTCATTCTTCTTTATTTTATTTTCCAAAATGTTTTTTATGTTCATCATCCCCCTGGCGTAACACAGTGTGAAATATGTTTTTCTAATAAAACAGACGTCACTCTAAGTAAATATTGTAAATTTATGAAAATTGGATTAATTAACAATAGTACAATTAGTTGGATGGAACGAATAAATGGAGATGAAAATGCAAGTAAATTTTTTAAAATTTTGTATCATTATCCAAATCGATCTATTTTTGATACAAATTGGATCGAAAGGTTAGAGTTTAAAAATAATCAGTTACAAATTATAACCCCCAACCATACCAATTATTATGACGGATTCAAAAATTATTACTTTTCCATCATTAGTGTTACATTAAACTTTGCATTATTTTTATACATTACCATTTTAATTATTTATCTTTATTACAAATTTCAAACTGGAAATCTATTTTTTCATTAATCCATTTTAATCGAAACTTTAAAGAAAGTGGGGATGAGAATATTTAAGTACAAGAATAACGCAATATGTTTCAGTCTCGTTTAGTCATTATGAACAACGCCGTGGTTCATAAGCCTTTAGAAACGCTTCTTAATTCAAAAATTTATTTTTTAAATAATTCTTTGTCAAAATTTGTTCTTGTTGGCATTAGTTTAAATGATTTTTCTCCAAAAATTGTAATTGGTGGAAAAACTGGATTTTTAATCGCACTAACCGAAGAAAATTGGAAAGACATTTGTGTTCATCAAGGAATTATTGTAAACAATTTCTACTTTCCTCAAGTTGATCAAACCAGTGTGAAGATAAACAACATTCATCTGCAGGTCCAGAAAATAAATGATATCCCTGTTCTGCAAATTACAAAAGGCCCACACTTCATATACTTAGGACAAGAGTCTTTGGACAATTTGTGGCGATTGAAGGAAATTATTGATTATAGATTATCTATAATTAAAAGGCAAGAATTCAATACATATTTCAAAATATTTCAAAATAATATTTCAGCTGATTGTGGCGACTTGTGTACGCATGTTTATAATATAATAAGTCCAACACAAAATCCTAACAGTGAAAATGTTTCAACTATGATGGAATTACTTGCTTTATATCCTGAAGAAATGGAAAACAAATTGAAGCAAAATGGAACAAAAAGAAAATATTACGAAGAAAACAATGAAAATGGATCAAAAAGAAAATATTACGAAGAAAACAATATATTTTCTGGAAGAGAACAATAAGGTGCATGTGTTAGTGAAGTGGAGCTTTGCTTACAGACAAGCCCGTAGGAGTAACTTTCAGATGTGGTACTTAGATAGACTCCGTTTTGAAAAAAGAATAAATGATTGTAAACTTATTCTAGATTCGATATTATCTGAGGAACATAGAAATAAAATATATTTGACACGTTTTAATAAAAATTGTATTTGATGTTTTACTTAATAAAATTTTAATTTCTCAAATGTGAATTTTATTTGAAATTAATTAGCACATAAGAGTAGGTACTTTTCAGACATTGTAATTTGTATCAGCTAAAGCATAAAGTGAGGAACAGAAATAAAACAAATTTAACTAAAATTTAATTTCAATTTAATTAAACAATATTTTTTTTATCAATCCATGTATTATATTTTTTATCAAGTCCTAACCATTTCACATAAACTTTGTTTCCTTTCCTTCTCAAAATCTTCTCAATAAGATACACATCGGTATGCTTTACTTTTAGTAATTCTTGCTCATAAAAACCACCCAGAATGTCCTGATTATCTTCGTCTTGAATTAAATATGTCCAGGGGTTTGTCATCTTAACTTCTTTAATGTGGAATATCTCATTTGACCAATTTGGTGTGTAACCTTTCGAAAATGCCTCTCGATGCTTGCTTATGCGTACGTGATCACCCACTTTAAACTTTGGAGATTTTATATCTAACGTTTTAGCATGAGTAAATGCAGATTTCAAGATTCTCTTTTCATTTGTTTTATTTACTTGTTTTGGCTTCATTCCTATTGAAGAATGTTTTGTATTGTTATATTCTTTTACAATATCCGCTAATATATTAAACCATTTGTAATTTCCTTGAATGCTAAATATTTTCCACATATTATTCTTTAAAGTCCTGTTCACTCTTTCTACTATACTCGCTTTCAAATTGGAAAACGTGCTATAATGGTTAATTCGAAATTGTTGCATCAAATTTTGAAAATTTACATTGAAAAACTCTCTCCCTCTGTCCGTTTGCAAGTTTTTTGGTGGAGTTTTTGCACTGATTAATATTTTTTTCATTGCCGCTGTTACGTCTTTTCCAGATTTAGATTTTACCGGTTCGGCCCAAACATACTTAGAAAATACATTTATGGTAATCAAGATATATTTAAATCCCTTATTAAATTTGGCATAGGGTAACATTTCAACCAAATCAGCTTGAAAAAGATCATTTAACCCTTTCACCACCACCCTTCTGCGTTTGTAGTTTTTTCTAGCAGGTTTATGTAATTCATTAACGACTTGTTGTTTAACGGTTGACATGACAACAAACTTGTTTATTCAATTTAAAGGAAGTTCAATTTCTATGTTTTGTAATAATTCGAAATATAACTTTTATATGTTTTTTCCCATTCATTCAATTTATCAATTTGTATTGTATAACTTTTTTCATTTAAAACTTTACTAATTTTAGTAATCTCCCTTTCTAAAGCATTAAAGGAGTTTTTTATCTCTCCAGTTAAGAAAGTAGTTGATCTACTATCACTATTTTTGAATTCCTCCTCTGTTTTATTTAATTCTTGTTCTAATTTCTTAATTACACTAGACATTATCTTTCCGAAGGAAATATATTGTTGTTTTTCTTCCAAAGAGAGTTGGTCAATTGTTCTACTGTTAAGAATACTATTTTGATTTCTTTTTTTTTCATCATCTAACCTTTTTATAAAAGTTCTTAATTGTTTAATCTTTTCCTTGTGTTTTTCAATTATTACTTCTCTTATATTTGTTTCCATTATTTTATTAATTTTGTTGATATCATCACTTAATTTTTTGTCTTCCTTTTTAACATGTTCATTTAAAAATTGCAAATCTTTACTTATTTGATTTAGCGTTAGCAACTGTTTATTAACGTTTTCATTGAGGTATAACATCCTTTAATTTGGTTTTCATACTTTAAAAAATTTTCATCAAAAACCTTAAGCTTTTTAGCAAAGATTTCATTATTTGTTTCATTTTCACCTAATCTCCTTTTTAAATTATTAATGTCACTTATTCCCTCTTGATTTTGTTTAATAAAATCTAACTTAAAATTGTTGAGAATTTTACTTTCAATATTTGAATAAATTGTATTTTCCAAAGAAGCAGAATTTATTAATTGACGTTTTGAAATATGGCGTCCAAATTTATCAACTGTCATGTTGAGCTTTCATTAAACAATAAATATGATTATATTTAATAGCTGTTTTTATAGTATAACTTTATCTTCTCTTAATTCTTCAATAATAGAGATAATCTCGTTACTATGAGCATTATTTCCCGCATCACTTGATGAAATTAATAAACGTAGCCTATCAACAATTTCGTTTACATTATTCCAGTATACATAGTCTGTATTTGATCTGTTTGTTTTCAAAATTAATCCCTTTCCTGTTGTTTTGGCTCTAGTTGTTCTAAACGGAGGTTTTGGTTTGTTAAATGCTGTAACTAATCTTTGCAAGGTTTTTGTCTTTGTAATCCCCTTTCTTTGTAAATATGGTCCTATTATTGTAACATATTTGTGTGATGTATTTCCTTGAACTTGTTCATTTGAATCAAAATTCCTACGATATACATTTGTTTTAGCTAGAATGTTCA
The DNA here is from genome assembly GCA_030620095.1 of Kuschelorhynchus macadamiae. NCBI lineage: Eukaryota > Metazoa > Arthropoda > Insecta > Coleoptera > Curculionidae > Kuschelorhynchus > Kuschelorhynchus macadamiae. The sequence goes on from JAUTXW010003057.1 coordinate 136,148, forward strand.
TGTAATTATCTAAATCTTCCTTCTTATAACCTTTCGGTTCTTTTTTGAAAAGCAATTCGTATAAACCTGGCGTGCCTGTGTACGTTATTCCTCCCACTTTAATGTCTTTTCCAATAATTTCTACCGGTATCTGTGTTAAACCAAAAGAAAACTTATCCGTTTCGAGGTCATGAACTATTCCATAATAATGGTCAAATTTATGTTGTGTATCTTTCACACCCTCATCAATATATGATCTGGGTAATTCATGAAAATCTGCTAAGTAATCTTTATATGACGGTGTACCAACATAGGTTTGAATTGTTTTTCTAGTTTGTTCCAATATGTCTGACAAGTTTAAATTTGTTGTTGTGTCACTAGAAGGATCTGAAGTTTCCGCTATAACAGTTGATGTCAATGGTTGTACTACAGAAGAGGAAGAAGTGATACTACTGTCATCTAAAAATGTTGGTAGTTCTGTGGGGAGTAACGGAGTTTTTCCTGTTTTCTGAATAGTTTTCGTCGGAGTTGATGTTTTATAAAGCTTTGTAGGTGTTTTGAATTCTTCATACTTTGAAACTCTTTCTTCTTTTAAATCGAATGGTTCGGATTTACCAATATTTGAAATTAGCTGTTTAAGAGGTTGTGTTATTGGTCTATAAGTTTGTTCTAATTCAGACTGAGCGGTAGAAGTAGCTAATTTCAAGCTTCGATATTTCTGCTTCACGGCTTGTCTCGATTTTATTAATTCTCTAGCTAAACGTTTATCCATGCTGTACAAGTTTTAAATGAAATAAAACTGCAAATTTTTCACTTTTATAAATATATAAAGGAATCGAATTTACTCCTGTATCTGCCGTGATTTACTTCACAATCTTTGTCAATTACAAGAAAGCCATATGGATCCATCCAACAGTTAGCACAAATATTTTTAAACTGATCAAATGTCATATCCAATATACAGTGGTCGTTATATATATGTTTTAAACTCAAACAGTCCTGTTTAAATAAAATTAATAAGTTGGAATTTTCTCGAATTAGACGTTTAAGGATTGAGGAATATCCTTGAAAAATAAAAAAACAATCAGTGTTTCTATGCCTTCCATGCGTGAAATAGTCCCTAATAATAGATTGATTATGACAAGGAATATCGTCAAAAATGATAACGGAATTTGGCTTTATCTCATGAGGTGAAATAATGTTCTCATCGCTATCGTATTCAAAGTATCCAATTTCTTTCATAGGCTTTAACAACTTTCTTAAATATTCATATTTTGGTTGATCTAATGACTTTGAATAAACATAGACATTTTCAAACCTAATTCCATTAGGATGCTCGAGCAGTGTAAGCATAACGTTGGTTTTACCGCTACCACTGCAACCAACTATGAGTCCTCTTTTTGAACCACCGCAAAATAAGTCACCATGCTTTCTCAACTGTTTACTTAAAATTTTTTCGTCATGATTATTTACTGGTAAAGAGAATTTTTGTTTTTCAATCCTCATTCTTAATCACACTAGTAAATATTTTTAGCTGTAAAAGTATTTATACCAGAAAAATGTCAATGTGTTTTTAGTATAAAAAGAACTTCAATGACTGTGGGTCGGCATAAGTTGAAAAAAACTATCAAAAGACGTAATAGAAAAGGCTCTGGTTTAGTAAATAAATTAATTAATAAACTACCCTTCGAAGTTCATATACCAGGATATAATTATTGTGGTCCAGGCACCAACTTGGAGAAAAGATTAACTAGAGGTGACGTTGGTATAAATCCATTGGATTCCGCTTGTAAAGAACACGATATATCATACTCTCAGACTGAAGATTTATCAAGAAGACACATATCTGACCAAATATTAGAAAAAAAAGCCTGGGATAGGGTAAAAGCTAAGGATTCTTCTATTGGTGAAAAAATTGCAGCTCTAAGTGTTGCAGGAATAATGAAGGGTAAAAGAAAGTTCGGTTTGGGATTTAAAGATAAAAAAGGGGGTAAACTTAAATCGAGAAAAAAACGTATCATTCGAACACCCAAAAAAGTTGGAGGATTTCTACCTCTTTTGTTTCCCATTCTTGGCGCCCTGGGTGCACTAGGTGGAGGCGCGGCAGGAATTGCTAAGGCAGTAAATGATGCTAAAGCAGCTAAACAGCAACTAGAAGAAATACATAGGCATAATATTGCAATGGAAAATGCTTCTAAAGAAGGCAAAGGATTATATATTAGACCATATAAAGGAAAAGGACTATTTATTAGACCTTATAAAGGAGGATCAGTCAAAATGAAAGCAATCAGACAAAAAAAAAACTCAAAATAAGTTTTCCAAAAAGAGCACTTACGAACAATGATATTATTAAATATGTAAAGCTGTTAAAAATAACTGGCTTTAGAGGTGTTTTTATGCTCGATGAACTTCCAAAAAAAATTAATCTGAAAGAGTGTGGTATTGTAAATTTGGATAAAAAACAAAATAAAGGATCTCATTGGACTGCTTATATTAAAAATAACAAAAATGTAATATATTTTGATAGTTATGGAAATTTAAAACCACCTTTTGAACTTCTCAAATATTTTAATTCGAATGGCAAAGTGGATGTATTTTATACTTATGAAAACAAACAAAAATTTAATTCATATAACTGTGGTCAACTATCCCTAAAATTTTTGCAAAAAAATATATAAACTCATTATTTGTTGTAATATCTCATTCATAAATAAACTGCAATGTCCACCACAATTGCCATATCAGGAAACAGTTCTGTTTTGTCTGCTGATTTTAATCCGCCCATATATTTAGAGGATGGAAAACAATATTACCTGGGTTTAGCTGATTTTGAAACGTTTATGACTATTCCCAATATAAAAGAAGGATATAATAAATTTTATATAGATAATAAAGTAATTGTTATTCCCGACGGAACTTATGACATTACAGATATAGAAACATACATAAGAGAAAGTATAGAAGATTTATTTCCGAATGAAAAAATTTTTTTTTCTTTTAAAAGCAAATGTTAACACTCTAAAAACTTTTTTAATGTGTAGTAGAAAAATTGATTTTACCAAGGAAGATTCGATAGGAAAAATGTTGGGTTTTAATAGCAGGATACTAAAAGCTATGAAAGAGGAAGAATCAGATAATGTTGCAAAAATAACTAAGGTGAATGCTATTTGTATTGATTGTAATATTTGTGTCGGTTCTTACAGTAATGGTAAACCTGTTCATATTATTCACCAGTTTTATCCAACTGTAGCTCCAGGCTATAAAATAGTGGAATCTCCTTTGCCCATTTTGTATTTTCCAGTTAGCGTCAAAGCAATTAACAATATAACCGTTAAAATAGTTGATCAAGACGGAGAACTTATCAGTTTTAGAGGAGAAACTATAACAGTAAGGTTACATTTACAAGCTAGTGACATATAAAATGGTTGTTAGATATAATAGAGCCCTTGGAATGAGACTTGCACCTACCACTATCAACAAAGTAAAAACTTATAAAAAGAAAAAGACTAAACAACAGTTCAGTATCAAATCCAACACCAACAAGTTAAGACGAGATAATCGTAAATTTCTCACATCTTTGGGTTTCACTGTTTTAAAATAATGAACATATTAAACGTAAACGAAAAGCTTTATGTAGACAATTCCATCGTTAGTTCAGAGCTTCACACATATCAACCATATATTTCTTCAAAATTCAATTACAATGATGAAATAAGGATCCCAATTCAAGAACTCGATGCTTACACTCTACCATCAGATAGTTTACTTTATATCGAAGGAAAATTAACTAATACAGAAGATAAATATAAGAAAGAATTGCTATTTATTAACAATGGTATAGCCTTTTTGTTCAGAGAAATCCGCTATGAACTAAACGGAATTACTATAGATTCAATAAGAAATGTTGGATTAGCATCAACCTTAAAAAGCTACCTTTCCCACAATACCAACGAAAGTTTAAAACTGGAAAATGCAGGTTGGTTTCCACATCGAAAAGAAGGTGATAAAATTTTAGTTGATAATGATGGAAAATTCTCCGTATCCATACCACTAAAAATGCTTTTAGGATTTTTTGAGGATTACAGAAAAATTATTATGAATATGAAACAGGAATTAGTTCTTATTAGATCAACTGATGATTTAGATGGTGTTATCTTCAAAGAAGATCCGGCACACCCCGTTAGTGCTCCTGACACTCCATTGGTTACTTTCGATAAAATTTATTGGAAAGTTCCTCACATTCTAGTTGATATGCCACAACAACTTGCTCTATCAAAAATATTAGAATCAAATAAAGATATATTGATAGGATTTAGGAGTTGGGAACTTGTTGAATATTCTTCTCTAACCGAAACAACCCGTCACACATGGCCGGTAAAAACAACTAGTAAACTAGAAGCTCCTCGTCATGTTGTGATTGGCTTTCAAGAAAACAGAAAAGGGAAAATTGCTAAAGATATGAGTAAATTTGACAATATTACCTTGTCAAATATTAGAGTATTTTTAAATTCTGAAAGATATCCTTATCACGATTTGTACTTAAATTTCGAAGAAAACAAATTTTCTGCTTTATACGAAATGTTTGCCAACTTTAGACAGTCTTACTATGGTGTTCCAAATGAACCCATTTTTAATCCTGAACAATTCAAAAACATTAGTCCTATTACACATATTGATTGCTCCCATCAAAAAGAAACAATTCAAACGGGATCCGTAGTAATGAGAATTGAATTTGAGACACACAATGCAATTAAAAAAGATACTTCTGCTTATTGTCTTATTTTACATGACAAATTATTTAGCTACAACCCTCTTACTAAAATTGTGAAACAATTATAAACTTTATCCCCACTCTTTTCATACTTCGATTTAATTTAAAGGCATTTTCAAAAGCTTTTAGTTTTAGTCATGACATCAAAACTACAACAACAAATTGAAAAATTTATTTTTAAAATTAATCAACTGAAAGAAGAAATTGCAAATTATTCAAGTAAAAAAATTCTCATTAAAAAATTTGCTGCTTTGAAAATATGAGATTGGTTATGGATATTCAAGGATTCAAGGATGAAAAAAATAAATTTATACCAAAAGAGCTTGCAGCTTTTGATGGTTATGAAATGACTCATTACATTTTTAAAAAGCCTTTTCCAATGGAGTTTCTTTCACCTGATTGTCACAAGCAGGCGGTATGGCTAATGAAAAATCATCATTGTATACATTGGAATAATGGATTTACTCCATTACATCATTTCCCAAAAATAATTGAAACACTTACGAAGAAAGCAGATTTTGTTTTTGTAAAAGGAACCGAAAAAAAGGATTTTATAGAGAAATATTCTAAAAAGCCTGTGATTGAAATAGATGAACAACCAGCGCTAAAGCTAATGGAACCAAAATGCTTCTATCATTCAAAATCACCTTGTATGTGTGCTTTGACAAATGTGTTATTTTTATATGACAATTGTTTTATGAATGAATAAAAATATAAAAAAACTTAATTACATTTTTATTTTGCATTAACTAACCATGATTTAATACAATTAATATGATACCTTAAATCTAATTTTCTAAATTCATTTAAAAGTTCATACTCATTTTTATATTTTAAATAATCATTACAAAATTTAGCAGCTAATTTACATTGTTCCATTCGATCTATATTCTTAACGTATGCTGACAAATCTTGTGCCTCTGCGTCTTCTTCGCCTACAATTGATAAATATTGGAAGTATGCAGCAGATATAATAAACTCTTCATACATTTCAGTAACCACTTGCTCCATTGTGAATATTATTAAATTTATTCTTCCTTCTCAATTTCTTGAAGAATAGTATCCTCGTCAATAAATTGCTTCAAGTCTTTTAAATAGTAACCAAAGCCAATATCTTTTAGATCTCGAATAAGTTGAAAAACATTTAATGTTTCAAAGTATTTGTTGCAACAGAGGGCAGCCTTTACGAATTCCGCAGATTGATTATAATAAAAGTCTATCCACTCCGGACCACTTGCCATAGAATATGAGAAATAGGTTTTTGAAAGATTACTAAATTTGTCCTCTAATAATTTAACTGCAATCAGCAACTCAGCCATTTAATTTATTTAACATAATATCTTAAATATGTGGGGGACGTCTCTTGCGAATAGGATTAACTTTTCTTGATGATACCTGTTTTTTATCTTCGTATAATTGAAACCTCTTTTGGGTTGCAATAATAGCAGGTATAAATTGGCAATCTTCTCCTATAAATTCTAATAGGTGGCTTAATTCTCCTACAAAGTATGATTTCCCAAATGTATTGAAAAACGTAGTAAGGCTTATAATTCCTTCTAAATAATCATCACAACAGTCAATTGCTTCCAAATAATCTCGTTTCAGTGGATAAAACAGCTTGGTGTATTCATCTTTCGAAATCACTTCAAAGAAATTGAGATATTTAACTTTTAACTGTCTGATAGATGTAGCTAATTTTTCGCGATTACACATAATTCACTTATTACTTGACACATTTTTTCTTTTTGTTTTATACACAATTGGTGGAAAAATTCAAAAATAACTTTTTACGCAACTCGAGCACAGCTTAGTAAATGTGCCTCAGCATACTAAAATGATCTTGATGCACCTATTTATAAGACTTAAGAATGCAAAATCAAATGTGGGAGGACAAAGAGAAAAAATTAAAAATATGATGCGAATGAGAATAAAAGGGGAGGAAGATAAGAATGAGGGACATGAGAGAGAGGAAGAGGAGGAGGAGGAGGCGCTCCCCTATTTTAACTACTTTAAATATTATTGGCCCAACTTAAAAAATTGAATACAAACTTTCATAAACGATTGCGAAAATTGCCAGATTAGCAAATATGAGCGTCGCCCAGTCAAAATGAAATGTAACTCCCACATCGACGGAACCATTTGAAATTGTCCACCTAGATACATATACCTTAGAGCAAACTAAATTTCTAACAATCATAGACAGCTTTTCTAAGAATAATCTTTTTTTCTATTTTTCCCACCATAAAATACCGAAACAAATTATTCTTAACAACGGTACGGAGTTTAAAAATTCGGTTGTTACTGAACTCTTACAACTTCACAAAATAAAAATTCATTTTTGTTCCCCTGATCACCCTCAAATGGGCATATTGAAAGATTACATTCAATACTTGCTGAACACATACGTCTTATTAATAACCAAGAATTTAAAAGAACAACTGTTTCCCAAAAAATTATATATGCGATTCTGGCCTACAAAAAATCAATACATTCTTCTACTAAACTGAAACCGACTGACGTAATTAATGAGCACATAATAATTGACGACCCTTTTGATATTAATATCGATCAATTATCACTAAGTGATTATATCAGCGATCACAAACAAAAGGCAAAACTTCTATATGCTAAAATCAAACTCAACGAAAAATTACCCGATGCAAAAGAAAAGTTAATTGGTACAATTAACAAAAATAGGGATGACCCCGAAATTTTGGAAGCCGAACAAGACGTATATGTAAAAACGCATGTGCGGCAAAAAGATGTCAGTAAAGTCTCAAAACCAAGTAAATTTGTTTCTGTTAATAAAAATCGCAAGATGGCTAAAACTAGTTCCCATGAGAAAGTACACTTAAGTAATATAAAACGTCCCGTGAGAAAAAGATATAGTTTTACTAACTAATGCTTTTGTTTTAACCTTTTCAGCATTCTTCGCTTAACACTCGGATTCGAAGAAAAAAATACCGTGAGAGAATTGAATGACAACCCCGGTGTATTTCCTTTTAATCTAGGAAATGCAAAAGTGCGAAAATCCACTCACACACTTATCCATTATTATGACCTTAACCCAATTCTGATAAAATGAAATAAACTTTATAATTAATCTAAAATTCTAACAGACACAATTAATAAACATGCTGAATATAGTTTTGATGTCTCAAATTACTTTAAAATTCTTAAACTTATACAGGAACCTGTCAACACAAAAGTACGAGAAATTATACCTCGGCCAAATAAAGTAAAACGAGGAGTAATTAATGGTTTAGGATGGTTTTTGAAATCTATAACGGGAAACTTGGACGCATATGATGGGGAAAGGTATGATAAAATAATTTCGGAACTTCAAAATAATCAAAATACCGTAAATTCAAACATGTTAAAGGAAAATGTAATATCTCTGAGTATAATTAAAAAATTTAACGCCACTATTCAACAAATTAGAGTTAACGAAAAACTATTGGAATCTAAATTAAATCAAATATGAATGCGTGTACAAAAAGCCGCTTAACGTCTATGAAATCATTGACTTAACACTTCAAGATATCGAAAATTCCATTGCATTTTCTAAGTTAAAAATTATGCATTCAAGCCTCATTAAGACAGAAAACCTCTATTTTGAACTTCTAAATGTCTAAAAACTAATTGGCACTGATCAGATGCCATTAGAGATTACCCTAGAAAATATCTTGTTCTATGAAAAACTAATCAAGATAGACTGTTTTGCATTTAAAAATAACATAACATATTTACTGCGTATTCCGATAACATACCCAACCTATTTTAAATTCCTCCACCTTTACTCCATTCCCATGTTGAGAGAGAGCCAGTTTAAGGTTATTATCCCGCGAAAACCCTTTCTTTTAATAAACAAATTGCACTACGCATTCCGAAATCACAGCTGTACAGAAGTCGAAGCATAACACTATGTTTGCGATAAAATGGACCTCAAAGAAAAAACCTCAGCGAAAGAAGCCCATGCACTGTTAAACTTCTACAAGATGCCTCCACCTGTTAGCAGATCGAAATGAAAATCACAAAGTCAAAAATTAAACAATTAGACGTTCCGGAACAATGGATCCTTATCCTACCGCGAGAAGAAATCGTTAAATTAGAATGCAACAGCCAAGAAGAAAGCCGAAAATTCCGGGGTACTTATTTGCTAAAAGTACCACATAACTGCAAAGTGACATCGAGGTAAGAATCCATCACTAATAGCATAAAGTATCCGTAACTAATTTCAACGAACCGATATTGTTCCCCGACCCGACAATGAAATACGCCTCCTGTCAAGATTTCATCTTAGAGTGCAGTTGCAAGAAATTGAATTAGACTGGCTCCATGAAGTACAGAAATTAACTGAAGAAAACCAACCGGCACAATTCTCCTCTGGTGTTCAGGGCTCACCCAGTATATGGAGTATCATGTAGTACGCCGCCATAGTAGGCGCCGTTAGTAGTTATTTAAGGAGAGAATTCTACCCTCCTCCTCCTCATTATGCTTCTACTCGTCCTCCCTCCTATGATTTTAAAATTATATCTATTCCTCCTCCTCTCTAATATTGAAAATTATTTAATCGAGTTCGTTAACTTAGCCTTGTCTAACTTCGAGAGACTCCCCTCTTAAAGTTAAAGTTTAAAAGGGGTAAGTACGCTTTTGCTGCTTCAATTTAAAGTTGTAAATGTAAAGTAACAAACAATTCTGAAACTTGTCAAATGTCTAAAAGAAAAAGGGGTTCTCGAAGACTTTTAAAGCAAGTAAAATTAAAAAGAAATAAAAAAGAAAATAAAGTGACAGAAGAAATTTCCGATGAGTGTCCTGTTTGCTATATAACTTTAAAAAATGAAGAAAGATGCAATTACTGTGATCATAAATTTTGCCTTAACTGTTTAGTCGAGTTGACCATGAAGAGTTTTTTAACAGGTCCATTGTGTAGAAAAGAGTATTTATTGCTTTATCATTTTGTTATTTAATCCTGAAACCATCCTTTGCATTATTGCCACCTTATGAAATTTAATTAATTTAAAAACTTGAATCCTAGCCAAGTGAACGTTTATTTTAAAAACATTTTAACTCTATAAACATGTCTAATGGGGACGAAATTTTACCGGATGAAGTATTGAAAGTGGTGAACATTTAAGACGTTTACAGTCTACCTTACTGAAGGAGAACGTTTGGAGCTTCAAGATGTAAATAATTTTATTTGGAATAACATTGAATCGGGTGATTCAGATCTAGAAATTGACCAAGCTGATGAAAATGCAATGGCAAAAAAGGCATTAGTACCTATTTTTCGTGAACATTTCATAGATAAAATATTTTGTATTGTTTAAAGTTATGTGATAGTTCGTACGGTATTAGACATACATTATGTTATTTTTGTTATCACATTCATCAATTGTCTCTTGGAAATGGTATTCAGATTTAGATATTAGATGTGCAATTTCTTTGAAATCATTGTATCAGATGATACTTCCAGATATTTGTGTTTTTTGTAATGTAAATACAATTCAAATAGAAGTTGATGAAGTTCCAAAAACGTAATATATTTTTTAGTTTTAACTTTAAAAAATATTGCCTATAATCTGGACTATACATACGTTTATAGGATTATTATACTAAGCGCTGGTATTTTCATCTCCGTATAATTATATTCAATGGATATTTTACACGGTTACAATTGTCTCAACGATTGTTTCCACGGTAAATATTCGAAGAACAAAGTTATTTGGGGATGAAAATATTGGCCGTAAAAATAAGATTTACAATTTAAGACATGCTTGTAACATTACATCTACAACTTAAAATTCACTTGCAGCTAATACAAAATAAAATATAGAATGTTAGTTTGTTTTTTATTTATTTTTATACCTATGTCAGAATACAGATACCTACATTTGTAAAATTTATAACATTTGAATATTATTAAGGTTTTATTTTTCAAATTAGTGTTATATAGCCTTGTTATGTTATTATTACATTCACTATAATAAAACAACTCGCAGCTAATAAGTGTGGACCTTATTAGGTAACTAAAAAGACACGTATATTTTTTAGGTTTTATACAAATACAAATCAATATATGTTTTACTCGTTATGTATGTAAATTAAAAAAAGGACTTGGTGTGTTATTTTGTTTATCTGTAATGTAGTAATTGTTCAAATATTGTTGAAAACCACAATATAAAATACTATTACTAAACACTATTATTTTTAACTGGGCTATTCCTAGATCATTTAAATCTGCTTTTCCAAATTTCTTTAAGAGACTATAAATTTACTAAAACGATGTGTGCATTTTATTAAGCACTTAATTTAAACATAATGTAACCAAAATGTTACAACTTATTAAACATTTGTTTAAAATTCGTATAAATCTTTGTACGATACTTCTAATTTTATTGTCTCTAAAAATAGTTCTTTTTCAGTCTTTTCAATTGTCTCTAAGCATTTTAATAGTTTAACGGACTGTTCCTTTTTTTCTAAATATGTAGTGCAACTAAATGTTTTGTTCATATATACATGTTAGGTATGTGAAGTAAACAAAGCAAAATTTGCCACAAATATTACACGTCCAAATAAAAAAAATGGGTAATTTTTTTTTCAAGCAGTCAATAATCAAAACTTAACGAAAATATTATTACTTACGGTGACTAGATACATGCAGATTCCATTAAATTATTTGTGTAATAATTTAATTGTCTCAACAATCGGTTCCACGGTAATTGTCTCTAAAAAATCGTAATATTATAATAATAATTTAACTAACACTATCCCTAATTTTTCTGTTTCTATATACACTTAACAGTAGACTCAAACACTCAGTTTCTGCGCGTATAGTGCAGCATTATTCGTCATAGTCTTGTTCTGAAAGACACAAAAATAATTAAGAATTCTTCAAAAAATCATAATACAAATTTATAAGATTAATATTTTACTTAACTTACCACTCTGAGAAATTTCTGCGACCATTACTGGACCCTCGAATATATTTTCCTGACTCATAAGAGGCCCACTGGTTGAAGAAATTTTACCCACTTGCTCCGGTAGAGTTCGTGGCGGAGAATTTTGGCCTACCCACTGAGGCCTCCGCAAATGGATAGGGCGTCTTTGTTCCCGCCGCCGCTCCAGACGACGCCTTCTTTCTTCAGGGTGACTCTGTTCTTCATCCGCCTTCTCCGGTCCTGGCCCTGCAAGTTGTAGTGGAAACGGGGGTGGAAATCCTCCGAGGTCTGAGCAAACGAATAGGACGTCTTTGTTCATGATGCCACTCCTGAAGATGCCCTTCTTGATTACTTTGGGGCTGTTCCACAGGTTCTTCCGGGGGTGGTTGATGCACTATTCTTATGTTATTTCCAACAATGCGAATCAGTCTACCGTGCCAAAAATTATTTTGCTCTTCGCGATTCATTTTAATATTACTTTGTGGCTAACGATTGGTTAAAATATATCACTATGTTAAAAAATGTGGGAATTAAAACGAATTTATACCACAGCAAGTTAAGAAATTTTGGGAAAAGGGGAAACGAAAGTCAAAGAGGAGGGTAAGAAAGGGAGTGAGGAGGGAAGGGGTTAATTAATTAGTGAGTGGTAAGGAAATGTTTAGAAAACATTTCCCGTTCTTTCCGTTCCGTTTCATATCAAATTTGCAAAAATGGAGGGTAAAAAAGTTCAAATTTTACAAAATGTGAATGTTCCTGCAATTCTAAATTCAAGTGATAATTTAAGCCAAAGGAGCCAATCTTTTAGGGATGTTTTACAACTTAATTCTATAAATAAAAAAAATATGTTGAAGAGAACTTGCAAACAACTAATTCTAATAATATCCTTACTCAAGAGTTAATTAACATTTTAGAGGACAATAATTCTAATCCTATTGACCAACCTACTGACGAAATTTTAGATAAATTTAAAGATTACTCGGGTATAGGATCACTCTTCTCAGAATTCTAATTCAAATTTAGCAGGCGTTGTATTTAAACCAGAATTAGTAACTAAGGGATTAAACAACTGGGAACCGATTGAATATCTATCAGAAACTAATTCTGATTTAGATATATTACACTTTAATGAAGACGAACGTTTAGAGGTTCACTCACAAAATTTAGAAGACATGACGAAATCCAAAGACTATTTAGGTATATTTTCGGCGGACAATCCCGACGGTTCAGATTCAGAAGATTTTTATTTTAATATTGATACCATACCTTGCTCTAACAATTTGCAATATTTAAACGTTACCGAAAATGTTTCAAATTCCAAATTTTCTGTTGATTCTTTGACCAACAATTGTTCTAAAGAACCCACTCTCTGTGATAATAGGTCACCTTCTGGTTCGGATATCTCAGTTGGTCCAAACAATGACATTTTTAAAAATAATTCCCCTACTGTTTATCCCAAATTGTAAAAATGTATCAGGATTCTGAGAGTGATATCACTTGCGGGCAGAGAAGTCCAATTTTTCTCTAACGGTCCCAGTATAGTGACATTCCTCAGACAGAATTTACGCCTAATGAAAATACAAATTTGCAACTATTTTGTTCAGAACCATTTTCTCCAGAATCAAAAACACCTGAGCAACTTTATTTTCATAGGACAAATTCGACGCAAACAGATATACGTTGCGTCAAAAAAATTCATTTTGGCATTAAAAAAAACTAAAAGTAGGGAATCACGGACTACTTTGTCAAAATTAAAATCTTTTGGCTTTTGTTTAAACAACTTGTTTCACTCACAATTAAAAAATAATTCCATAATATAATAAGATAAGGAACAAGAGAAATAAATGTACATTTGATGGGTGGGCAGATTCTATGGATTAAAAAATATTCACACATTTTTTTTATCTCCCCATTCTCCCTTGTAACCCTTTTTAAAATCCTATTTAAGTTTTGTTCCTACAGTTTTAACTCAGTACGTAAGAAACTTAATCACTGCTTCCCAAGAAGAGAAATAGCTAAGGCACATTTTATTTACTTCAGCCAAAAATGAATCTTAAATGTTTAAACTGTAACAATTTTTTCACTAGAAGAGACAATTTAATTCGCCACATAAAAAATAAGTGCGTAAAAATATCAGTAAGAGGCAAACAACAACTAGAAGTTTTGGAAAACTCATCGGAGCAAAAATTGAAAAAGAAAGAAGGTAAGAGTTTATTTTTTATAGTGCATTCTACATTTTTTTTACGCCTGGCGACGCAAAGCAATACATTGTTTTTAAAACTCATAATACCTATTGTTTTACTTTATATATCCAACTTGTAAAATTTTTCTATACTCAATACAGAGTGTTTTCAGTTAGAGTGACCAAATTTTATTGGTATTCATTTTGTTAGATATAAGTATGCTGTTACGATTGCAAATTCTCCTATTTTACATGCAAATTTAAGGTACGATTTGCAATTTTGGAGTCATTTAAAGGCGCGATATTTTCTATGGAATATTGATGCTAGCAGTGACTTCACTATTTTAAATCTATTTGTATGTCACTCTAGTACTTTTTTATTTTTGCACTGTAAACGTATTTTGAATTTACTTGGTGTTTTTTTATTATAATTTTAAGTTATTTGGAGAATGCTCTTATTTTAGAAAGCAACAAATATTGTGAAACTGTAAGAAATCTATTAGAACATCACTGTAGGCTAGCCACCTTCGAACCAATACACATAAGAATAACATAGCTTTGGGTGCCGAAGAAAGTGGAGTAGAATCTATTAAATTTTTAACAATTAAACATTCAATTTTATTTATATCATTTTCAATGATATATCAGACAAAATTAGAAGCTTAATAGAAAACTTTCTTGAAACACATACATGCTTCAAATTAAATATAGAATTATTTAGCATTTACTTCAATCCTGGTAATGGAGTTCACGCAATCAAGTCATTAAATACTCCTTATTTATACCAGCTCATGTATTATATCGAACATCAATGAAATGTGTGTTTAGCAGAAAAATATTCAGGTAATTTTTTAAGTATTTTAAAACCATTTTATAGTTTATTAAAAATCATAAAAAATGTAATATATTCTAATTAGGTTTTTTGTTGCATGATGGTTTCTTTTGAAACTTTTGCATCTAGAAATGAATTTCAACAAATATAATCCACTGCGATCTTCTTCCTACATTCCACTACCGGAAGAAATCGAGTTTAAGGGAGCTGTTCTTAACCTTCGAAATCAGGTCCATTATTGTTTGGCGTGGTGTGATAGCTGCAATGTATCCTCCAACCGGATTGGAATATGAAATCCAATGATATCCGCACTTCGAAACAATCTTGGATACTTCAGGTATTGACTTTCCTATAGCTTTAGAGGACATAGACAAATTTGAAAGGCAGAACAGTATATCTATTAATATTTATTCTTTGGAAAAAATTAGAAAAAACTTTAGGTTTAGTTATAAAGTAATAGGCCCTCTACATTTTTCAAAGTCTAAAAAACTAAACCATATTATTTATTATTAATTAGTGATGATGATAAGAATTTTACTACTGTTATATTTCTGATTTAAGTAGATTATTATCAAGTCAACTAGGCATAATACTTTTGTAAGAATAAATTTACCATCAAAAGATTACAAAGAAGACAAATTTGGAAAAAACGTACTGGGACATATTCTTAAATTTGAAAATATTCAAAATTCAAATGGAAGTTCATTTTGTCATATATGCCGATTTTGAATGTACTTAAACCTGTTAGCACCGATGATGTAGAGTTAGGTTTAGATAAAACTTACACTATAAAAAAAATTGAACATGTCCTTTATTCATTTGCATATTACTTAAAATGTTCGTTTGATGATAATGTTTCAAAGCTAGAATATACAGATAGCCTAATTGTGCTCAAGTGATTATAAATTTTCTAGAAAGGGAGGTTCATGAATTATATTTTAGGTATTCAGGAAACTTAAAAAAAATTAACTGAACCAGAAAAACTGAGCTATCAGTATTCAAGCGAGAGTTACACTTGCAACAAACCATTTGAAAATGATAATGAAAAAGTGGCAGACCATGGCCATTTAATCGGAAAATATAGAGGAGTTGCACATTCTTTGTTGCAACGCAACTTACATTATAAGCAACCATATATTATTCCAGTAATATTTCATAATTTGAAAAATTACGATTTCCATTTATTTAAAAAAAATATATGCTACAGTCAAGAGCAATTGTCAGTAATAGCACAAAATAAAGAAAAATGTATATCCTTTTAGAAACATATAGAGGTAGACAATTATTATGACCGAAAGTTGGGATTAAAAAGAAAGTATATAAATTTAAGATTTATTGATTCTTTTCAATTTTTACCTTATTTCATTGCAAAATTATCTAAAAGGCTAAGGGATAATCAGTGAATAGAAGTGCATAAATATTTTACTGATATTGAAAAATTTAAATATATTCGACTAAAGGGGGTATTTTCATACATTTAAATTAAAGACCTTACAAAATTAAATAAAACTGCATTACCTGAACAAGAAGAATTTTATAATGACGTGACGCATGAATATATTACAAAATATAAGACAAAATCTTAGAACACCTATAAATTACACGCGGCACATTATTATACATTTCCCGGTTTGAGTTTCGATTCCTGTGACGTTATACAGGCGTTTAATTAGAACTTCTGACGGACCCTGATTTGTTACATTTTATTAAAAGTAGTTCCAATAATTTATTTTTTTCTGATGTCAGTCCTTTAAAACCTATTAATTTTATTATGTATCTCGATGCTACTAATCTTTATGGATACGCAATGTTTCAATATCTTCCACAGGAAAATTTGGTTCGACGTATTTGGCCCTAAACTTCACTTGCCCAAACCTACATTACACACAACCGTCACTGGCGCTAACAGTCGAAATCCCGACACATTGGAATGCATGGAATTCGTCGTTGGCCTTTATCGCCGAAATACATAAACATGCACGCCAATGACGTAAGAAACTTCTGTCACTGTTGCCAAAGTGCTGAGTGCATTATTGTTCAAATGAAGTACATATTTCCGACAATATTAGTAATATTGTTTTTTTATTTATGTTTGATAACATGTTATTAATATTCCTGAATAATAAGTTTTAAATGTTCTCAAAGAATTACCTAGTTTATAAAAATAGCAAATAGCTACGTATTAATTCTACTGTGACCGTATCAGTGTTAGGATACAATAAAATAAGTTTTACTAACATGCTGAAGAATACCTGTAAATTGTTAGTTGGTTCGGTTGTGAAACGTGCAGAAATAATATGCAAGCTTTTACTGTGTTCCCGATATGTCCTGAATTCTCAGTTTTCGCCCCTTTAAATGCAATTTCAAGAACAAGATTACTATAAAGTTAGAATCAGCAATTTAAAGGGACAAGGGACTATCAATATTAGGATAGCAGAAAGTATATTGTAATGTACAAATTTCATATTGGTAAGCCACCTAGATTCTTTTTTGCGTATACATCTATTTTCTTAAATGTTCCTCTTCGGATTTTCTACAGTCTATCGGTTTTTTAATGTATAGTGCACACTAAATGTTAGTTAAAACAAAAACATTTGTATTTGGTTGATAACATGATTATGATATACAGTTGTGTTTGCATTTTTAGGAAAACCAAGTAAATTCATGGATGTATCATCCACAGTGGGCCCCATCTTGGCAAATCGGGGTATGAAGCAACAATAAAAAATGAAAATCAGCTTTGCATATAAAATTATGAGTAGACAGACAAAGCAGTGAGGAATGGTTCCGTGGTCCATCTGAGAATAAATAATATAGAACTGCTGAGGTAATTCATATGTCACAATAATTAGATATTTTAATAATGAGGCATTTTCCTTTTCAAAATATTTTCTTCTTACAAAGATAACTTTTAGAAAAATTTGTTAAATAGGTAGCAAAATAAAGTGCTTTGAAGATTTATTTCACATGAAGAGATCCATATACATTTCTTTCAATAAGAATTTTTTGGTTTACTTTTATGCTTTGAATGCATTTTATTTTTAATGGTAATATATATAATTTTATACATCCGACTAGAGGACCCTTATGAAATAAAAAAATTTGGTGAAGTGTCATAACCAAATCATTCCTACTCCTGTGTTGATATTATTGGAGATATCCCTATTTCTAGAAATTAAGTTTCCGTTGTTTGAAAAATACATTATTTATACACTGAACGAAAGCATCTTGAAAAGAGTTGATACTGTTGAAGACTTGGGAGTGCTATTGAATTCCAAATTTACTCTTGCCAAACACAGATAATATCACGAATAGGGCAATAAAACTATTAGGCTTTATTTTAAGATGTCTTTGACCTTTCAGCAATGTGTATGTTCTAATAGAGTATTTTGTACTGTGCCATCTGGACTTGTGTAATTTATTTAAAATTCTTAACAATTTTATTAAGTCACCTTCTGTCTTATGTAAAATAAACTTTCATGTTTCTGTCAGATCAACAAGACAGGAGCCATTATTTCAGACTAAGTTCCACAGAATTCGATAGGTTGCACTTTGATTTTGTAATTTGTTAAGTCTAAAAATGTTAATGGCTATTTTCTGTTCATACATTTTTATTTATTTGAAAAAAAGCAAACATTGTTTCTTACAAAAACAGAAAAAAATACACAAACAAAAAGGAAGTGTTATGATAATTAAAATCATTTAAATTTTCCTCTACACTCTACAAGGTTCTATGAGAGATGCAGAAGAATTTATTTATGGCACAAATATAATTGAAATTTTAATGTAACTTAAATTCTTTATTGTCTAAGAATTCTATCTTATTGACAAATCTGATTTAGATATTGAATTAAATTTGCTTATATAAGCAAACATATTGAGCTCAATTAAGATGTTAAATGAATGGAAAGTGCAATGGTATGTGATTGTCTTGTATGACCAGTTTGGATGAAATAGGGAGTATTCAGGATGTTACTGGAGTGGTCCCATAGCAAACATATTAAATATATCGGAATGATGCCATACACGTCTACACGAGCGCGAAATACAATCTATATCGCGTTGACCATATTGCCAGAAAAAAGTATGCATGTTAATATGGTGATTCTGGCAAAATTTCATATGCAATGGATTCAGGGAGTCTAAAATTTTAACCTAAGTTTAGACCTTATAACTTGAAACTTTGTATAAAGAAAACTAACAAGGATGAAATAAAAAAATAAAAATTACTAAATCAATATAATAAACAACAAAAAGTAAACAATAATATTTTATTCCCATATATGTAGGTACTCATTATATAAATGTCTGTTTATGATTAAGTTATTAAGAATTAGTTTGAAGATGACTTCATAAAGTCAAATTTTCAATGTGGAATAAAATATCAAATTTTTACTTTTTAGTGTTTTTTTTAAGTCCGTTCTATTTTTTATAAAAAATTCTGTTTGGATAACAACGCTTTCTGAAGTAGATATTGTGAAGTAACTCCGCAGAAGCGAATCCCATACCCTGTGTCTGTGAAGTCAAAGCCAAACTTATTTTTAATTACCTAACCACAAAAATATAGTTATGTAATGAGTGTTTTGTTTTACTATCTCTATTCGTTTGGTGACTAAAATTTTCCAGATGGAATATAATATTATTTTCTAATTTTAGGTGCATTTTTTGAAGTCGGTTTTATTTTTTTATACATTTTATATTTCATCCTTTTTAGTTCTATTTATATGAGTTTTATTTCAAAAATTAAATTATTAAAAAAAACTCATATTTAACAAATAACCGTATATATCTATGTAAATTCTTGATAAAATGGTGAACGCTTTTTTTACGATGAATAAATATTTAATATAGCGTTATATTTTTTTACAATATGCTAGCTGTGGGACCACTCGGGCAATATCCCGAATATTCCCTGAAAAGTTCATCGAAATTGTTGAAACCATCTACATCGATTCAGTTATTGCCAGGGGCGAGGCAAGTGAAAACAACCCCTTTGTAAGTTGAGAAAACTGATGAGATAATATTTGCTGTATTGTATTTTAAATAAAATGTATGTTTAATATAATCTTAGGTTTAGATTTATTCTGAAAATAAGCTATATAAGGACTCATACACCATTTTGTGAAGTAGGTTTTATTTATGCATTTACAATGTGTCGGACTTTTTTAAGAACAGACTTTTACTTCTTAAAACTTTTTATTTCTTTAAACTTTGTATTGCTTTATTTCCTAGCCGTAATAGTACACTCAAATAATCTACGCTAATTTAATTAAAATTTGGATGATTAATTGATGTAATTAAATAAATTAGTTTTCTTTACATTAAGAGTCAGTTTAAAACTATCCAAAAACCATTTAACCTTATTTATGTCCTTAATTAATAAATCCTACACTTCTTCCCATGTATTACTGGGGAAAATCAAAATGGAGTCATCAGCATAGGCAACCACTCTACCCCCTTGTGCCAAGATTACAAAGAGTGTTGATATATATATGTTTAAAAGCACAGGACCCAGCACTGTACCTTATGGTACTCCAATTTTGATTTCTTTAGACTGGCTCGAAGCTCCTACTTTAACATAATTAGATACATTTTGAAAACATTCAACATGGATCCTCCACATCATATAGCTATCCACAATGTCCAGTAGCATAGCCTGAGGGATTGTGTTAAATGCCTCACGATAATTAGAAACATACACAGATGCATAATTTTTACAAATATTTGTGATTAATTACACAAAATGATTTAAAGTATATCATTTTTTAAAACATAGCTATTATTATTACATCCAGGGTTAGGCTAACTCCAGACTGGACTCAGAAAAAATTCATACAAGCTCTCTACATAAACTTAATTAAAGTTATCATAGCAAAAATACAGTTGTCTGTATTTTAAAAACAAGACAATCTATCTTGTTAATCTTTTCAGAATTCGAAAAAACACCCAGGATACATAGAAAATAATGAATTAAAAATCTACAACTTCTGCGTTTACCAATTTTTTGTACCCCTTTCAACAAAAAAGTTAAATGGAGGTTTAATTTATGATCAATCAAAATTCGTATGCAATCATAAAACGATTATATCATTTTGAAGTATTCAAAATTTTTGTATAATTATATAATATGATTTGTTCTTAAATTCCAATGGGATTTGATTATATATCCTTGGCCCAATTGACTATAAGTTTATTTTGACAAATAATGACATTATGCTAAAGTCAGTTAAATAAGATATTATTTAAACTAGATTTTTCTCAATTAAAAATTATTTTACTTAATCGGACATTAAACAAAGTACTACAGGTATTATAAGGGATAATGCTTTTAGTCAATGTCTATCCCTCTTGAAACACTGTCTCAACCTTAGGTATTATTAGCCTTATAATATGATACCTTATATGTACAGCTGATAATTGTGATATGCCGGAATCTATATATAAGGCTAGTGTAGGATACCTTTTTATTGGTTTGGAACTATTTATTTAGAAAACTTAACATTTACTTGAATAAAGATTCTAAAAGATACACACCATAATTTTGTTTAACAATACGCAGTCTTATAAGTTTGGCGGCCAGTTCCCAACATATAGTAAAGTCAACGATAAGATATTTTTAGGAAGATTAGGCTATAAAAGTTTGTATTTTAAAAGTTAACTGATAAAATAATTTACAAGATCTAAACTACTTTATACCAGTTAATAAACCTAAGAATCTGAAAGCATGAAATTAATTGAGGATATCTTCGAGAGACTTTTGTCATTTATAATTATAACCTAAACTTTTTCCTAAACCATACTTAGATTTAAAAAAAAATTGAAGGTGTGATATGCAATATCTGGCATACTTACTAAATTAACTTATTACTGAATTGTGTATACCAACTCGAGAAAATATATAAATAGGCCACATATATATCTTAAATCAATATACAAAATATGTGATACACTTTACAGCAATAAAAAAATGTATTCAACCTAGAATTAAAAATAAAGTTGACACTACATTTATCATATGTATATGTATGTATATATCACTTTCTCAGCAACAGTAATTATAAATGAACCACTTTATGTGATAAGCATATTCAGTAAATTTAAAGATGCAGAATTTGAAGCTTCCATATAATAAAGAGGCCGAATTATTACATTGATGGAATGGGCTATAATTGGAGCTATATGACACTCGGATCAATACACGTAACTAAAGTCTTTTCTTCTTCCTACGCAAACAGGGCAACAAAGAGTGCTGAAGCATGACTATAATATACACGTCACTAATATCTGCAATGCACATATGAGCAGAACTAACTTCCTAAGCCTTGTCTACTATACATATATATATATATATATATATATATATATATATATATATATATATATATATATATATATATATTGCATTGGTCCTAAAACAAATTACAATTAATAAAGTACCTGCATGAATAACAAGCTTAGGCAAAATCATTAACAATCTTATAAAACACCAATTAATATGTGACTGATAAAAACTGATTTTTAGATAGGTATTTGCTTAGGAGCAGGTTAAAAAATTAAACACTAAAAAGCGTTGAAATTGTGTGTCTCAAAAAGCTCACAAAACAAATTAGTTAAAAGATATATGTTCAAGCTTCAAGGCTTTTGTGGGCTTTTGAGTAAAACTTTATTTTATCTTCAGGTAGGGAACAACATCCACATTAATAACAGATGGGGACTCAATCCTATATACTAACAAATAAGATTATCTTACATACCCAGTTTAAAAGTAGAAGGTTTAAAATCATCTAAATGCAAACAAGTAATAACCTCTTCCTGGGCTTTCCAACAATTTTTTTTTCAATATTCAATCTTCATTATTCCATTAAATAGAAATTATCCTGTGATGAACAAATACTTTATAATAAACAAAAAAAACAGTCAAAATATTTTCACTTCAAAGTTAGAATGCAGGCAAATACGTTAACATCATTTTTTCATGGTGTGGTTTTGATCAACAATGTGAATGAATAAACAATATATTTATTTTTATCAATAAAACTTGACAACACAGCAGGCTCATTTAAAGAATTTTTAGCCAGTAGCGTAGCTCGCCAATTCGCTATTTAAAGTGTCGGGCTATCGCCGCATTCCACACATTCCAATCTGTCGGGATTTCGACCGTTAGGGCCAGTGAAGTTTCGGTCCACTAACTGTTTGGGCCGGTGTAGTTTAGGAGAAAATACGCACTACCGAAAATTTTATATGGCTTTCTAAATCAGAAATAGACAATTGAGATATTACAAATCTTTCCGACACTTCTGAGAAAGGCTATGACCTTGAAGTTGATTCGGAGTATCCCACGGACTTATAATATGCTCATAATGACTTTCTTTTTGTCCTGAAAATTATAAATCCCCCAATTCTAACTGCTCAAATTTAATACCAAATTTAAAACATAAAGTAAAATATGTAATTCATTATACATTTTTAAAATAGCGCATTGAACATGGGTCAAAATTAAAAGAGGAACATAGAGTTTTAGGGTTTACTCAGTCACCATGGTTAAAACCATTGACTTGAATACAAAACTACGCAATGAGTCTAAAAATGAATTTGATAAAAATAATTATAAATTAGCAAATAACGGTATATATGGAAAAACTATGGAAAATATCGATAAAAGAATTGACATAAGGTTAGTTACACAGTGGTCAAAATATCACAAAAAAGATGGCGCAGAAAATCTAATTGCCAAACCGTATTTTAAAGATTTAACAGTGTTTTCTGAGAATTTACTTGCCATCCAAATGCAACAAGTTTTAGTAGAATTCAATAAGCCAATTTACGTAGGATTTTCAATTTTAGGCATTTCAAAAACTGTAATGTATGATTTTTTTGAAGTCTCTTTATGAAGATAAAGTTAAACTTTTGTACACTGACATTGGCTCTTTCATATTAGAAATACAAACGCAAAATGTGTATGAAGATTTAAAACGTAATATAGAAAAATTTGACACATCAAATTATAAACCAAATAAAATTCATGAAATGCCAATAACCAAATCTGTAGTAAGGAAGTTTAAAGATGAATATGCTGGTAAACCCATAAAGTTTTCATCCAAAGCATATTGTGTCAAAACGGAGAGTGATACTCTTAAGAAGACCAAGGGAATTAAAACCAGTAGTATTAAAAAATAATTAGATTTCGCTCATTACAAAGATATTGTTGAAAAGAACTCAAAAACCTTCTGTACAATGTATTTATTTAAATCTCGTTTACATACAATTTGTACCGAATTAGTAAGTAAATTGGCCTTAAGTTCTTCTGATGATAAAATATTTATAATTCCTAACAGCTTCAACACACTTGCGTGGGGTCATCAGGATATTTTTTTACGAATGGTCAATGAACCATGAAGACCTTTCAAATTTGTAAACTCAATTTTCCCTTCCTCTTTTAATTTTCATGGTTACAGTTATATTAAATCTCAGAAGAACTCGTAGTCAGTATTCAGTTGTTTCTTTAGCTGCTTTAGTACTTACTAGTAAATATGTGTTTAGAAAGCTTTTATTCTGAAATTTACAACAATTTCAATAGAAATTATGAAAAACGAATTTAAAAATTGGAGCGGAAAATTGAAACCTGAAGTGTTAGCAAGAGCAAGATTTTGCTACACTTCCTGTAATGATAACGGCAGAAGTTTTTACTGTGGTGCAGAAATATTTGAGTGGTTATATGATAATTGACTGTCCTATTCATGAACATTATAAATATTTTAAAACATGCGACTTGGCTGTATGTTTGTGGTTTTCGAAAAGTAGAAAAAACAAAGAACAATATGTATTTAAATGTACTAATGACAAAGGAGGCACCTGTAAAACGATGTTTTGTATATTGACTTGTTTGTTCAACATTTTTTTGATCAATCAATCAAGTGTTAAAGCATTAAAATGTTTATTTTTTACTATTGTGTACGTATTAAAAAGTACTAATGAAATTTATTAGTTATAAAATTATTTTGTATGTTTAAAATGTAAATAATGGATTTTATGACAATTAATTTCATTATTTAATGTATCTCTCTTTTTCTATATTTTTACCGTTTTATGGCTTATTTATTAAAGTGTGCTAATAAAAATTATCAATACTAAAATATTTCTCTATAATGATTTGTTTTCCAAAAATAGATATTAGTCATTATTTGAAATGTAACAATTTAAAATGTATTTTGTATTATTGAAAATGTTTGCAAAATTATTTAAATTTACTTCTTTTTATATTATAACCATTCTCTTTTTGGTATTAATATTAAACACATTTTATTACAACCTTTATTTAATCCAGTTTGTTTTATTATGCATATACATATCCTATTATATGCAATTGTCGCAAACTATATATTGTTTATCATCCATCTAAAGTGCTAAAAAGCGAAATATGTTTTAAAAAAACATTGAAGAAGTATGGCCCGAATCTTGCCAATTCATGAAAATTGAAAACATTAACAATAGTACAGTTTTTTTACCAGATAAAACAAGCTGATAGACAGTAATTTTTTCAAAATTTTATATTATTATTATTATAATAATACGATTTTTGGCACTAACTGGATTCAAAAATTTGTAGAAACCACTTCATACGAATTTAAATATAATTTTACTCATTTTCATAGTAAAAACTCCGATTTTGGCATGTCATACATGTTATATGTTATGATAATTTTATTGGTATTTTTAATATTAACTTCTCTGGGGTTTATTTATTACCGATATAAATTAAATTAAAATACTACTGTTTTCAAGCTCTTTGTATATGGAACATTTTTAAAAAACCTTGAACTTTAATGCAGAGTAGTGGGGGAATTGATATAAAACCGAGAGATGTTTTAATAAGTATTTAAATATAGGAACCGCAATGTTCAGTAAAACTACCCAACCAAGTGTATATTCGTTAAATTCTAAAATAAACAGTGAAAGTGAAGTTTGCAGAAAATTAACTGAAAAACTTATTATTTTTAAAATTTATTATTTGAACAATTGTGTCTCAAAGTGTCTTCATGTTGGATTGCGATTAGATGATTTTTCACCAACAATTCAAATAGGAAGTCCATATGGATTTTTTATTAGTTTCAATGAAGAAGATTGGAAGAAGTTAGTTTTAGAAGGAAGTTTTAACAAGTTATTTTTATACGCCTGGAAGTGACTCGTTTCTAGTTATTATTGGTGACATTACTTTATATTTTGAAAAAATTAATTCTACTCCTATTATAAGAATTCAAAAAGTGAACGGAGTTTATGTTTGTCTTGCGTGTGATTCCATGGATAAATTATGGGAACTGCAAGAATTTGTTGAATATAGGCTTAAAATACTTAGAAACTAAGAAATCGATAAGTACTTTAATATGTACCAAATTTCGAATCTCAATGAGGGAGCTAAATTGTTAACGAATGTATATAATGTTCTTAATCCAAGCCAAAACACCAACAGTGAAAATGTTAGTACAATGTTGGAAATGTTAATAATGCATCCATGCGAATTGGAAAATAAGCTAAAGAAAAATATCGTAAAAAAATATTACGAAGAAATCACTGCTATTAATGAAGCTAACAATAAAGTTCATTTATTAGTAAAGTGGAAGTTTGCATATAGTTTTATTTACACAGGTTGGGATTTAAGAATCGGATTCTGGAGTACGAAAAAATTATTAGCAATATTTTAGATAAAGAACATAGAGATTTCTTATAAATTTATAATATTTATAAGGAAAGATTAAATGTATTTGAATAAATATTTGAATTAAAACAATTAAGTACTTGGTAATCTTTTATTTGTATATAAAAATCAAAAATATTTAAAAATATATCACAATACATCTTTTTTAAGAATCCGAGAATTATGAGTTTTATCTAATCCTAACCATTTTACGAAAACTTTATTTTTTTCGCCTTAAAACTTTCAACTAGGTACACGTCAGGATGTTTGACCTTTTGTAATTCCTCCACATAAAAGGCTCCTTTAATTTCTTTTTCATCTTTAATTAAATTTCATTTGAACAATTAGGAGTGTAACCCATTGTAAAAGCTCTTCTTTGTTTGCTAATTTGGCCATAATCACCAATTTTAAATTTTGGTTTTCTAAGGTCAATTGTTTTCTTCTATGTATAAGATGATGTCAGAACTTCTTTTTCATAGTTTTTATTGATTTCAGATGGTTGTTTTCCAGTAGTGGAATGAACTGTATTATTACAGGTTTTTACAATTGAGTGTAAAATGTCTACCCATTTATAATTTCCACGCAAACTAAACTTTTTCCACATTAAAGTTTTTATGGTTCTATTTACTTCCTCGACGACACCAGCTTTCATATTTAAGTAAGTATTATAGTAATTTAGGTTAAATTTAACCAGTAAATGTTTAAAATTTTTATTAAAAAACTCTTTTCCCATATAAGTTTGTAGATTTTTTGGTTTATATTTTGTGCTCTGTAATATTTTGTATCGCCAAAGTTGCGTCATTTGCAGACTTTGATTTAACTTGTCCTACCCATAGAAATTTTGAAAACAGATAGATAACTACAAGAGTGCATCTGTATCCTTTATTTGATTTCTATTATGGTAACATTTCAACTAAATCACCTTGCCAAAGGTCATCTATTCCTTTTACAATAATCGTTTTTCGTCTAAATTTTTTTCTGCTTGGTCTGAATGTTCATTAACAACATCTTTAATTCTATTGCTCATGACTGAAATTGGACAATGATTAAGTTTCAATAATAATCGGACATTTGATTACTAATTCACCATAAAAAGTTGGTATAGTCACACTATTTTTAGGATGAAAAATAATTGCATTGATATATATTCGCTTTCACTATGGAATAGGAATATTGTTTATTTGGAACAAAACCGCATCTTTGGGGTACTCAACTTTGATTATTTCACCTGAAGTAAATGGAACCTGGAAGTTCTGTTAGAATTGACACAATTTCATTTTGATGACCTGTAAACTTTCAACTACTTCATTAAAATTGTCGAAATAAATGTAGTCAATTTTTTTGTTAGATAAGTTTAACATTGCTCCACCTTTTTTTGATAAAGGGGATTGTGGTCTCTGAGGAGGTCTTAACTTGCTTAAAGTACTGAAACTAGAGATACTTGAAATGCTAGATGCAGAAGATCTTGTAGGTTTAATAATGTTTTTTTCTATTAAATATGGTTTAATTATTGTTATGTATTTCGAACTTGCTCTTTGGGTCATAATTTCTTTTGTTCGTTTAATATGTCCGTATAATTTTTCACATCATCAAGTTTGTAACCTTTAGGATCTTTAAAAATCTTTAAAAAAAAGTTATGGTGAAATAAGTTCTCGCTTTATCAAGGGTTCGGTTTTTAATGTTTTAATTAATTCTTGCAAACGTTCAGTTATTGGTTTTAATTCTTTTTCTTGTCGAACTTTACTTTCTGCTCAATCTGATTTTAGTGGTTGATATTTTTTCGTTTGACAGCTTTTCGAGCATCTACCAGTTCCTTTGCAACTTTTATATTCATGTTGACTAAAATATCACGAGTCATAAACTAAAGTCGATTGTAAAGGTTAGATATTATATGTTTTAAAAATGTATAAAACTGTCAAATCCTTTTCAATATCTTTCAGATTTTAAACTGCAATATTTATCAATAACTAAAAAATCATAGTTAGATTTCCAACACATTGAACACATTTTTTTTTATTTCGAACAACATATCTGAAGTGACGATCATCACAAACATGTTTTAAAATCGTACCATTGTCTAAATAAAATAAATAAATTTGCATTATCTCTAATTTGATTAGATGTTTTGGAATTGAAGAATAGGTCTGACATAAATAAAAGCAATCGGTGTCTTTATGTTGTCGAAAGGAAAAGTAATCTCGCATAATACTTTGATTACAGCAAACAATATCATCAAAAATTATTACAGGGTTGGGTTTTACCTCGGCAGGTGGCACAATGTCTTCTTCGTTTGTAGACTCAAAATATCCAATTTCTTTAATAGTCTGCATTACGTTTCTTAAAAATTCATATTTCGTTTGGTACAAGGATTTTGAAAAAATATATACATTCTCAAAACGTAAACCATTTCCTGATATTAAAAAGCAACAACCACATTGTTTATTTCTGAACCAGTAGGTCCTACAATTAAAGCTCTTTTCGAACACCCGCCAAACAACTTTCCATGCTTTTTAAAATTATTTAAGTTGACATCATGATTTTTGACTGGCAACGAGAAAGATTGTTTTTCTAACCACATTTTAGGGTAATCAATGTGTATCTGAGAAATATCTTCTAGGTTTTCGTTTAAATATATGACCGCAATTAAGTTTCAGTATATATAAAATGGGAAGGAGGTGTTCGTTAAACACTTTAATTACGTTACCATTCGAATTACACATTCCATCATACAATTAATGTGGTCCAGGAAACTAGGTAAACGGCTTGTTAGAGGAGATAAGAGCAAAAATTCTTTAGACAAATCGTTTAGACGAAGCTTGCAAACAACACGATATTGCTTACTATAAATTTTCTGATTTAAAACATCGCAACGAAGCGGCTCAGGTTTGGCATCAAAGGCATTTGAAAGATTCAAGTCACTTGAGGCACCAATCGGTGAAAAGATTTTTGCTTTAGGAATATCTAGAATTATGAAAGCCAAATCAGGATTGGGAATGGGGTTACGAAAAGCAAGGGGAATAAAGTTAAAAAGAAGAAAAGAGGTTCAAAGAAATTTCTTTTCAGTCTGAGTTCAAAAAGCTAAGAAAGTAATGATTGGAAAAAAATATAAAAAGTTACGTGTTGTAGCTCAAGACGCATGGTTTTTAATCAGCAATTGTAAAGCAAGAGTAAAAAATCCCACAAATTGAATTATCCGAATTCCAAAAACCGGCGGAGTTTTACCATTAATCCCTCTTTTTGCAAGATTATCTGCATTAGGAACACTTAGCGGTGGGGCTGCTGGACCTGCTTCAGCCGTTAATTCGGCGAGGAGCGCTAAAAATAAACTTGAAGAACAAAAATGACATAATAAAGTTATGGAGCAATTATCTATTGGAAAAAGTTTATTTTTGCGTCCATATAAACAAGGGTGTGGATTATATTTAAAACAAAAAAAAGCTGTTAAAGATGCTGCCTCGCAAACCACTAACTAACAGATTTAAGAAAATGTGTCAAGAAATTACAAATTCTAAAATTTCGTGGTGTATTTATGCGGAATAATATGCCAAACGTTATCAGTAAATATGAAATTGGTAATATAAATTTAGATAATAGTAATGGAGCAGGTACACATTCGACTGCTTTTATTAAAAATGATAAAATTATCAATTATTTTGATAGTTTCGGCAATTTAAGGCCCCCTTCAGAGAGTATATCATATTTTTTAGCGATGGTAGCAAAAATAAAATTATCTATAATCATAACTCTTATCAGTCTTACAATTCTTTAAATTGTGGCCACCTTTGTTTAATATTTCTTTATAAAAATACATTAGATAATCTTAGAATCATTTAAGAAGACAATACGTTAGAATGTTGTTCACAATAGCGCTCTCTGCTCAAGGAGCAACGTTGCATGCGGATTTTAACTCTCCAATTTATTTAAATGTTGACTCAGTATATGTTATAGGTTTAACTAATTTTGAAACTTTTAATGCTATTCCAAATATTGATGAAAAAAAATAATAAATTTTTCTATGGGGATGGTAACGATTTTATTGAAATCCCTCCCGGAAGCTATGAAATTCAAGATTTATTTGCAAATAATAATACTCTCCAATCGGTAATTAAATCTTCTACAAATATCACATTTAAAGAGGGTAGTATAGACAAAATTTTAGGATTCAAAGATCAGGTTATCAGAGGTGTTCAAAGTCAAAGTCAAATATGCTTTATTGTCTAAAGAATTAAATCTTGTTTACAAAGCTGAAAAAAAAACCTAAAAATTCGAAAGCATCATAAAAAACACACAACTAACTATGAGGTAGATATATGTTTCTTATGTATGTCAGTGATATAAAAACAATTATAAATAAACAAAACGTTTGAAGAATAAAGACTATATACATACAATTTAAAATATAAGTCACATTTAAAACAATTCCAAAATGTATGAAAAAAAAAAAATAAAAAAAACAGACAACACTTTTCAATTAAAAATTAAAAGTAAGGTTACAATGATTACCAGTTAAAGGTGATCTGCATAGTATTCTGATAAATTATTATATGCTTTTTTAAGTAATATGTTTAATATATCTTTTTTAAACATTTTCAGGCCAACTTGATTTCGAACAGTTACAGGTAAACGGTTATAAATTTTTATGCTTTCATAGATGAGCGAATTTTTGGTCAAGGAGAACCGAGGTATGGGCAACGGAAGATTGAGATGGTAATACCGACGAGTGCGGTACTGAGAGGTAAAACCAATCACGCTCGCTGCACCTTTTGTGAATCATGCACACAGTTTCTACAATGAACAAGCTTGTCAATGTGAGAATCCTTGAGGAAATAAAAAGTGGCTTACAATGAACAAGCATGTCAATGTGAGAATCCTTGAGGAAATAAAAAGTGGCTTACAATGATCCCTTGGCTGAGGTTATTAAGGTATTTCCTGATATGTGAACCCCGACTCAAGCTAATATTGAGAGCTCAACCCCCAAAAAGTTATACCATATCTCAACTGTCCTTATTGCAAAGCATGCCGAAACTAACCTTGCATTTAAATTATTGATGTGCTCAGCGAACCTTAGTCTATCATCCAGTTCATCCCCAAAAATTTAATAAATGGTTTGATCTCAATGATTTGGTCAATAAACTCAAGAGAACCAAGTGCAAGCACTTGCACAGCACAAGCAAAGGCAACTCGAGTTACACCGTTCTTTAACACTTTCAATATCTTCCGACATAATGGTGCTCAAATCCTTCTTTCAGCCACGCTAAAGAATGGTTGTATCGTCCGCAAATAATTAAAACGACCCTGGATGTTTAGGAAAGTTAAATCATTTACGTACAGTAAAAACAGAATTGGTCCCACACCTGACCCTTGTGGAACACCTCTTATAATTTACTGGCTATCCGAACTGAATCCACCACATCTGAAAAACTGTAACCTATCTGATAGATAAGATTCTATCCACTACAAAGACCGACCACGAAAACCATAAATTTGTAGCTTTTGTAGCAGAGTCCTATGACATACACAATCAAATGATTTTGAAAAGTCACAGAACACTGCCGCCACCGCATCTCCCTCATTCAAATCTAAGTACACCTGTTCCAAGAAGCCAAAAATTGCATCGTTAGTATTTTTAGAAGGCTGAAAACCGAACTGTACTTGATTAGTTATATTGAAGAGTAACAGGTGGGATGAAAACCGTAGTTTAACCAATTTTTCCATAATTTTGGAGATAGCTGACAGTAATGCAATCGTCGAGATCTCCATCCTTCTCCAAAGGAGTAACTAAAGCACTTTTTAAGCAACTGGGACAGACACCTTTTAAGAAAGATATATTTATTAGTTCAACCAATGTGTATAGTGCCTCACCTGGAAGATTCATCAATATGCGAGCAGACAACCCGTCTGATCCAGCAGAGTTCTCATTGCCAATTTCTGAGAAAACCTCTTTAACCTCTATAAAATTAGTGGTAGCAATTTGAAAATTGTCTGGGGTATAAAAATTATTTAAATAGCTTAAGGGTTCATTCTTAGGGCCTAAGTTAGCAGTTAGCTGGTCTGCAACTGAACAATAAAACATATTAACATCATTCGAGTAAATAGAAGGATTTGGTCCGGTTAAATTATATTTTCCACGCAAATTGTTAATAATTTTCCAATTTTCTTTGGTTTTATTATTGGACTCCTGTAACTTTTTTTTATAATACAGTTCTTTTGCTAATTTTATAATGCGCCTATATAGACTCCTATATTTACTAACGTAACTAATAAAATCGTTAAAACAATATTTTCTAAGTAAACATAAGAATCTGAAGTTTTTTTGCCGATGCACGAATTCACCTTGTGACCCAAGGTTTTTTATTCTTAGGCATAATTCTCTGTTCAGGAAAACCTCTGTTAAAATTAGTGACTAAAAGAGAATGAAAGTGAGAGAGTCAGGTTTACGCAATACATTGACCCAGTCAGTGTGAGGACTATACCGAGAGAAGCTTCTAAAGTTTTTTTTTAAGTAAATTCTACCAATTCTATATGGCTTTTTGTTAGTAACATCTGATAAAGGGGTCTTTAATATAATAGCTTCATGATCTGACAGACCAGCATGAATAGTGGTACATTCCAAATCAAAGGAACCCTCCAGGTTGGAACATATGTAATCGATCGTGGTAGCTGAAAACTGAGTAATCCTAAAGAAATCTGAATTGTGTATCTGTAGATTAAACGAATTTAGTAAATTAATCATCTCCGTGGTATGGTTGGGGCTTTTATAACTTAAATCAATATTAAAACTCCAGATAATATTATTTTTGATGAGATTGGAAAAGAGTTTAAAAGAAGTTCAATTTTTTCTAAAAATTCACATAGCATTGTAGTGGGGAATCTATAAATACATATTATAAAAAACTTTAGGGACTTATTACATACCAATGAAAACTCGAACTCCTTCTCGACGGTAATAGAGTTATATTTATCAACTTCAACAAAAGAACATTCTTCCAATGTCTGCGTCCTCAATAACATCAGTGTACTCCCATGGCAGTACAATTTTCTACAATAAATACTTATTACGGTGTAGCCTTGAACATTAACAGGCTCTTTATCCTTGAGCCAGTTCTCCGTCAGAACGACAAATTCGGGATAATTGTTTTCCATTAAAAATATAAATAGCTCATTTGTTTTATTTCTCAAGGATTGAATATTAAGTACATCATAGTTGCCATGTATGGGGATGCTGTTGTTACCCCACAGCCTCACCAAGTACAGCCCTCTCTAAAAAAAACATCATCCACCTCTATGTTCCTCGACAAAAACCACCTCATCAACGTCAACATTACACATATTAGGTAACCGACCAGCTTCATTTACAGCAGTATTTTTAATAAAATCTAGATTTGAACTGTTATGGTGAAAGAAATTTAAAATCATATTTGCTATGCTACATGCCATTTTTTTAAAACCATGTGTATTTACAAACGAACACTTTTTTAAAACACATTTTGGGTCTAAACTGGACTCCAACGATCCTAACTTAATATTATTACAAAATCTAGAATGTTTACAAACTACATCAGCGATTGTGTCATTATGCAAACAATCATAAGTAAGAACACTATTTTGTACAGGTGTAGTACAGAACAACAAATTAGTAAAGAAACACTTATTAGCTAGATTAAAAATATTTCTTCTTGGACACCTTTTTGCATTTGGACCTAAAAAAACCACAATAAAATCATTGTAACAAAAATCACGTATAAAGCAATCTATGCTGTTCACTAGTTCTTGAAATGGTGCACCTGGCTTAGATAATACCTGGATGGAATAATTCTGATCTAGAGACATTTTTAAAGGGTGGTATAAATGTTTTCCAAACTTATCAGTAAGAAGGAAAATCCGCTTTGAACTCTGAAAAGAAACTTTGAAAGGAATTGTTTTATCCGGTGAATGAAGCGCATTATCTGTTTCTTCTTGTAAATCACATTGATCACGTAAATATGTTACTTCCTTTCCCTTTTCGTTTAAATTTCTAACAATTTCTTGTTTCACCTCTATTACTTGGGCGTCTAATTCCTGCGTTTTTCGGCGCTGTTTCTTGTAGAAAGACTCTACGGTTTTGATTTCCTTCTGAAGGCTTTTTATTTCTTCATGAAGTTTAGAGATATTTATATGTTTTTGGACCTTTAAGTTCTCAAGCTCTTCAGTCTTTAATGTAAGTTGAGATGTGAAGTTGTGGTTTAATTGTTTGGTTTTGTGTAAGTCCTCAAGAACATGTTCAAAATGTGAATCATTATTTATACTCAACTTCTTGCACACTGCTGACGGAAAGAGAAAAAGTTCATCCACAAAATATTATATATTTTCTTGTAACCGTGAAAGTGATAGACAAAATTACTGTAAGAATATTAGATCAAAACGAGGAAATAGTGAATTTTCGGGACGAAACAGTTACACTTAGACTGCACTTTAAAAAACTAGATTAATAATGGTTATATTATACAACAGAAATTTTAGTATTCCAAATAAAAGTGTTCACAAAACATATAATAGGCATAAATTAGTCAAGAAAAACATTAGTAGACGTGTTAACGTTAAAGAGCTAACAACTGCAAATTAAAAGTTTCTGGAGCCTCTAGGATAAACTTTTAATTTGAATATACGTAATGTTACAGAAAAGCTTTTAATTGATAATCCCATCACTTATTCGGAAATTCATTCTTATGAACCTAATTTACCCACCAAATTAGGAAATAATGATGAGATAATAATTCCCGTCCATAAAATTGAAAAATACGCCCTTCCTTGTGAGAGTTTTCTTTACATAGAAGGAAAGTTAACTAGACAGGACGAAACAGTTTCTAAAACGTTGAATTTAACAAATAATGGAATTGCCTTTCTTTTGAATTATTTTAATTTGTTATTTTCAGAATGCTGGTGGTATTTCATATAAATTAAAGGGCCTACGTAGAAGAGCATGCCTTAGTGTTTATGATGTGATAATTATAGTTGAAACTTGGCTCACTGATGGCTGATGAGGTCAATATCCCTGGATATGATATATATCGGACTGACAGAAACGCTGAAACAAATCTAGAGGTGGTAGAGTACTTATTGCCATCGGAAACCAGCTTAAATCCAAACAGGTGAAGATCACAGTCGAATCAGTGGAGCAAATGTTCTATTCATTAAATCTGGGGAACATTGCCGGGCTATAAGTGATATAATCAAGGCTAATCCTGATCATTGTTTTCTGCTGTTTGGTGACTACAACCTCCCTAGTGCCGTGTGGTCTAATGAAGTTCATAGTGTTAGTGTTAAGTGTTCTTCTTTGTCGGCTGCAAATATTGTGGATAACCCTTTTAGCTTTCTTAATGTATTTCAAATGATAAACATTCCTAATAACAATAATCTTTTTCTTGACCTATGCTTTACAAATTTAAATGATATTGATGTTCATTCTGCTAATGATATACTGTTAAATACTAGTAATCATTATATTGCTTATTCCTATGACATTCCTCTTCCGTCATCAAATGATTCTTTAGAGTTTAATTTAGAATATTATGACTTCAAAAATAGTCACTTCTTATCTTTAAATGAGTTTTTTTCTTCAGTTGATTGGGAAATGCTGCTTAATAAAACCAATATAGAGGAGGCTATTAATCAGTTTTATAATGTTATATATTAAGGTATATCACTATTTGTTCCTATTAAAAAATATAAAAGCTCAAATTTTCCAAAGTGGTTTTCCCCTCGTCTCAGACGACTTATCGTTGAAAAAAAAATTACACACAAGCGATATAAGTATTCCAATTTACCTGCCGATTATGAGCAGTTTTCGCGGCTTAGAGAGGAAAGTAAGGTTCTGGAACATGGGTGTTACCAGTCTTACGTGCACAGAATGGAATACAATTTAATTAATAATCCAAATGAATTTTGGAAGCATGTTAATAATTTTAAACAATCGAGCGGATACCCAAACTGTATGCACTTCGATAACAGGGTTAGCAATAATGGCGAGGTAGCGGCAAATTTATTTGCCGATTATTTCTCTACTGTATTTACTGATACCACTTATGAAATACCGGGATACTATGCTAGTCTTCCTCAGGCACTAAAATCAAAAAACTTCCTCTGGTCCCGATGGGGTACCCCCTATTTTATTAAATAAATGTGTTGTGTACATTCAGTAAACCACTACACTTTCTTTTCAATCTCTCTCTGAATTCTGGAGTATTTCCGGATTTGGGGAAACATTCATACACTGTTCCTGTTTTTAAATTAGTAATCGGAGTGATGTTATAAATTATAGAGGCATCTGTATCCAGTCGACGATTCCAAAGTTCACTGGTGTCCTCTTCTCTGGCCTGGCATTGTAAAGGCGTAATTATGGACGAACAATTTGGATTTCAATCTGCGCGATCTACCCTAGCTAACCTTCTAACTTATGAGGAACACCTTTTGAACGCTCTCGAGAGGGGATGTCAAGTTGATTCTATTTATACTGATTTCTCGAAGGCGTTCGATAGGGTAAATCAGGCAAAACTTAAGGCACTGGGCCTTGGTGATCAAATTTTTAGATGACTAAGTAGTTTTCTAACGGGGCGGACGCAAAGTATTAGAATTAATAATTTTGTATCAAATCAAATTGAAGTACCGTCGGGCGTTCCTCAGGGCTCTCGTTGTGGGTCCACATTCATTTTGTTTGTTAACGCCATAAGTGTCTTTTTACCACACAGTTCTTTTCTTATGAATGCTGATGATCTTAAAATATTTAAAGACATTTCTACTTCTCTGGATTGTCAATGTTTGCAGTCAGAGGTGCACATGTTTGTTCGCTGGTCAATTTTAAATGGTTTAAGCTTAAATACTAGTAAATGTTAACGCATTACCTTCTCAAAGTCCCGTAATCCAATTCAATTTGATTACAGTATAAATGAACTTAAAAGGGTTCAGGAGATCCAAGACCTGGGTGTTCTGTTTGACTGTAGGTTAACTTTCTATGGCCATTTCATGAATGTGATACAACGAGCAACTAGGTGTTTGGGTTATATTTCTAGATTTAGTAATGATGTCTCTTGTCATGTTTTGAAAGTATTGTATTGTTCATATGTTAGATCGATTTTAGAGTATGCAAGTCCGGTATGGTCTCCTTTTTATGACGTTCATATCAATCAAATAGAAAATGTTCAAAATAAATTTTTACGAACATACAGTTTTAAGCTGGGGACACTCCAAGTTGACAATCATACTAATTACGACTGTGTTCTTAGTATTTTAGGTATGTCTACACTTCAGAATAGGAGGTTGCACGCCGATATGTTTTTCTTGTTTAAATTACGTAATGGATATATTGACTGCGGTTATTTACTAGGTAAATTATCTTTACATGCCGTACATCGAACCCGTTCTAATTCATTATTTTATCTAGCAAATGTCACCCGAAATTATGTTTTGCATGGTCCAATTAATCCAATGCAACGTAATTTTAATAAGTATAATCTGCCAATCCATCCATGAATTATTACTTTTAGAAGTGCCGTAAAGCGACTGACATCATAGACATTATTATGGTATTTAGTCTTTCTTT
Organism: Kuschelorhynchus macadamiae; assembly: GCA_030620095.1. Lineage (NCBI taxonomy): Eukaryota > Metazoa > Arthropoda > Insecta > Coleoptera > Curculionidae > Kuschelorhynchus > Kuschelorhynchus macadamiae. The sequence continues at coordinate 174,117 of JAUTXW010003057.1, forward strand.
TGGGTGTCGTTTACTGTTTACCTCGTGTTTAGATGTTGGGTATGAGATTTTGGTGTGTATTAATTAGTTTTAATAATTTATTGTTAATTATTGATTTGCTATTTACTCTTCTGTGAAAATGGCGTATCCGTAAATAAATAAATAAGATACCAAATAAATGGTGTTACTATAGATTCGGTTAGAAATGTTGGTATCACATCAACTCTTAAAGGTTATCTTTCATTTAATGAAAACGAGTCAGCTTAATTACGAAATGCAGGCTGGCATCCTGTTAAAACTTTTCAAACAGGTGCGACTACGACAACAACTGTATCTATCGTCGATGAAAAAATAGGATTTTTTAATGTTAAATAACCCCTTAAAACTTTAATGGGATTCTTCGAAGACTATAAAAAAGTAATATTAAATTCGAAACAAGAGCTCATACTTGTTAGGGATAATACCGATAACAATGCCATTTCAACCACAGATGACAAGGAAAATCCAAAAATTACTCTTAACAAACTTACATGGAATATACCTCATATATCAGTGGGAATTCCTCAAGAACTATCACTAAAAAAAATTATAGATAAAAATACTGATATAATAATAGAGTTTAGAAGTCGGAAATTAATTGAGTATCCACAATTATTAAAAACTAATAGACATAATTGGCCAGTTAAAACCTCAACTCGAGTTGAAACCGCCTGTCATACTTGCATTTCAATAAGAAAAATAGAATAAGAAAAAGAGCAATAGGAGTGAATTTAATGACATAGACTTAAGAAACATCAAAGTATTCTTAATTAGATATGAGTAAAAATACATTCGCTATCTTGTATGAAATTTACTCCAATTTCCGCAATACTTATTATGGAAAAACAGAAGAACCATTATTTGATCCTCTCGTGTTTAAGGAGAAGGACCCCATTGCGTACATTAATTGTTCTCATCAACAAGAATCTTTGCAAGCACGAACTATTGTAATGAGAGTAGGATTTGAACTAAATAACGACACAGAAAAAGACACAACAGCGTGTTGTTGTATTATATGATAAAGTTTTTAGTTACAATCCACTTACTAAAATTGTAAAGCAACTTTAAATTAGCTACGCATGCGGGATTTTTACCTCAAAATTAAATTTAATTCCTAAATATAACTTGCAAATAACAAAAGAGTCAGTTGTTACTAGACCAGGGACGTAGACAGAAAATTCATTTTGGGGGGGCCAGTTGGGGACACAAATAGTTCTAGAGGGGCCTATATACAGGGTCCTTCATTAGTAAGTAGCATACTTTCCTACTAAAGATTTTTTTTACATTAATGATGGATCCTGTAACAAATAATATGTGCCAGTGAAAAAATTAAAACGAATTTTCTACATTTATTTTAGGTTTTTGATTTAATTAAGAAATTTTATACAAAAGTAACTTAATTAAACACATTTGAAGACACATGTTTTTTTCACTTTTATTTAATGTACAGGGTGTCCGGATTTGGTTGCAAAAGCAGGGTATCTCGCGTATTTTTAAAGATAGAACCTTGCGGTTTTCACGAACCTGAACTAATTTTTTGTGAAACTCATGAAGCCGTAAACAAAATTATCATAGCCTTCTTCGTTTATGAGATACAGGTCGAAATAGAAAATTTTGCATTTTGGGACCCCCTCGTATCTCGGTTATCCTTTAACTTAACGCAAAGGGAAAAATTGCTGCTTATGCAGTTTTTTACGCCGGATCCAGTGGCGTCATATTTTTCATTTGAGTTGTTATTTTTCAGATATGAACCAAAGTTGTGTTTTTTTAAATGGGACACCCTGTATATTTGTCCAGAAATTGATTTGTCCTTTTAAAAGCTTTTCAAAAATATATAATAGTATGGGTCTATTTTAATAAACAACAAAAATCCTAATTTTTATAATTATCATCCCAAATTTTGCAGTAGGCCATGCAAACCGATGCCGTTTTCTTTTGTTTTCTTGGAAGCAAATGACATTTCCCAATTATGAACGCGTATATAAAATATAGCGCTAGTTTTTTGTATTTATTGTATAAAAATATATTTGTATTATTATGGAAGAAAACCAAACTTTCGAACATTATGCAAAGTACGATATGTTAGCTTGTTTTATATTAAGTAATGAAAATGTTGAAGCGGCTTCTGAGATGTATTTTAACAGGTAAATAGTTAATTTTTAGGTATGTTGAAACACTATTGCTTAATTTTTATTTAGATATCCAGAAAGGAGGCAACCTAATATATCCACTTTTTATCGGATAAAAAAGAATTTACTTAATCACGGATCATTTACCAAACCTCGTACGAAAACATATAATAAAGAAAATCGGGAGGCTGCGGAAAATTACGGTTTTGGCTAATGCAGAAGCTTACCCTACAAACTTTTGTAGGGCCAGTGAAAACAGCATAGGGATTCCAAAAACTAGAGTTCAAGAAATTCTAAAAAAGCACAAATACCACCCATACAAATTTAGGCTCGTGCAGCACTTATAGCCAGGAGATGCAGAGCGTCGGGTAGTCTTCTGCAATTGGTTTCGAGAAAGATGCGATATGGTTAGAGATTTTGAAAGGAAGGTTATATGGTCAGACGAAGCACATTTCAGTAATTCTGGTATACTCAATAGGCACAATAGTAGGTTCTGGTCCCAGGAAAATCAACACCAAATATTTCCCAGAAGACAGCAGGGCAGGTTTGGTCTAAATGTGTCCTGCTGCATATTAGGAACACATATAAAATTTTATATATTTGAGGGAAATCTAACAGCCAATCGCTATATAGAAATTTTAGAGGCAGCTATACCTGAATTACTTGACGATGTTCCTCTAGCGCAAATTAACGAAATTTATTTTGAACAGGATCGTGCTCCTGCACACAATTCTGGAATGACGAGATTATTTCTGGACAATAATTTTACCAATCAATGGATCGGAACAAATGGACCTATAAGATGGCCCCCTAGGTCCCCAGATTTGTCGATTTTAGATTTCTTTCTATGGGGATATCTGGAAAATAGAATGTACAAAGACCACTTTGGGTCATATCTAAAAAATAACAACTCAAATGAAAAATATGACTACGCCACTGGATCCAGCGTAAAAAACTGCATAAGCAGCAATTTTTCCCTTTGCGTTAAGTTAAAGGATAACCGAGATACGAGGGGGGTCCCAAAATGCAAAATTTTCTATTTCGCCCTGTATCTCATAAACGAAGAAGGCTATGAAAATTTTGTTTACGGCTTCATGAGTTTCACAAAAAATTAGCTTGGATTCGTGAAAACCGCAGGGTTCTATCTTTAAAAATAAGCGAGATACCCTGCTTTTGCAACCAAATCCGGACACCCTGTACAGTTGTGGAAGTATTATTAAAACTAATAAAAAATAAACATGAATAATATAAACCTTTAACTAAAAAATACAAAAAAAAAACAATTCATAAAATTAAATTTACTCTTATTTTCCGCGAAAACATCTATTACTCTTTGAAGATCTATGTTTTTTATCAATGACTTCTCAATTGATAAAATAGCCAAGTTTGATGGTCTGTCATTTTCAATTCTATTTCTCAAAAATAATTTTATTATTCATAAACAAGAGGAAGTTCGCTCACATAAAGCACTACAGACCGGGATTGTTACACCGATTATAACTGTTTATATTTCCTTTGTTTTAATCAGGTAAGTAAGCTTTTATTTGGGATTCTTACTAGTAGAGATATTTTGTGTTGTTGTGCTTTGAATATCTTATTTCGTTAAACATATTGTGCTTGTATAAGCGTATTGTATAATATATCTAGACAGGCTAATGGGGGGCCAGATGATAAAAACGTCCCTGTACTAGACGTTTGACAAGACTGATAATGTCACTTCGAGCAGGAGAGATAGAAACTTTTATCAGAAAATTAAGAGAACTCAAAAGGTATATTAAAGATAACTCCAAAAAAACATTTATTTTTAAGAAATTTTCTAAATTAAAAATATGAGGCTAGTATTAGACATTCAAAGTTTTAAGGACGAAAAACTAAATTTATACCTAAAGAATTGGCAGCTTACGATGGAGATAAAATAAGTCACTATATTTAAAAAAAATCTTTTCCTTTAATCTTTCTTTCGCCTGAACAACATAAGCAAGCTATTTGGTTAATGAAAAATTATCATTTATACCAGAATTCTGGACATACCCCACATCATCAAGTTTTAAATATAATCAAAGAATTGACCGAGGATACCGAATTTGTTTACGTTAAGGGGAAGGAAAAAGCTGAATGTCTAAGAAAGTATTCAAAAAAGCCAATTATTGAGTTAGATGAACAACCAGTTTTAATGGCATCTAAACCAAAATGTTTCTATTACTCTAAATCATTATGTATGTGTGCAGTTTGAAACATTTTATATTTATTTGATAATTTTTTATGAATGAATAAAATAATATTAGTTTTATGTACTTTGTTTTATTTAAACTTATTATAACATAACTTTCAAATTATATTGTATTTCTAAACATTCAATATCAGCAAAAAATTGTTTTCTGTTTTTATTTTCTAAAAAGTTTTTACACACTTGCGCCATTTTTTTACAAAATTCAGCATGTTCTAAATATTTGTGACTTTTCATTAAATCTTAAGCATTCAGGTTATCATCATCACCAGCAAAAGCTAAATATCTTGAGCAAGCTTCTGACAAAACAAACTTTTCAAGCACTTCGGTCACTAGTTTTTCCAACACAATTACACAATTTCCTAGACTAAACCTTCTTGAGATATTGACAAGTAAAAATCTCTTTCAGCTTCTGCCGCTGATATTTCTTTCAAAACTGTTGAATTTTGAACAATATTTTTTAAACTTATGACCTCACTATAAAAGCCTAACTTTATCACTTCACCCACAAATTCCAACAAATAATCTTCTGAAAGTTCGGAATAAAATGAAGAAAAAGATGGTCTACTTCTCATTTGATGCTCATTAACTTAGTAATTTGCTAAATTCACTATGCAATTCTTGAATTATTGATGTTAATTTGTTATTTTCAGTATTGAATGCCTGGGTAACACTGAGCTTAAGTGGTGATTCTTTATATTTAATGTTTCCGCTAGTCTACTATTTTAACAGAGGGGATAACCTTCTGCGGCGAGGCACGTTAACGAAGTCGATTAAATTATTTCCAATTTTAAGGAGGAGGAGGAAAAGTACATGCATAATGAGGAGGAGAAGGAAAGCCTTTTCTCCTTAGATAACCACTGCCGTTGTCTGGGTCATTTACAAAAAGAAATGTTCCTCTAATCCGAAGAATCCACGAGAACTTCAAACTATTCAACTACTCCGATAGCCGTGGAGTTGAAGCCTTTGGGGGAAGAGTTACATCACACCCTGTAGTGAAGATCATAGCCAACCTGCTGACATAGCGTTCCTATTTTTGCAAACGTATCATTAATTACTTTATTTCAACTAATGTACTTAATTTTTACGGGCAGTCAGAGTTGAGACCTAGAACCGTAAGAATCCAATCTCGAACTTTTGTGACGTAGTAAAATAAAATAATATGTTTTAAAAACGGAATTTATAGTTATCGATAGTTAACTCATGTCAAATATAAAGATGTTTTTTATTACTATTTTTTTACTGAATATATGTTGCGTCTATCTTGGTTATGTTTGAGTATTTGTTTATGGTAAGTCGTTACTTTTTTATTATTTCACTATGATTTTTACAGTAACTTCTGTAATAATTTTAGTTTAATGCAGTTGAAAAAGGTTGCATGCGTGGCCGAAACGTCCTGCAGACAATATAGAATTATGTAGTCCACCCGTAATTTTGTCTTGTTAAACCACATTTCCAAGAAAAAAAACCTATATATATATATATATATATATATATATATATATATATATATATATATATATATATATATAGTAGAAAAAGGATTTTTTGGGGATGACGGCTAAAGAAAAACAAAAATTTGGCCAATCATAGACACGTGTTTCTGAGTTTTTATCAGTACCAAACCATACCAGAGCCACCAACATCCGAAATCTTCGCCGGACTTGATACTCTATTACCACGCACACACAGCATAAAGCCACTTCTGGCGAAACTCATAACCTAAGAGTAATTAAATCAAGCGTAGAACAATATTATCGCTGCAGAACTATTATACAGCAGAAAAATTATTTTTTTGGGATGAACGCTAAAGAACAATGCAATTTTGCTAACTGTAGTCACGTGTTTTTGACTTCTTCATTAGTACAGTCAACTCGTTGAGAGACGAGTACAACTAGCGCCAAACATACAAACAAAACTGTACCGATGAATACCTTAAGTTAGAAACACGTGCCTACGGTACTCGACAATTTTTTGTTTTCTGTGAATTGTCTAAAATATTTCGTTATGAATAAATCTCCTTAATGGTAAAATAACAAATTTGTTTATATTGTATTGTTGGGAAAATTTCATTTAAATTAAGCCTAGGTACCTTTTTGTTGTCAGAGTTTTTCCACTTCCCCATTTGAAACCAATTCCTCATAGCTTTGTTCTCTGTTTTAGTTGCAAGTTGATTTTTCGGGATAGCCAACTATTATTCTAATTATCTAAGTTTTGGAAGCTGGAAGATAGATGTGAGTTTACTATTCTTTTGCCTAGTTCACAGTATAATTTAGGGTTATGGGACGTGATATGGCCTCATTCTGTAGGCGCATGCTAAGATCCCAACTGTTGCCAAACTATTCTCAGGTGGTTGCCGTTTGAATTTTAAACCAATCAGTGGTCGTTTCTCTTGCCCTGGAATCCCTATTTTAAATAATTGCGAGTTTCTCTTGACAACACTGATGTCACCTGGGGCAATCTAACCAATGATAGTTCGGCATTCGAGTTGAGTAAATTCTAGAAGGTACAAAGGATTTGGGAGGGAACTACTTTTTCATTTCACTTTCCTGGTCTCCTGTAACATCGAAAGGTCTTCAGCGCGAACTGGGAAAAATAAAATCCAAGTTTTTCTTGTGAATCCGTTAGTGGAATTTCTCCTCAGCTTCGAAATATTTTATTTACTTGGGGTTTTGTATTAGTGAATTTTATAATATTTCGTAACCTCCAAGTAATCTCTCTGAGAGAGGATTTTTGGTGTTGAAGTTGGACCAGGCCGCCATTTTCCTGCCACGTAGTGAAGGAGCCTTCCTGTGCGGGGCGAACTAAACCCTATTGAATAGGGTCCTAGTACAGGGCTTTAGGGCTCCCCTTTGACGTGAACAAGTAACGTTCCGCCCTACAACTTCTAAGGTCTTGTCTACTTGTACACCTTTTTTATTTCATACTAGTGTATTTTTTTTGTACAGGCATTTCCAAAAACCATTTATTAAATAGACTTTATTCTTTTTATTTAGTGTGTTTTATTTAGCTTACATTTTCTCTCCTTTTTTAATTTTTTTTTTAATTAAATAACTTCTTAATTTTAAATTACATTTTTTTTTATAAAAGTATCAGGAACAAGTGATTCTACAACAAATTTAGGCCGTAATAAATTGGGGGCGCTCACCTTTTTTACTTTTATTTTTTTTCCCACGCCCACTCTCCGGGATAAACGAGCTTAGGGCATTGATATTGTTGACTGTTGACCACGAGCTTGTCTCTTGATACTTTTGCCTTTTTTTTAATTACCTTTGCGAGTTTTTTTATTTCAGTAAATTAATAAAAATATTTCCTATTCTATTATTAAAAAAATTAAGAGCGTAGCAATCTTGCATCCTACGGTTATAAACCAGAGCAAAGGTTGCAATTTGGCGCCCAACGTGGGGCCTTTGAACTGCTTTTTCATTTTCAGCCTTTGAACTGCTTTGAATTTTTTTGCACTGAATAATTTTTGTGTAGGTTAAATAGTTGTTTTCCCTGTGAGCTAAATAAACACCTTATTTACTAACCCTATTAATTATTTGATTATTTGTTGATACTATTTGATTATTTCTTTGATTATCTCTTTGACATTATTTGGTTATTTCTTTGATATATGCGTATTTGATTTATCTTTTTATATCTAATTAGTTATTACCCTTTTGTATGTGATTGTTGTTAATATTGATTTTGATTTTGATCTCTTTCTGTCTGCCTACTAAATAGAGTAGACATTTAGGCAATAAACGCTAAGATAATAAATCGAAATTAATCGGAGTAGACACTGGTTATAAGCTATCGTTATCTAAACGCCTTATCTAAACAAAGATACCATGCTCATCGGTCATGTCAGCAGCGAATTTAATATCAAATTCATTTTATCAAACGAATGCGCCATCTTTGGTGGGGGTCCTGATTAATTTCGACCTTGCATTGTTATCTTGTTTTGACGGCGTCTGTTAGATATTTTTTGTCGTTTGTCCCGGATTTTCATGGTTTTTAATATTTAATTTTACTGTAGGTTATGAGTTACAGTTAAATATAGTGGCGTGTAGCAGAATATGTAAGAAAAAAGGATGATTTCAACCCCGAAGCCTGTTTACGCCGCTAAGTAACCTTTATGTCAAATGTGTCATGCCCAGTGAAGTAGGTACGATAGACGCGTAAGGAAGAATTAAATTTCTGATTACACTGCAGATAAAAACAATTTAGGTATTTCAAAATTCTGTTTGTAAAAGCTTTAATGCTTACAGAGAGTAATAAAGTAGAAGCATAAACATATACAAATGAATTTCAAGTAGTTCTCTTATGTCCATATAACACCATGCACTTTATTATGTAGTTATTGCCTTTTTCTTGTAATTTAATTAATTTTGTGTTTAGGACCATTAAATTACAAAGGTTTCTAGCTTTGGGTTACAGATTTTTCGTAAGACGCAAAGTAATGTAGGTTGTTTATTCTGCATTTTTTTTCTGTTTTATTATTTGGGCTTGGGCAATTTCATGCAGTGGTAGTACGGACCCTTACAATAAATGTTAAAAATAACTTAATTTTGGTCCGATCTAGTAAATTTTCAGACTTTTGTGTATATACTTGATTTTTCAAGTATAGACAGAAAAGAGAAAACTAAATATAGATTGCGTTTAACGCTCTATCACTTCTACGCCAACGTGAACGAACTTTCTAAATTTTGGTTCACGTGAAATCAGCGCATTAGCGTTCAGCTAACTAATATACTCTATTTATTTATTTTCTTTAGTAATCTTTGTAGCGTAGTGGTATGATTCTCGGCCCACGTCGTATAGGTTGTGGGTTCGAATCTTGACACGGGTGGAAAACTTTTTTTTGTATTTTTTAAACAGAACTAACAATTAATAAAAATGCGAATTATTTATTTTCTTACACTTTGGATTGTCTAGGTTTGCTGTAAAGAAAGTGCACCAACCAAATTCCAAGTCTATATTATTAAAGCAACGAATTTTTTAAAACAAAATCTATACTTTTGGCATCAGTTCGTCAATAAAGCCATCATTCAGACGGTTTTCTTATTTAACGTGAACCATCGACTATTCGTTTACATTAGCGTGGAAGGAACAACGGCGTTAATTTAAATGTAGATAAATGTCTAATTTTTTAAGATCAACTTTTCTCCAACATTTTATTGTTAGTGTCTATTATATCATTCTTATTTTAAGTCACTTTTTCCAGTGGTTGTATTATGCACTGATAATAATGTATGTTTTATAAAGGGTAATTTATGGTGATGTAACAATAATAGAAATAATAAGTCCATTGGCATATCAAGATTTTAGCTTTAGTTAGGAATACACTAGCTGCAGTCTTGCATATTATCTTGCTAGTGCAAAATTTAGTAAAGAAATTTCATAGACTTATCATTTATATTTGGATATAATTTGGTTAGCCTACCATCACGTTTATACAAATGTTATATTATATCTTAAGCACTTGCAGCTGCCTTTAAGTTACACTGCAATTTTTCCTTTCATACAATTTAACCAATTGTAACACTAGGAGTTTTATACATATTATGTTATAAAGCTAGATTTTGTATACATATTATGTTTTCTATTTGCAAACTAAAAACATAATAATTATATTTTTCTACCTTTCTAAATATAGGCCTGCTATTTTATACAACTTTGTAAAGTCGGGTTCATAATCCATTGCACAACTAGGTACAAGTCTCAAAATATAAGTCATTATAGTCAGATATTATTTAATAGATGTAGGCTCTATACTGCACTAAACTATTTTCGATGTCAGACTGTTTGTGCTATTGACAGTAATTTTTTATGTAAGACAATTTTTCGGTCTATCGTACTTGTTAGCAGCTCCATCAGATATATTTATTTCAGTTTTTGATAAAAAATAATATCAACTTTTCAAAGATTACTAGATAAACACAGTAAAAAAACTGGGTATATATTTTACATCCAGAAACCATCTTGATTTAATTTTTCTAAAGATAAAATATTTCCCGAGGTATCTAAATCTAAATTAAAATTTTCTGTAAGTTATATACAATAAGCCATTAAGAAATAAGTTCCTTAAAAAGATTTATAATACTTTTTTATTTCAGATTTCCTAAAAATCCTGAGATGGAGACTCTGTACTGAAATATCCTAAAATCTGTTCAGATCATTTTAGTTTAGTCATATTCTGACTTAGCCTGATGGGCGATGTTATTAGGCCACATGCAAACCCAACCTTACACCTTTGTTTTTCAGATTAATATACAATATACTTCTTAATTATTTCGTGAAATAATTTTTGAAATCTCAGACTGTAATGTTACTGGATGGGCCCTGGAACAGCCCTAAGGACAATGTTTGGGTAAGTTTCGGATATCTAATTGATGAATATACATGTCATCATGTTTGCATTTTCATATCATCATATTGGATACCTTGTATAAAAAAAATTGGCATTGATACTGAGATTTGACTTATTTTTTCTATCATTCATGTCAAATTAGTGGTGCAAATGGCAATTAGTAACTTAATATACCCAGGACAGGGAGGGATCGAAGAACGCTTCCTCCTCCTCATTTTTTATCCTGTTAACCAAATCTTATATTATTGAATAATATGCAGCTCTTTACTTTCCACTTTTTACTTTTTTTAGTCAGTTTTAATGACAAACATTTTATATTTGTGTTATTGAATAAATATTGTGTTGGCAACGTTGAAAGGCTGTTGACAAAATTGAAAAAACTGTTGCAAACATTGTATTCGTACCCCACCCAATATTTTGTCTTCACTGCCCTTGACCAGGTATTTATGATTAGGGGTAAATATCAGTTAAGTCTAAGTTTTGTGCAGTAACAAGTATTACAAAAACATACATTTTACTTAACACTTTTATGTACAATTAAAAAACATCTGTCTAGTGATTTTTGAATGTAGTTAAATTAATGGTTTTGGCGTAAGTAAAATAAACATAACAGCACTTGCTACGTATTGGTATCAAATACCTAGGAGAACACCATACACCTTGTTGGTAATTGTTTACATTTCTGCACCTTCACCGATTTTAGTTGAAACTTCGCTTTATTAATTATCAGATATTGTTTGCATCGTTATCGCATTTTTGTACATCTTAAAAATCATAGAAGATAATAAATTAAAAACTTTATAGAAAACATGATTTATTTTGAAGTGATGAAATAGAATCAGATATATAACAACGAAAACGAATAAACATGCGTAAAAAATCAAATACACATCTGTTGTTCAAACACAGCTATGTGTTTGTCTTGTCTATGTGTTCTTTCATGTTGGTCTGATAATACTCCTATAGAGCGAAATACCTATCATCATCTTTGACTGAGACTGAATTGAATATATAATATGCAGAAGTTAAATTTGCGCTAATTATCTGTTGTTAGATTTGCACTGAGATGCATTTATTTTTTAGTCATTATTCTATTAAATACAGTTTTTGTAAAAACAAAATATAAGATGCAGCTATTAGCTATTGCAACAGTTATTCCTGGATGTAAAACAATGTTTAAATATAGCTTTAACTTTCATTTTGGTTAGTTGACGTCACCTTGTTATGTTTTTTTTAGATATATGACTTCTACAACACGAATCAATTGAAAAGCTAAAGCTTGAACCATGCTAAAGACTTAAACTTTAGGTACTTTACAACGCCCAAAATTAATATTCTGTTTTAGGTTACCATGAAAACTAACAATAATAGGTTGAAAAGATTGATCACCATTTACCCAAAAGAACTAAATAATGCACGAATTATTTTGTGTTCATATGAATAAGCTTGATGGCTGAGGACTGATTAGATCATATGCTGCCATAGCTACAAATTAATAGATACTACCCGTCTAATGGTTATGACCTAATAAGGCTACCTCAAAATGTGATACTGGGATAATTTTGAGAAAATTGTTTTGGTAAGTTTCTTGATTTAAACTTTAAACCCACACTGATATTCATAGTTACTAGATAGCTAATATAAAATCCTATAAGTTAATATGTTTTACAAAAACCAAAACACACTCATGTACAATCATATAAACATATGTATATCTGTGTGTAATCTGGGATAATTGACGCATTTTTTTTGTTTCTATATGGTTTGGGATGTAAAATGTAATAAAAACAAAACCAAAAAACATTTTAATTCCATAGTCGTTTAAATGTTATTTTTACTGGTCTATGTGGATAGCTTGTTACAATTTTGCCTTTATCTTTATCTTATATAAGAAAACGCCAGTAGTAAAAATAATAGATACAGGTATCACATGATGAACCATTGAAAAAAAAACAGTTTTAGCTTTAAATATGCATCCTCACATAACAAGTGTTTTTAAATTAATTAACAATTTTTGTTAGATTTAAACATATCAGGAGAACATTATGTAACAATTTTTCTGGCTTCTTTGTTTGATATAACTATTGTTATGTAAATAAAATCATCTTTTTTTACATGTTTTAGGGTTGCAAGATGCCGAAATCATGTTTTCCTATTTTCATTGGTAGGTCTGTGTGTTAATTAGTCTGTTCGGGACAAACTATCTAATAGTGAAACAAAATGGCGTTCTAAAATATTTTTTTTTAAATTAGTACTTATAAAGAACTACTTACCAGTTTGTGGTATACTTTTTTCTTAAATTTTCATTAAAAAGGCTTTGCCTATGTTCCCGACGAAGTACCTGTAAATTTGCCTATGTGAAGTGCTTCTTTTATTTAAAAAAAAGAGAAATTTATTAGATACAATTTATATAACAAATAACTTTTGAACTCTGTTATCTGTGTGTGTGGTAGAATTAAGTAAGACTGGAGTTCCAGACATATTTTTGTTTTTAGAAAGAATTTATGAGTGACATTCAGACTTGGAAAAAAGAATTCCAAAAGATAAGTCAGAATACATATGATAATAAAGGGTAACAACAAAATTACATTGAGTCAAAGAGAACTGGATGTTCCTTACAAATTTTACATGTTATTACCTAATTTTTATTACACTGCTATATGCAAAACTTCTATTGCCAAAAGTTGATAGAATACATAAGATCCCCTAAAAAAGCATATATCGAAAGAAGTTCCGGGTAAAAGATATTTACCGACTTTTATATGTATGGCCTTTCAAACATTCTAATAGGCAGCTATTTTGTTCCGCGTTTCAATATTTTACCAGTTTCTACCTATGTCACACTTCATTTTTAGACAAAATATAACAGTCTTTTACACTGATATTTTTAAATTGTACTGGGAGTCTCATTTTGTCGCGCCATTTTAAATTCGTACCAAAATTAAATTAGTTTATCCCTATAACATATGTATTCTAATTTTTGAGCAAAGCTCAATATGTCGTTTTTTACTCTGATTTTTTTAATATTTTATTTGGCCGCCATTTTGTTCCGCAATCTTAATTTCGTACTAAAAAGTTCATCTCTATATAACACTTAATTCTTGTGCGAAATTTGAAATTAATGGAATGAGTAGTTTTTCAGACTTGATTCATTAAAAATGTTATTAGGCCGCCATTTTGTTTCGCCATCTTTGATTCGTATAAAAATTTTACCAGTTCATTTTTATATCACACTACGTGAATAATTTGCTAGGCCGCCATATTGGAGTTTCACCAAAATTTCACCACGCAGTCCCTATATGAACCTCAATTGTTGACCAAAAATTAAAGTGAATTGAGTAAGTAGTTTTTTAGCTACACCACTAATAGATATACAGACCGATGGAATTAAGAAAACATGTAAAGAACTGTAGAAACCTGGGGGGGGGGTGATTTTTTCACGATTACACCCGTCTTAGGAGGAACTAAAAAGAAAAACTATGTTATCTACAGTTCTATAGCAAAATATTTTATCTATAGTTTAGACCCTAAAAAGAAGGTAGACACTGAGAAGGCAATTCTGTTTGCATGGATTCAACTATACTATACACTAATAAATTTGTATCAAATTATTTTGCTTACTTTTTTAATAATTTTTTAGTAAAAGTCAAATATTCCTACAAGATTTTATTCAATTGAAAGAAACAAAGAAAAAATTCGCCAAATAATAAGAAAGTGGTATTATAGTGGATGAGGAAAACGTACAATTCAAAACACTGTGTAAAAAGTGAGCTTTACACTATATAGGGTAAATTGTTTTTATTTTTAAAAATGCATTAAAATAATATTGCTAAGCGAATTAGAAAACTTGTCACCGTTCAATTAGCTTAACATTAACTGAAGAATTTGGAAAACAACTATCGATTCTGAGTTACTGAAATAATCAATGAGTTCTCTAAGAATATAAAAGCTCCAATGCTTTTATTTTTATTTTAATTAGTTTTCGTTCATCTGTACATATTTTGTTTGAATGTTTTTAGAAATTACTCTTTTTATGACAAATTATATTTTTTTGTAATTTATTTATTTTAACAAGCATGAGTGGAACAGGAATTCCCTTTTTTTCTCAGATTTAGAGAATTAGCTCTATAATTTTATAATACATTTTTGATATTTAAAATATATATCTAAAATATTTAAACCCCATAATCATTTTTATATTTTTTCTTTTCCAGGTCCCTCTCTATCTGGCAATCTGAGATCATTGAACAACTTTTATAACCTAGTTTTTTAACTTCTAAAGAACAATGTTGAAATTGTCATGTAATAAAGAAATATTTTGTTACACAACATACAACATATAACATTAGAGGGCACGAATTTTAATATATTTTTGTAAATTACTAATGTACAATGTGGTTATTTTAACTTGTCCACATTTTAATCTGCTAAGAATTTTTCATTTTTCCTGATATCAAATCAAAATGTCCAGAAAAGAAATTCTATGGCAAGTTACTGAGTTCCCAAGAACACAAATAAAAGTGTAAATTTTTAAAGATATAAATATAACTGGCATTTTTTTAAATGAGGCACTTTCCGATTTGCACTTTCAGTAGATAGATCTCATGCACCTACTTCTTGATACATTTATCCTTCAAAAATGAAGAAGAACTTTGTCATACACATTGTTTTATGGCGCAGCCATTTTTTCCTTTTCCCTTGTATTTTTAAAAATAAATCTCCAGGTAAGTTAGGGCAGATCGTAATTTGGAAAAGTTAAAATAACCACGCTGAGTGGTACAGAGTAAAGAACTAAACTTTTTGCTAGACTTAGGCAAACATAGGTTTATTGCTTCTTGTAAAAGTTCAGAAGTAGTCTTATTTGATAAAGCATAACTCTATTATATAAAAAAAAATAAATTTTTTTGTCTGTTTAATTTTTTGTTGATGTATGTAAAATATTTTTTAAATTATTTCTTTGTTTAATACGTTATCGCGTTTTTTCTAAGTCATAGCAAGTTTTAAATCATGTTCAATGAAAACAACATCGTTAGATATGTAAATTGATCAAAAACTTAATCTTCCAACCTGTTGGTATGTATTTATAGGTATTCTTCAATATCCCCACTTTACCCTTCGTATAGTACAATCATAAATGAGGGAATTTTATCCAGTTTTTATATCACCCTTTTCTAATCACTGAAAATGTAAAGCTTATAAAATTTCCCGAAATGAATAAATTTACTTATTCAGTATTCCTTGTAATAGGAAATTTTTTATTTATTAGGTCATAGATCTGAATGTAAATAATTTGTTTCGCTTTTGTTAAGTGGGCAATATGTTAGTTGAATTTAGAACGATATGATTTTAAATAAGCTCTATAGGGTTATGCTTAGTTTTAGGTAAATATATATTTCCTTCTAATGTTTTTAAGGCTGGTATTTATTTATTATTATCTGAAAGGCTAAGTCTATATTAAAAGAAATTCTATATTTTGTGTGATTAATCAGTATTATGTATGGATCAAACCTGACCCATCATAGTCAAGGTTACTTTAAGGCCATTTCACTCTGCCCTGTAATGTTGGAGAGTGTAGGTGGGCACCTATGTATTTCATAATCAGACCTTTATTGCTATTATAAAAAGCACTTAAAAGGGCTGTATGTAGTATGCCAGGTATCTTTCACGCAGAGTCCTTTCATAATAGAAATCGGGGGCAATTCTGAATTAAAATCAACTTCGTTACAGTTAAACACATCAGAAAATTAGATACAGCTAACACAAATTACGCCACTAGTATCAGGACTAAGCATGTGATGTTAGCTTACAGGTTCTTTTTACATTAAAAACAATAATTTGGAAATCATCACCCTCGTTTTCGGACAGCAAGCATGCTTCCGTTATATAGAGTTTCTGAAGCATTCGGGTTAAAATTCCCATATAACGTATTTATCGTAAGAAACCTTAATTTTTACAAAAAAAATTTTTCAGTATTATAATATTTTTTGATCACGTATGCATTTTTATTGCAACAAGTGATAACAGTATGAAGTGAAAAAGTTCCTCCAATTGGCTTTTTTAACCGGTTATATTAAAAAGATAGCGCCCACTGATAGGATTTGTAAAATTACTGACAGTTTAAGAAAGTCTTTTTTTTATTAACTTTGAACCGTAAAGTTTCTGTGGAGGTGGTCAGAAACAGGCGAGTAAATGCCAAATGGTGAATGTTTAAGTCTAAGGACGAAAATCGTATGGGTGTAGTCATAGTTAAAACATTACACAAATTGAAATAAACATGACTATAAGCAAGGCTTACTTTAGTAACACGATTCTTGTACAAGGAAATATACTTAATTATAGTACAGTTTTATTTGCAAGCTGCCTCGGCTTGTCATATTGATATTTTTTTTATGCATGTACTTAAGATTTAATAAACGTTTTATATTGTATATTAATTAATTACTTGTGCATATTAATTTTTTCAGCATATATTATCTTATTGGATAAGTAATAAATGATATTGTTTGAGTTTCTTGTTTTTCTTTTCAATCTTAATTCTAGTTCCTAGATTAGTGGAAAATGTTTCATTTTAATCATAGTCTAAAAGGGGCAGGTAATCCTTAATTACTATTCTGTTGCAGAATATTAAGTGTACAATATTCTGTCAAATGAACAGACCTAATTAAGATCAAGCTTAACATTGGCAACTTCAAACTAAATATAAAATTCTCTCAAAACTCCATGTGTAAAATAGGGCACGAAAATCTCATTAAATTCAATAAAATATTTTTTTTACCCGCTAATGCAAAAGATTAAATCGATATTAAAACTGATATGTTATTCCAGCAAACTAATAAAACGACATGAATGCTAGCGTTCAAACTCGTGAGTTTCAACAGCCTGAGAACTTCAGTAGTTGACTTCATAAAATAGAAGAAAATCAAATTTGGTTTAAAACGACCGTCTTAAACTCTGATGATAAAACAGAAAACTTCTTAAAACTGAATTTGCTGTAAAAAAACTACGCCACTGGTGAGTCAGGTCGTGATGCTGGGACCCTTGATGCCATTTACTCTATACTTTGTTTATGAGATCAGTCCATCTTTCTTCCACTCATGCAAAATCTGTCAAACAATGACTGATCTATTTTTTGAAGCGTTTCCTTATGGGAATGCTGAGTCTATCCATTTTATACGTCATTGGATGTCACCATCAGATCTTGTTCTAAATGTTCAGTTTCGGGAAACAATTCCCGGGAGAGTCGATAGGTCGTAAGATGTCTCCCATTTCTAATATTCCATCGACCTACGACAACTTTCTAAATCAGCATATTCTTGAGTTTATCATTTCCCACGCCCATGAAGATAAACATCCATATTTGGAAATTTCAGTTTTAGGTCATTCTATCTTAGGCTTATTGGATTCGGGTGCTTCTCGCACTATTGTTGGAAAATCCGGCTATGAAATCTTACAAAGTTTGAGTTTAAAACTTGTTAAACATCAAACTAGATACACCGTAGCTAATGGCAATAGTTGTGTCAGTAGTGGGTTTGTTTAAGCTCCAGTAACCTTGCTAGATAAAACTCGCATGGTCGATATTTTGGTTATGCCGGAACTTCCGCATCAGCTTATTTTGGGTATTGATTTTTGGAAGACCATGTGGACAGAGTTTTGGGAGTAGATTTGGAAAATAACGTCATGGTCTATCTGGACGACATTGTGATAATTTCTAAGTCTTTTGAAGAACATTTGAAAATCTTAGATCTTGTTTTTGACAGATTAAGGGAAGCTGGTTTAGTAGTGTCTCAGGAAAAGTGCCATTTCTGCAAACCTGAGCTTAAATATATAGGTTACATCGCAGATGCTAGAGGAATAAGACCAGATCCAGAGAAAGTGCAGGCTGTAGTTAACATACCCCCTCCTCGTAACATTACAGAGATCAGGTTTGTCGGGACAGCTTCTTGGTACAGACGATTTATACCCAATTTTTCAACTGCATTAGTTCCTATCAGTCGGTTAAAAAAAATGTTAACTGGGATTGGACAGCTGATTGTCAACAGTCTTTTAACACCATCAAAGAAGCCCTCGTTACAGCTCCAGTTCTTACCTTGTCCAGATTTTGATAGAACTTTTATCTTGCAGACGGATGCTTCATTCTATTGCTTAGGTGCTGTTTTAACTCAACAGTTTGATGATGGCGAAAAGGTCATTGCATATTTATCCCGTTCTCTCACGAAACAAGAGATGAAATTTAATGTTACGGAAAAAGAGTGTCTAGCAGTTATTTGGAATGTTGAGAAACTTAGGCATTACTTGGAAGGTGTTCATTTTAAAGTCATTACAGACTATCATTCGTTGTTGTGGTTGCATAATCTTAAAGATCCTCAAGGTCGTCTTGCTCGTTGGGCTCTTCGCCTTCAACCCTTTCAACTTATTCACCGCAAGGGTATAGAACACATAGTACTTGATTTTGTTTCACGTTCCGTACCAGTAAGTACTGACGAAGTCGCTAGTGTCAATGAGGTCAAGGCGTCTATAGATTTTTCTACAACATCAGACAAATGATACCGTAGAATGTTGGTAAGGTTAGAAGATCACCCTGAAAAATATCCCTTTTGGCGAGCGGAAAACGGCAATTTGTAAAAATTTGTTAAGTCGGTCAATCCTAACTTTCCAGATCATTCCAGCTGCTGGAAAATTGTCGTTCCCAAATATAGGCGAAAAGAAGGGTTGCATCGTTGCCATGATAATCCGGCTGCAGGTCATGTCGGAATTTTTAAAACATTTTGGAAAGTCGCCGAACGTTATCACTGGCCAAAAATGAAAGCCGATGTGACGAAATATGTTCGTTCCTGTAGAATTTGTGCTCAGAATAAAGTAGAGCAAAAAACCCCCTGCAGGTTTAATATGTAATCGTTCTGAAATCAAAGAACCTTGGCAATCCATCAGCCTTGACTATACTGGGCCATTGCCTCGTTCAAAACAAGGCAATACTCATATTTTAGTGATGACAGACTATTTCAGTAACTTTGTCGAACTTTTTCCTTGCAGATCTACTACGGCGAAGTCTTTGGTAAAATTTGTTGAAGATCGTATTTTCCTCGTTTATGGAGCCCCTCAATTTCTGACTTGCGACAACGGCACTCAAATGAAATCTAAAGAATTTCAATCTCTTTGTGACAAATATAAAGTTAAAATATTTTACACCGCCTCTTATTATCCTAGAGCAGATCACACCGAGCGAGTTAATCGTGTCATAAAAACTATGCTTCGTTCTTATGTACAACAAAATAACCACCGAACTTGGGAAGATAATTTATCTTCAATTGCTTGCGCTATTCGTACCTCCCATCAAGAAACAACAGGTTTTACTCCATTTTAAGTTAATTTTGGTAGGGAACACAAGGTTTTTCAGATAGTATTACTAGACCCGATACAGAGAATCAGGACTACGTTAGAAAACGAGTTGAATCTTTTAAACAATTATATCTAACAATCCGCAAAAGAATTGAATCCTCTAGACTCAAAGGTAAACACCATTATAATTTACATAGACGTCCTGTTAGTTATACTTCTGGCCAACAAGTTTGGCGTAAAAATAAGAGTTTGTCCGACGCCGCCAATTATTTTAGCGCTAAACTATCTCCCGAATTTATAGGTCCTTTTATTATTATATCTAACTATTACCTGTCACTCTTTTAAATTTTCACCAATTTTGACTATTTTCCCAGACTTGACTTATTATTTCCGATTGTGACTTCTTAGCATGGCGTGTCTGTTCTTGATGCCAGGCCTATTCCTTTACCATAGCAGTGAGCGGCACTACTGCTATTTAGTTTATTTTTGATTTTTGGCCAACTTACTTATTTTGGTAAAAGGATAACATATTTGTCGTTATTGCGTTACTTGACTACCTTCATTGTTGAATTTTTGAGTAATTCTACCTTATCTAGTTAACTTTAATATTTTGTTGGATTATTTATTTCCTTCTAAGCCGTTTTGGCTTTAATGGCCATCACCATGTTTACATGGATTTCTTTGGGCTTATTTGGAATTTTGCTTGTTACCGTTATTAAGTTCATTTCTTTCTCTATCCCGGCCCTGTGGTCTGGGCCTTAAGAATTTGGTCGCGGCGGGTACCTGCCGGTGGTAAAAGTCCACCAAGTGTCCACACTTAAGAAGCTCCGGCTTTCCGTTAAAACATCATTGACGATGACGAGTCACACTCAGAGTGAATAAACTATTTACCTTTTACACTTTTACCTTGTATTATTGTGGTTTATTATCTTACCTTTATTATTAACTTACCTTTATTATTATCTTACCTTTCATATTTATATCTTATGTTTGATAGTGATTAACTTACCTTTATTGCCGCGGTTTGGTCGGTTTTCTTAGTTAATTACTATCCTTGCTTTCGTATTGTTTGATTTTGCTAAGATATAGATATTTGTGCTTACGCAAGTGTGCACTTCATGATTGTAACTTAGTTTAATCCTATTGTGATTACCTTGGTTTAGTTGGCTTTCTTAAGTGATTGTCAATCTTAACTTGACATTTATTTAGTACTTTTATAGTCTTAGCTTAGTTGGCTTTCACGTGATTTTCTCCGCTGATTGATTTATTTGTACTTGCACAGTATGAGCGTGACTTGTTGTCTGAGGCGCCCCTGCGCTTGATTTCTTTTCTATTTCTGTCTTAATTTGTATCTTATTTTATTATATCTTATTGATACCCTTTTTGTGCTTGCACAAGTTTGCCTATCATGATCATGACTTATTTGAACCTTATTGTGACCACCTTTGATTCAGTTATTAAATCCATTAGTGCAGCCTTTTTTTCTTCTCTTTAAAGGCTGAGTGTTGTTGGGTGCTACCAAATGTTGATTTCGACGTTCTCTTTTATACTATTTAGTGCAAGAGAGAACAGATCAACTAGAAGGCCTAGTTAGGGGTGGTTGCTGTTTGGCCCCTGGCAGTCTCAATAAGGGGCCATAGAGCCGAGGGAGGATACCACCACGTCGACTAGAATGCGCAAATGAGCATTATGTGGATAGTCAATTAAAATCTGGCCGTTATTGCATAACATCTTGTCTACATATTGTCCCCGTGCGTATTTCTTCTGAGTTCCAGTTGACCTATAAGAATTCAGCAGGCTGGTGACAGTGGCAACATTCGGAACACCCTATTTAGTTTTTTTTATCTTTCGTGGTCTGCACGGTGCCTAGCCGCTTGAGGTTAGGCCATCTTTAAGCCTGGTCGAGCTACATAGAACTCCCTTTTGCTTGGTGGGTCATTGGGATTACAGTATATATATTTTTTAATAAATTATCTTTCTCTTTTCCTTTTTTATTTTTTCCCACCTCCTGGTTGCCTAGTTAGGCAGGACTGAGGAATGACCTGGGGGGGGGTGCTCATTACAAGGCCAGTGCACGAGGTGTCCCACACTTATTTGGGTATCACGCAACTCTGGCCATACTTCAACACAACATCCTTAATGGAGTGTGAGTTGTTGGGGAGATCCAAAATTCTGCATGGCGAGGTGACCGGGAATTTTTTTTATTTGTTCTCATACCTTTCTCTTATTGATTTATCCTCTTTCTTATTGATTTAGTTTATCTTTATTAAAATACCTTTACTGGTTTTTGTGTTCCTGCCTGGATTACCTTTTTACGTCTTATATCTCTTTGGATCGGTTGGTACAGATTTTTTTTCTGCTTGAATCAGTTTTGAAAAGAAGTTTTTTTTCCTTTCTCTTTTGTATTCGCTTTGGGTTTTCCCTCTCTCGGCCATTTGAAGCTTCCCTAACTTGATAGCTTATATAATAAGTTTCCCTCCTTTCCTTGGAGAGGAGGAGTTGTAACACTCTAATTTTATTTTTTTTATTTTTATTTATTTAAACAATATACGCGAAACCCCATCTACAGTTTTACAAACATACGAATAATAACTTATAAGTAACTACTAATCCAGTACCATTACTTCAATACCTCAATATTCACAATAAAGACTGGTTAAACTGGTTCCGAAAGATATTGGGTGAGCTTCCGAAAGGATCGATATCTCGGTGGCCATTTCGATACACTAATGACCGAGCCAATGGAGAGTTAATTCCATAGTTTATTCGATGAAATTGGACATAAAAAATTTCATTCATTCCAAGTGCCCTTGCGGGTATTTTAATTAAAATTTGGGCAAGAAGATAAGGGCAATCTACATATCCATTGATTAATCCATGTACAAAGCGCACATCATTAAACTGTCTCCTTATTACTAATGGTTTAAGATGAAGTCTTGAATAAACCTCATCAATTTGGTGCAACATATTAAGTTTAAAGGCACATAATCTAACAAATTTCCTCTGCACTCTTTCTAATTGTTCTTTATGCGTATTATAGAAAGGGGACCAGACCATGGAAGTGTATTCTAAATGGGTTCTAAAAGTGAGCAATACAAAAGCTTTAAAGCATCAACAGAGAAATCAGCACAAGCTCTTATAATGAAACCCAATATTTGTAGAGCTCTCTCTACAATGTATTCATAATGATCATGAAAGGTTAACTGGGAATCTACGATTACACCCAAATCTTTAATGACATTAACCGTATTCACGATTTTATCATCGATCCGATACTTAAATTCTATATGTCTCTTATGCCTAAAAAACTAATGGAGTAGCATTTAGAAGCATTTAAAGAAAGACAGATCTGGACTGACCATTCAGAAAATTTACTCTCTATCACTCGATATAACTTCAAGTCATCAGCATAAAGTAAGAAATGGCAATGGTTACATCTATCCACTGAGACTTAAAACTACCTTCCTTGACTTTCTGCCTTCGACCCACCAACATACTTTCAAACCACCTAGGAGAAAGGTCAGCAAATCCCAGAGCTTGCAGTTTAGCTATAAGTAAGTTATGATTCACTCTATCAAATGCTTTTGAGAAGTCGGTATAGATAGAATCTACTTGACCGCCTTGTTTCAAAGCATTCGACAGAGTGGTCTCGTAGGACACCAAATTGGAAGTGGTTGATCGGCCACTCATGAAACCGTGCTGAAACTCACTAACCAAGCCTTTGCACTCTCAAGTCAACTAATCACAGACGAGGCAATCAAAAAGTTTAGGAATTGCCGACTGTTTTGAGATACTTCTAGAGTTATTTACACGTTCCCTATCCCCCGATTTAAAAATAGGTATAACGAAGCACTCTTTCCACACTCCAGGAAGCTTACCTTCAGCCAGGGATTTGTTAAATATCAGCCATAGGGGCTTAGATATACTAAATTTGAGATTAAACAACAAATACTCGGGTACTTCGTCTGGACCAGATGAAACTTTTAAAGTTAGGTTAGGTCGGTTTGGTTTTTCAAAGACATTGGCTAATCTAATATTAGAGATTCTAAAGTTTCTATTCTTTTTAAAATTGTAATCAGGTATGACAGCAGCTTCGTCAGAATATACAGTAGAAAAATATTCCGAAAATAAATCCACTATGTCGTGACCATCACCTGCAATCCTGTCATTGTAGAACATGCAATTGGGAAGCTCAAACGATTTCCGATGTAAGTTCACGAAGTTCCAAAATCTCCTTGGGTTCCCAAACAAACTATTGTCGGCCCTAAACATATAGTTATTATAGTCTCTCTGAGCTAAAGATTTACATTGTGCCCTAAGCATTGAAAACCAGTCATAGTCCCTCTGAAAACCAGTAGATATGATTTTTTTATGTGCAATTTTTTTCTCAATCATGAGTCTTTGCAATTCAGTCGTAAAATAATTAAGAAAATTTGAGCCTCTGTAATAGTTTACAGGAACAAATTCAGAAATACCATGAAACAGAATATTGTAAAACAATGAAGTACAATCATCAATATTTTTGTTATGAAATAATACATCCCACTACATGCCCGTCAGATAGTCATTAAAAAATCTATAATTTGTATTTTTAAAATCTCGGTACGAATTTTCGATTTTGTTACATAGTTTAATCTTTAAGTTTAACATTTATAATGTACTCTTTAATTGTTAATTTTTAATAATTGATATGTGCGCTTTATTTAAATTATATATTGGTTTTAAAGTTTTGTTGGATTACCCATATCTCAAGCGAAGATTTCATTTGTTATACCGGATTATATTATAATGATTAATCAGTATGTATAGCATCTATTATCAACAACTATCACTATTCTTAAACTAAAGTAGTTCACCACCCCGTTCTAGAGAAACATTTTACTGCAAGTACGAACGTTGTTAGATGGATGGCGATGCCTAGATTCATACAATATCATTCATCAATCAAAATTATAATTATTTAAAAAACGAAACCCAAATAACATCTAAAGATATTCATTTCTTAATATTACAAAGTAAATAAGAATTTAATTTTAGCAGTCTTGAAAACCTGTTTTGCCTCCGATAATCTATTTGTAAGTTTTGGCCTTTCGATAATCTTGTCTGGATGCTGCATTTTCGACTTCAAACCTCTATGTTTTAAAATACAATTCATGCACCGATTTTTTTTTGCATGTAAGGTTGATATTTTGTATTAATACTCATATGTAGGAATTTATATTTATGAAGCACGGTTACTTTGATAAATATTTATATTTTAGATATATATAAGGTTTTTTAGGCCAATACATGCTTGTTACTTTATTTTAAATGTACCCTATGTTAATTGTATTCCCTTTTAGCCCTGGATATCTAACACATAAGGACAATATTAGTACAGATTCTTTCACTTAACTTTGGTCTATAAATACATAAAATTTCTCGATTTAAAATGAATGTTCATAACTTTTTTTTCTTGGATTAGGTAGCAGTTGCATATTGGTATAACTAAATCGGTTCTGTGTAGTGTTTTGGAAAACCAAATTACTTCCTTAAATATTTCATTTTCAATCATTTTCTCCTGATTGCATGAGTATTTAGACCCTTTTATGTCCTGAATTATTACTCGACCATTTTTTGTTTTCTGTGAATTGCCTAAAATATTCCGTTATGAATCAATCTCTTTAATGGTAACACCAATGGTAAACAAATTTGTTTATATCGTATTGTTAGGAAAATTTACTTAAATTAGCCTAGCTACCTTTTTGTTGTCAGAGTTTTTCCTCTTGCCCATTTGAAATCAAGTCCCCATAGCTTTGTTCTTTGTTTTAGTTGCAAGTTGATTTTTCGGGATAGCCTTTTCAACTATTAGATATAATTTAGGGTTATGGGACGTGTCACTTCCTATGCGCTGTCAGTCGCTGCATCCGATATGCCCTCATTCTGTAGGCGCATGCTTAGATTCCAACTGTTGCCCAGTCTATTCTCAGGTGGTTGCCGTTTGAAATTTAACCAAAACAGTGTCATTTTTGTTGCCCTGGAATCCCTATTTTAAATCATTCCGAGTTCCTGTTGACAACGCTGATGTCACCTGGGGCAATCTAACCAATGATAATTCGGCATCCGAGTTGAGTAAATTCTAGAAGATACAACGGAGCTGGTTCCAGGAAGGAACTACTTTTTCATTTCATTTTTCTGGTCTCCTGTAACATCGAAAGGTCTTCAGCGCGAACTGGGCAAAATAAAATCCAAGTTTTTCTTGGAAATCCGTTAGTGGGATTTCTCCTCAGCTTCGAATTAATTTACTTGGGGTTTTGTGTTTGTGAATTTTATAATATTTTGTAACCTCCAAGTAATCTCTCTGAGAGAGGATTTTTGGTGTTGAAGTTGGGCCAGGCCGCCATTTTCCTGCCACGTTGGTTTAGTTCGCCACGTCTTCCTGACGTGGCGAACTAAACCCTATTGAATAGGGTCCTAGCACGGGGCTTTAATGCTCCCTTTGACGTGAACGAGTAACGTTCCGCCCTACAACTTCTAAGGTCTTGTCTACTTGTACACCTTCCACCGGTTGCAGTGACGTATCACGCTGGGACGCTTGTCCAATTGGTGAACCTTTTTTATTTCATACTAGTGTATATTTTTTGTACAGGAATTTCCAAAAACCATTTATTAAATAGACTTTATTGTTTTTATTTAGTGTGTTTTATTTAGCTCACATTTTCTCTTCTTTTTTTAGTTTTTTTTTAATTAAATAACTTCTTAACTTTAAATTACAATTTTTTTTTATAAAAGTATCAGGAACAAGTGAGTGCCGACCACAACCAGGGGCTTTCCAATTTAGGCCGTAATAAACTGGTGGCGCTCACCTTTTTTACTTTTAATTTTTTTACCACGCCCACTCTCCGGGATAAACGAGTTAGTGCATTGATATTGCACGCTCTGTTGACCACGAGCTTATCTCTTGATACTTTTGCCTTTTTTTTAATTACTTTTGCGAGTTTTTTTTTATTTCAGTAAATTAATAAAAAAATTTCCTATTTTATTATTTAAAAAAAATAAGAGCTTAGCAATCTTGCACCCTACGGTTATAAACCAGAGCAAGGGTTGCAACCATTATTCGTACCAAAAAAAATTAAATACATTTGACGTGTTCCGCCAATTTTTCGAAATATTATTTTAAAATTTTTTTAAATGTATAAATAGAAAAAAATAAGTATCTACGCCAATGACTTTCACTCCAATTATTTCTGTTCTCAGTTTGACTATATCGATTTTGCGTTCTCAAAATATGATTTTTTTACGTTTTATACCCCTTAAAAAATCGAAGATCTACGCCCATGCCACCCAAAACCTAATTCCCTAAGATATTGACCTAGCTTATTTTTCATGCAAATTTGAAATGAATCAGTTTGGTTGTTCTCAAGTTACTGTTGGCCCAAAAAATTCAAAATATGTTTTTCGTCTCCTAAAAACACTAAAATGTCCAGAAAATGATTGATTACTCTCGTAATTATAAGATAACATTTTACGAGAAGGGAGATGGCAATGCCAAAATTAAAGACGCTCAATTTTAAAACATTTTAACATTCTAACTTCTTCCCATTTAACTACTACATACATACGGAAAACATTTTAACCGCAAAAATACAAGATCAGCTTTTGTTACCGCCTTGACGCGACGATACACACCAACCATTATTGGGATGCGATGTTGACATTTAAATACCTATTTTTACATTGATTAGCGCTATTGGATTTAAATAAAAATATTATTAAAAATAAAACAGATTTCAACGCTAATATTAAAATAAAAAACATGCCGCCCGCCTTGAAAGCTCTGGCTTTCAACCAAAATGGTAATAACAGAGTACGCATTATTTTATTCTATCGGCAACCGAAAGAAAAAGAACGCTTTATCAGCCCAGAATGAGTTATTATAAGAGCCACTCGTGCAACATTATCTTTTCCGCGAAACACTTCAACCACCTTTCCCATTTTCCACTTCATGGGAGGGACATTGTCATCTTTTACTAACACTAATGCACCAACGTTCAAACCATCATAGTTGTGCTTATATTTGGTTATATGCTGGAGTTCAGCAACATACTTCTTGCTTAATCTGTTCCACAGATGCTGATTTAACTGCTGCAAGTGTTGATACAGTGACAATCGATTAGTGAATAAACTGTTCAAATCTTTATTCATCCAGGAACTTAACTGACGCCCGATGGTTAAATGGCCAGGCGTTAATGGAGTGAGATCATCAGGATGCGAGGATAAGGGTGAAAGGAGCCCTGAGTTCATTATTGCCTCTACCTCTGACAAAAGAGTATAAACATTTTCAAATGTGAATGGCGTATTGCTAACTACTTCAAATGGGCTCCCATACTTTTGATACCTGCCTCCCAGCAGCCACCGAAATGAGGCGATATAGATGGTATAAACTGTCACTCTATCTCCCCCTTACATATGCTTGAGGCTAATTCATCTTTATTTTCTTTAATAAACCGACCTGCCTTTTAAATCTGAATATGCCGACACGAAATTGCTGCAATTATATGAAAAAATTACGGAAGGTTTACTCTGTCTTGCAGAAAATCAACGTAACGATACTATAAAAGCTTCTTTACTCAGATCATAACTAATTCTAAATGAACTGACTTGGTTAAAAAGCAAATAAAAAGACATATATAGGACTTGGAAATTTTGGTACCACGACCAGCCCAACTTTTCAGCAAAAAAGGATCTGCATAATAAACGCCTACAATATTAAATGGGTCATTAGGATTTAAGCGGTGTTGAGCTAAATTGCCCATAATAGGTTTCAACATTCTGGTATTATATCTAAAAGACTTTAAATATTATGCACATTTTATTTGGATACAGACTGACCTGTCAATGGCCAATATGACTCTCTATTGAAGCCAATAAATGTTGTGGTCCACAATTATACAATTTTAAGTGCTCATGTAAAAAAATGAATTTTGTGAGATGGTGACGTGCAGACAATATTATAGGGTGTTTTTTTCAAAACGGAATTTTGCATTTGTGAATCTTCCACCAACCCTCAAGAAACCAAATTCATCAATAAGTGGTTTTAAACTAAGAATTTTTGAAGAACATTTTACCCTATTAGCCCTAATTTCTTCAAATTCTTTAGAAAAACAATTATCTTGTACATGCTTGAGAAAAATTTGATAAGAATGATCAATTTCACTTTTAATTAAGGGACTATACTTGTGCCCTTTGGAATTTTAGTACAAATGTGCAAACCTGCGCATCAAAGCGGTTACTGTTACTGTTTAATTTCATCAAATCAGAAAATATTTCGATAACATAATTACCAATTTCCTCTGCCACTGAATTATTTGCACAACAAGTTTTAACTTTACGCGAATTAGGTAAATCATCTTTTTGATTAGGAAACTTTGGCCATTCGTTTTCGGGAAAAAATAAAAATTGTGGCCCATGCTACCACATATCTAAGGTTTTTAGTCCAGAACATTTTTCGCCTCGAAATAAATAGTTAGCTGGGTTAAATTCACCTGGAACACTCCATGTGTCACGTTTAGCAGCATCCTGAATTTCGGAAACTCTGTTACTAACAAAGCTTTTTAATTTATTTGGAACAGTTTTTACGCAACCCAAAACAATTGTTGAATCTGTCCAAAAAACAGTTTTTTCTATATTCAACCTCAGCGCACAAGAAACCTTTTTTGAAGCTACTGTAGCTCCATAAAGTTCTAATCGAGGCAAAGTCACCGTTTGTAGAGGCGCAGGCGCAACCTTTGCCTTGGATGTTAAAAGACATATGCTTATTTCACCATTCTCGCTTACAGATCTGAGATAAATACATGCGCCATATGTTTTTTCAGAACTATCAGAAAACAGACTTTGCATTTTCACAAATACGACGCCGTATGCTAAGCTCACTAAAAAAATTCAATTCCCATGTAAAAGCGCTCCAGACCGGAAATATTGTGAGAAACTGGGTCATCTCACGAGAGCTTTTCTAGACTTTAATGAAGAACTTTGACAACAATTACACATGGACTTATAAGTCCTAAGGGATCCAAAATTTTAGAACTTTCGGATAATATTGAACGCTTTGTAATTATCTTAGAATGAATTATGTCGTTCTCCTTAAACATTAATTTGTCATTAATAGGGCTATAATAAAGCTGAAATAAACAGTGGATTGTGAAAAAAGATGCCAACGTAGAGCCATAACTCATTGTATTTAATTCATAACAATCTAGAGGGTCTTCCGGATTAAATCGCCATAAAATTCGTTGCAACCGTCTATTATCTATTGTATACAGTTTTGTACAATCGACAGAAATGACAATTCTATGCTGTCTAAATCGAATTAAAATTGAAAATAAATCTTGCTGTATTGTAGGTCCAGCTATTTGAATATTATTTACAGAAAAACCTGTACTACTTGGCAGTGATCCATCAAAAACCACAAGAAGATTAGTAGTAATAGCATCCTCTCGATATACACCATGATGACATAAAATAATCGCCTGAACAGGTGGCATTGAAATCTGAAACTTTTGTCATGTGTCCTAAATCAATATATTCCTTAATAAAGTCATGGTGTAATTTTTTATACTTGCTATTAGAACAAAATTTACGTTCCAGGTTCAAAAGAACTACCTAACTTTGAAATTTCTATTTTTAAAGGTAATTTAACAATGAATGAGCCATCCTCATTTTGTTTAGTGTTTTCTGTAAAATACTTATCACAAGCGAATTCTTCGTCCGATAATTGTTCATCAGCAACACTAACATTCTCTAATTCCCACAATATAATGAATTTGTTGACCAAAAAATTCAATTTGGGCTTTATAAAATCGGAACTTAAACAAATTTTCTCCTCGCATAATAAATTTTTTAAAATAATAATAAAATTTTTAAATGACTTATCTTTATCGCCGATGCTGGCAAAATATTAATTAAACAGATTTTTTTAAAATTTTTCAAATAAAAAAATATTTTTTTTTAATTATGTTGGAAACGGTAAGCAATAAAAACTTTAAATTTAACAGTTATGTGTAACTTATTAAGCCCTTTAAAAACATTCATAAAAAAATGGCTGCCATTTAAAAAAATTATCAATGACGTAATAATGAAATTCGTATTTACTATATTCCACTCCCTATGCTAAACATAAAAATGTTAGTCTTAATGCCCAAAACTAATTGCTTTAAAGTGAAAATCTGAACCTAAACCTATGTTTACTATAAAATATATTCAATTTAAACAAAAACCTTCAAACTTTTTTTTTCTAAATAAAAAATCTGCAGCAGCTACCTTATTACGTTACATAAATAACTCTGATTTTGTTATTTTCGTTTAAGGAAAATAGTAAACCACTTATAATAGTTAAAGGATAATGTTATGGAAATTACATTTTTTAAATACCAATTTTTGCAATACAGGATCAGTTCAAAATAAAATACTGTTCCTATTTTTTTAAATTTGAAAATTATTTTTTTTAAGTTTCGCTGCTCTTGACAAAAATAAAAAGTACGCCGGGATGGTATGTCTGTTTGAAGGTAGGGGAGCCCCGGGCATAGCGGATTGCCCGGGTAAAGCGAATAACAGCTATTTTTCAAAAATGATGACAGACAGCCGACAGGACAGAGGAGACGATGGCTATAGCGTTAACCAAAATTGCAGAGAATCAGTCCATCACGTCTGTTTCAAAACGTTATAAAATACCATATGCCACACTCTATAGACACTGGAAAAGTCAATCCTGCAAGCGAAAATTGGGAAGATTTGCACCGATTTTTACTCCTGCACAGGAGATAGAATTGGCGAATTACCTAAAGCATATAGACACACTCTTTTACGGATTAACCCGTAACGACTTTCTAAAACTTTCATTTGATTACGCAGAAGTCAACAAAGTAAAACACCCTTTTAAAAATGGAAAAGCTGGAGAAGATTGGCTAATGAAATTTAGAATTCGCCATCCCGATATTACATTACGTGCCACAGAACCAACTTCAATTGCTCGTGCCAGCGGTTTTAATCGGCCTCAAGTGGAACGATTTTACAAGGGCCTCTGGGAGATATTGGATAAATATAAAATTTCAGCCACATCTCTTTATAATATGGACGAAACCGGAATAATGTCAAATACAAACAAAGCCCCCAAAATATTTACCACACGAGGGAAAAAACAAGTGGGTGTTATAGCAAGCTCTGAGCGCGGTCAGCTAACGACAGTGATATGCTGTTGCAATACAGCAGGATCTTTTATACCTCCATATTTTATTTTTGCCCTGAAACGAATGCAAGAAAGGCTGTTGGATGGGGCGCCCCCAGCATCACAAGGATCCTGCACTGATAATAGTTGGATAAATGGCCCAACATTTCTTCTTTGGCTCAAGTTTTTTGTGGAAACAGTTAGACCAACGAAAGATAAAAAATGTTTGCTTCTACTCGACAATCATGAATCGCATAAATATTATCCAGCTTTGGAATATGCCTCCAAGAATAATGTGATTTTTTTTTGTCGTTTGCACCTCACACAACTAACAAGATGCAACCTCTCGATATTTCTGTGTATGGTCCCATTAAGAAATTCTTCGAGCAAGAATTGAACACATTTCAAAAAAATCACGTGGCCCGCAGAATTAATCAATACGATATGTGCAAACTTTTTGCTCCGGCATATTTGAAAGGAGCAACAGCCCAGAATGCAGTTAGTGGGTTTCGTAAACCTGGCATTTTCCCATATAATCCTAATGTTTTTAATGATGAAGATTTTGCCCCTGCGACATTAACGGATTGGCCTGAAAATGTTCCAGCAAATATCAATAACGAAAACCTGGATGATGATTCGGATGATGACGTTTCCCTAATCAATTTTGTAACTAAAGGTAAAGACTCTTCAAAGACCTCGACTACCATCTCTGCTCCATCAAGTAGTAAACAAGATACCACTGTTGCCTTTCCATCATCCTGCATCTCTATTCCATCAGTTAGCAAACGAGATGTTACTGTCGCCTTTCCAGCATCATGCCTATCTGTTCCGTTTACTAGCAAAGAACAAGAACCAATTGGAACGCCGAGCACAATACAGTCGCAATCGGATAAACCCAAAGAAAATATCAGCCCTTTCGATGTTAGACCTGTACCAACCATGTCTTTGAATCCAAAACTCGAGAAAAAGAAAGTCTCAAAAGTCAGAGATTTTGACTTCAACTCCCATTAGACAACAGCAACTTGAGAAATTCGATACCAAAGGGATGAAAGATAAGACAAAAGCAGTCACCAAATCCCTATTCAAAAAGGCGACTTCGACGGAAAAATCTGTTAGTGGGAACACTGATGATTGCAATTGTTTAACATGTGGAGAGCCCTTCGAAGAGACTGGAGAGGACTGGATCCAATGCAATGGATGCCAAAATTGGGCCCACGAGCTGTGCACTAACTATAATGGAATTGGATCATATTTATGGATTATTGTAACGAGTAATCTCGGTTTATTGTGTATATTTTCTTATTTAAATACATAGTTCAAAAATATATTATTTTGGCCAATGTTATGGCCTTCATTACGTGTACCTGCATATAAAATACATTAGTATTCACTTTGCCCGGGTAGTCGGGCAAAGTGAATAAAAAGCAAATGTTTAAAAAATATAAATTATAGAAAAAACAAAAAACAAAATTAATAAATTACCCCGTTCATACACGAGAAAAAACATAGGTCTATATCACAGATATTTTTTTTGCAACGAAATTACATTCCAGATGAATATAATGATTTTTTCCCTTAACATATCAGCTATGCCCGGGTCTCCCCTAAACAACGCTGGGAAATTTAATGTTTGAATATCTTTAGTGACTAGCCATTCTTTGTTCCGTAGTAAATCTAAGACTGCGATTGATGCTGTTACTTAAAGAAACTAAATTTATGCATTGACAGTTGGTAGAAATAAATTTTATAATACGGAAATGATTTGGAGCATATTCAAATTAAAGTAAAACAGCGATTTTTATGATAACAGATAAGTAGTTTAGAAGTCACAGTGACAAAACAATTTTTTGACATATGTCTAAAAAATTTTTTCAAATAAATTACGCCACTAAAAGTTACATTGAACTGTGAAAATCATATTTAAAAATTTTACGTAGTTTAGAAGAACGTCAGATAAAAGACTGACAAGAAACCAAGTTTTTAATTCGATAATTCCAGATATTTGCCAATATCTTCTTTATCGCAAGTATTTTAAATAGAATTTTGTATGTCATATATATTATAGATGGAAGACTAAATTTACTATAGACAGAAAGTTCAGTAAATCCACTGAAGTTTAAAAAAAATAAAAAACAGGGAAATACCATAAATTTCTTTAATAAAAACCAGTTTTCCGTTATTTTTCATGGTAGCCCGAATTACTCAATAGCGTTTACATTTTTTAGCAAACGGTGAAGCAATGTTTTCTAGTTTTAAATCATTTTCTTCTGTTATACATGGTAGCTCTAGAAATATGAAACAGCCCACAAAATCGTTTTTTAATTGTGTTTAGTTAAAAAACAAATCGGTGAAACCTGTCAAATCTATATAATTCACACTCTACCGACTCTTGATTTCATCCTGCACGATAGGGGGCGGGATACCTATATCACTTGTTACTATAGTTTATAAGTGTAGGAGGGAAAAGCGTACGGGATTAGGAAGAAAATTCAATACCTAAAAGGGTAGGTGGCTGTTTTTAGGGTAATTGGTGCGGCTGCCTAGTTTAGAGGACCAGGGCACATAGAAGAGTATTTCTGTGAATTTAGTTTTTGGGGCAAAGGCTACAGGGTTAAGAAAAAAAATTAAATACCGACTATGTCCGGTGTAATTGGAGCGGCTGAATCAATGAGGCCTAGTTTAAGGGTACCAGGGCATATATAAGAGTATTTATGTCGATTTAGTTTTTGGAGACAAGTTAAGAAAAAAATTATATTTCTGTCAATTTAATTTTTAGGGACAAAGAGGTTAAAAATAAAACACTTCTTCAAGTTCTTTAATTGCGAGAATGTTTAAATATTATAATAAAATGGGTGATCTATTTAAAAAATTATAAGTTGGTTCACATACACTTTTTTAATGACACCCTGTATAAGAAAAACATTTCCAAAATATGTGCATTCTTTTCCCTATCACTTTTATATTTTAATATTTTTTTTTTAAGTTAATAATAAGGGAGCTATTGGACATGAACGCACTGATAGACAACCCTGTATATACCGTATACCTATCTTGTATATTACTTATATTGTAAATGTTTTGAAATATGCCTGTACATTTTAGTCTGATATTTGAAGGGTTACTCAGGACAATCTAGAAGCAAGCCAACTCTTCTTGTAGTAGCATTTTGGGAGCTGTTTTGAACTAGCCAAATTTTATATTGCTATATCCTCTCGAAGTTAGAAAAAGGTTAAAAAGTCGCAAAAAGACTTTTTTTGGAAGGGAACATCCGTGGCTATATGTAATAATTAGTTTTTAAATGTAAACTTCCCGAATTTTAAGAAAATGCGTTTTTGCTAATATTTTTAAGATTTATTCGTCATTTTATATATAATTGTTTATTTAATTTGTCCATACGACATTATCTTCCTTAGTACTGCATTCAAAACTTCACTTTGTTTATGTGGTAACTGCAAATAAAGACTTCAAAAATGATGATATCGCTTCATTCATTTAAGAACATTGGAAAACTTGAAATGGCTACTTTTTATTAAGTGTTTTGTTTTTTCTTGGAATGTTCCAGCTTCTGAGTACTTAAAATATCTCTTACGGTCAAAATCGGACTTTTTTCTGGACTTCTTCCACATATCGACGGTTTTTTCCACTTTTTGAATATTTTGTTTTATAGATCAAAATAAGTAACATAACATAGCACTTTTCTAGTTATACAGAGTTTTGCCGTTTTGTTAGAATTAATAAAATATCTATTGTATCAGTTCTAACAAAAAGTCAAAAAATAAGTTTTTTTTTAACACCGTATCTATTGTCCCCAAAGTCTAAATTGGCAGACATTCAGTCGCTCCAATTACCCCGGGAACAGTCACCTGCCCTTTTATGTATTTATTTTTTTTCTTAACCCCGTACCCTTTGTCCCCAAAAACTAAATCGACAAAAATACTCTTCTATATGCTCTGGTGCCTCTAAACTAGACCGCAATGTTTCAAACGCCCCAATTACCCCATAAACAGCCATCTACCCTTATAGGTTTTTAATTATTTTCTTCATTCTGCACACTTTGTCCCCAAAAAACAAAAGTGACAGAAATAGTCCTCTATATTCCCTGTATCTGTAACCTAGGCCACAATTATTCAGCCGTTATAATTTCCTCGGAAACACTAACTTACCCTTTTAAATATATGTTTTTTTTTACTCCGTACCCTTTGCCCTCAAAAACCAAATCGACAGAAATACTCTCCTATATACCCTGGTACTGCTAAACTAGACCGCAATGATTCAGCCGCTTCAGTTACCCCCGGAAACAGCCACCTACACTTTTAGATATTAAATTTTCTTCTTAACTTCATACCCTTTGTCTCCAAAAACCAAGTTAACAGAAATAGTGTACTATATGCCCCGGGGTTCCATTACCACGAAAACAGTAACCTACCCTTTTAAATATGTAATTTTTTACTCACTTCACTTTACTCACAAAAACTGTTCTATATGATGTTTATTTTCGGAAAAATTATTACTTTTAGCTCCTGTAGCAAATGAAATATTCGTGAGTCGTGACCTGCCGTCATACTCAAAGTCCAAGTCACCATCGCAGAAGGAAACCAGGTCAACCTCTTTTCCCAATGTTTGATTCTGATTTGGGAAAGAAAAATCAATTTTAATTAATGATGTTGG
Organism: Kuschelorhynchus macadamiae; assembly: GCA_030620095.1. Taxonomy (NCBI): domain Eukaryota; kingdom Metazoa; phylum Arthropoda; class Insecta; order Coleoptera; family Curculionidae; genus Kuschelorhynchus; species Kuschelorhynchus macadamiae. The sequence goes on from JAUTXW010003057.1 coordinate 211,052, forward strand.
AGACTGACTGACTCTTTTAGGTTTTCTTAGATCGAGTGAACTATCATTGAAAAATGTACCTAAAGAATCGCGCGGTAGGCAAGCATTATCGAAGAACATGCTTCCTATTTTGTCTTTCATTCATTTTGTTATTTTCAAAAATTGCATTCAATTAATTTAGTTTAAATACGGGTTCCATTTGAGAAATCTCCATTGGATAATCTCTCGCACAAGCAACCTTGATAAGCTTGTCGAGCACCCTCTACTCACCCGAGGAACTTTAGGATGTTCGTTCCCCTCGCCAAACAAATGTGTGCGCCTCTGCTCACAAATTGGGAAGGGGTTGCTGGACTGTGAATTTATTGACATACCTTTTATGGGAACTACCCCAGAAGGTGGAATAGCCACGGTATGCAATATAAAAAGAATTTCTTAAAATCAAACTCTGAATATATCAGACACAAATTTAGGTAGCAACGGGCGTCAGTCTCACGGGTCAAGCTTACTCTAAAACGCTACCGGGTGGATACCTAACCCTTAGCCTAATTTACCGTGTGTAGGCTTTACTAAGTCCTAAGTTACTAATTAGTTTACCTTTTGATTTCAAGACGTATAAACGTTAAAGAAAATCACTTGTTTTCACTGTCACTTTTAGTGTTCAGTTATACGCACATACGTCTCTGTACGTAAACGTTTTTAAAGTTTAAAAGTTTACAAGTCTTCAAAAATCACATAAGCAATTTCTACAAAATCACTTAAAACTGTGTTTCAGTTTATCAAAATGCAAAGTTTTTTCAAACATCAAAAGTTAGCAAATCTCTCGTATTTACTAACATAAGTAACTGTTACTAGCTAATAACTATCTAAAAGAACTAGTGAAGATATTTTTCGTTAACCAGAATAAATATATATTGAATAATAAAATATTAAAAAAGTTTAAAAATATGCAAAAATATTTAAACGAATAAATCAGTAATTTTTAAAAATGCAAAAATGAACAAACTCAAAAAGATATTCTAAATCAAGCTTGTCTTGCCCTATCAAATCCACCCGGATCACGCCGCTTGGGATTCCTAAATTATTAAAAGCTTATGATAATAATAAATATATAAAAATACGCAAATATGTATGTAAACATGCAAATCAAAACTCAAATCAAAAAACACGGTAAATTCTAAGTGCCCCTAAAATTAACAATCCTCCTCACTTAGGAGAGATTGAGAACTTCGATAGCTGACGTGCCAATAGTCTCTGAAGGGAGAGTTTAAGTTTAGAGAACGGATTCCCCAAGCGTAACTAAAAACTACAACATAATCTAGCTTTACAAAAAATCAAGTTTAATTTTTTCAACAACAATATTGTTTATAACTAGTTTTTACAAATTAGAGTTATCCTGGATATTTATTTTATAGAGCTGATAGAGATGATGAGTGTAGAGGTGGTGGAATCGGATTTTATATAAAATCTTGATTTGCTGCAGAATTAATGTTGGAATATTCTTATTCAGCTGAGGCGGTGGAGCAAATGTGTATAAAAGTTAAGATATGTAATGTCACGTTTGCCTTTATTGTGGTGTACTGACCTCCAAGTCAGAATGCTAGAGCGGCCTTGGATTCACTAGAGAATGTCATGTCAGCAGTCAACTGTAGATGAGCTTGTTCTTTTGGGTGATTAACTTGAACTTATTACAGTCAAATTCGAACTCCGAGTTATTTAAAAAACTTCTAGCTCTAGTTTCTAACTCTAATTTGGTGGTTGGCGATGTAAAACATATTGATATGCATGAGGTGTCCGATCACCTGTTAGTCCATTACCAATTGAAAGCCAGAGGCCTAGAGAAGGTATTAAATATAAAACATACAGAAATTTTGATACGTTTAGCCAAGATCAATTTGAATGTGACTTACGAAGGCTTGCATGGCAGCAAATATTCTATACGGAATAATAAAGTTGAAATTCTGACTAAATATTCAATAAGCATGTATCTTACAAGAGAACTCGTATTACTAAACCAAAGACAAACTGGTTCACGGAGCCTTGCGTGGAATGAAAATTCAAAGAAATAAGCTATTGTCTAAGTTTAAACGGTCAAAAAGTCATGGTGATTGGGTTGCGTATAAAGAAATGAGAAATGTTTTCACTTTCGCGGGTGGGAATGCAAAGCGCGCTTACTTGGATCATACTAGTCAGTTTGAAGGTTGTCAGCAGAGGTGGAGGGCACTAAGATATCTTAATATTTACTCCAAGAAAAGTTATTCTATTCCTGATAGTCTATGTGTTCCTAATAACATTAACAAATATTTTCTAGAATCTACCAATTCTCTAGGTTGTCAAATTGATCCTGAAACTGTTGAGTACTACTCAAACCACAGAGTCTCTGATGCCATTAGTCTATTTGTACTTGAACCTATCCTTGAGGAAAACGTGACAAGTGATATTGCCTCTTTGAGTTCCAATGCAGTTGGTACAGAAGAGGTGAGTTTAAAGATGATACGATTGTGTGGCGGATACATTATTCCTTATATAACTCATATATTTAATTCGTGTATAATGTCCCAACGCTTTCCTAATTCATGAAAAACGGCACTAATTCGTCCCCTGCCGAAAGTGTCATCCCCAAAGCAGTTATCCGACCTTAGACCAATAAGCTTGTTGCCAGTTCTTAGTAAGATTTTTGAAAAACTGCTTTATCTTAAAATAGTAAAGTTTATAACTGATAATAATCTTTTCTCAAGGTATCAAGCTGGGTTTCATAAACAACACAATACGGTGACTATACTAAACATTGTTGATGATATAATCCAGTCAACTGATGAAGGTAAGGCAACAACCCTGGTTCTGCTGGATTTCAGCAAAACCTTTGACTCCATAGCTTATGACTTGATGTGTGCAAAGCTGCATTTCTACTGCTTCTCTAGAAACACCATTGTATTTTTCCAGGATTATCTTCTGCATAGGAGTCAGGTAGTCGAAACTAATGGTGACCTGTCAGAGCCTGGAGCTCTTACCAAAGGTTTCCCCCAGGGCTTCATACTGGGGCTACTTTTGTTCGTTTTATATACAATGGACTTACATAGGTTTGTTGAGGATTGCTCGCTTCATCAGTTCGCTGATGATACACAGCTATATATTAGCTATGACAAAAAGAATGCTGATGAGTTCGTTGCCAGATTCAATACTGCACTTCAAACTATTTGCGACTACTCCGTCAGACATGGTTTAAAGTTGAATGCATCTAAGTCGGCATCAATACATTTTGGTGACTCACTGGCTGTTAGGAGTGTGGAGGTTATTGTTAATGGAGTGGCTATTCAACCCGTAGAGACAGTGAAAAGTCTTGGTCTTTATATCGACAAAGATTTGCGATTTAGATCTCAGGTGAAATCCATTATACGGAAATTCTATGGGTCATTGAGGAATTTCTATCGAAATAGATGTTTTAGATATGGAATTAAAAAAATGCCTCTGTAACTCTCTTGTCTTGAGCCACTCAGGGTATGCAGATTTGGTTTTTGCACCTTGCCTCGATTTTTGTACAAGCAATTTATTGCAAAAAATCCAAAATTCGTGTGTCAGATTTGTGTGTGGGGTAAGAAGAAGGGATCCTATTTCACGATGGTTAATTGAATTGGGTTGGCTAAACATGTATAATAGGAGGAAATTACACATGGCAACATTTGTTCGGAAAGTTCTCGAAAATAATACACCTCTGTACATTAGAGAAAAGTTGACTTATCGTTCATCCATCCACCATCTTGATACACGTAATTTCTGCAAATACCTGGTTATAGAAAGCCTGTATGTGTATACAACTCAGTTCCTGACGCAATCTAGCGGCACACGTTGTCAGGGTTTAAAAAAGCTTATAAACCTTTCCTATTACAGGTACAGGGGGCTTAGGTTATTAACTAATTTTTGTAAGTACCTAAGCCGCTCCGATTACCCCGGAAGTAGCCACCTACCTTTAACGTATTTAATTTTCCGAAACTGTAGTAACAAGGGTAGTCTTATATATGCTTTGTTTTATTTTATTTTAAAGGAAGGTAGTCGCCGAACGAAGAAAAAGGAATATTAGATATTATGGGGTCTAACTGAAACTAGAGGTTTCTACAAGGGGTATACAATTCTTCGTGAGTAGGTACATTCTGCTATATAATTTATTTTTACAGCACCGTCAGGCTTTCTTTTGTTTTACTTCTGTTATATCTGTCGATCGGAAGCAAGCTGCTAAAGAAACTAGTAATCAGTGTTAAGCATATAAACCTTATCACAAATGATGATGATAATAATAATTAATGTGTAGACTCGATTTTTACACTTCGAATAAGTTCTGAAATATTCTCCCTTGCATAAAACGGTATTTTATAGGTAATTAATTTATCGCCAATAATTAATTATATTTTATTTAAAATATATACCTGGTAATTAAAACATTAGGACGCCACTGTGAGGACCAGTCGGCAGTTGTAGGCACTTGAGCGGTTATAATTTGGCATCATCTTCACACCGTTATTCGAAAATAATCACGTGACTAGGGCTTTCTGTCAAAATTGAAATGTATTTATTATTATATATTCTATCTCGAAATTCCGACTTCTAAGTCCGAATTCCGACGTCTATCTCGGAATTTCGACTAATTTTAAAATACTGTAGAACACAGTAACGATAAAAAATATGTTTTTCCAACAATATTTTTCATCGTTACTTTGGTTTATTACCTTTCGATTCACGCCAGACTTTGTTGCCAAGAAGTACCAAGATTTCAAATAAATGTTTTTGTCAGAGACCATGTCAATACGCAAATATGACATGTTTACCATCTGGTACGGGCAAAAATCGCTGGACGACAAGAACGTTTCTGTTTTGAATTTTGTTCTGGACAGGCTTAATATAGACCAATATCGAGATGTTAAATATAATTTAATTAAGAAACTGGTAAATTTCTTCAATAGTTCTGTCGCTAAAATTTGGAAAAACAGTATTTAATTGCACTCAGACAGTATTGAACATAGACATCGTGACTGAATGAGTCTTTGAGTTTTTCATCTACAAGAACAAGAACTAGGTCCTAGTAAAGGTAGAACATCTAAATCTTTCAACATCTTGGCGACAAACGCAAAAAAACAGAAGATGCTATTGTTGGAAAGTTATTCTACTTAGGAACTAGCATTCGCAACTTGAAAAAGTCTTCAGTTGTCAGGCCGTAAAAATGCATCTAAAATAGTCCAGGAAGTGTGAGAACATTCACCAGAAGAAGTTTTGCCCTTTACGTTGATGGGCGATTCACAAAAAAAATCCTACATTTACAAAGGAGAGAAGTGCCGGCATGCCAACATTTACCCTAATTATAATATTCTTCTGAGTGGTAAGAAAAAATGTTTTCCAACCGAAGATTTTATTTTAATCCCAGATATATCCGCCAAAATAAATTTTCAAGAACTGGTGAATAATACTGCTAAAAGAATTGCTGACTCGCAAAAAGTTATTTCTACTTTTCCGTTAAATCTGCCAAATAAATTCAATCTTCTGTATAAATATGGATGTGATGGCAATGCTGGGCACTCGACATACAAGCAGGAATTTACCGACGAAAATGATTTTTTCAAGAAGTGATTCCATCAATTTGTTTTCCGTATGTCTCGTTACACTGCAAATGACAGCAGATAATAGTAGTATACTCTGTTAAAATTTTCGATGGTCGTCTACCAGATTTTGCAGACCAATATAATTAATTCTTGCGAAAGAAATACCAGAACTATCAGAAAAAGAAATATAAAATATTGAAACCCATATAAAAAATATTAAACCCACTGAATGTTTTGTTGAAGAAGGTCTAATAATTATTAATCATTCATTTTAACTAACTATGATAGATGGAAAGATGTTTGGTGTAATTTCCAATTCTTTCAATTTTCAATTTAGTGTAGCATCTGTCGTGCTACACCAAAAGTTATGAATAATCTGGACTTTATAATGACGCTTATATCAGACGAAACCTTGTACGATTATGGGATCTCCACTCTACATGACTGGATAAGGTGCTTGGAGAGTTGTCTTCATATTTCCTACAGAGGGTGTTAAAAAAATGGACGATATATGATGAGAACAAGGATTTTCGAAGATGTCGGGATTGGAGAAATTTTTCAAGAGAGAAAACAATGAAAGATGTGTTATCTGAGCTGATTTATTATCAAAATGTGTGGGTGCTAGTTCCAATAAAGAACCTTTAGTTAAAGATGTGCTGAGATTGCTCAAACAGCCTCAGTTATCAAAAAATTTTTTAGGAGGTAATGATGATGTAGAAGGAAGAGAACATGATGATGATGAATAACTGGGAGCGTGAGCTTGAGCTTGTGGTTATAAGTCTCAATAGTTAGTTGGTATTAGATTAATAACAAATTACTAATTAAGATGTATAATTAACACGTTTATATTTTTAATAACTCCATTTTACCTAATGCCTATTTTTTGTTTTTATATTTAATTTTTGTCATCGATTACATGTTTTATGTAATAGTTTCTTCAATAAAATTAAAGTAAATAGGAAAACCGGTTGGCTTGTAATGCCTTCAAGTGGCAAGAAATTCTAAAACAGAATGAGGGTACTTTGATTGAGGGCCACAATTTTTTTGCAACACATTCCGACTTCAATACTCGGAATTCCGGCTTCTATCTCGGAAATCTGACTTGTAACCCGGAATTCCAACTTCTATCTCGGAATTCTGACATGTAACTCGCAATTCCGACTTCTATGTCGGAATTCCGACTTCAAATTCGGGCTATTAATTTCGAAACAATTTGTCAATCAAGTTTTCGGTATAGTAGACTAATTTTGGTCACGTACTATAATTTGAGGGAGATGCAAATGCAAATAAATACTCGACGTTATTTAAATTATATATGTTAGTCTATAATTTTGGAATATTTTCAGTGCCGTGAAAAGGTGGAAATTTTTAATAATAGACATCCAGATAAACAAATAAGCTATGTTAATGTAGCAAATATCATGACCAAATATAAATTCACTGGTTCTGTTGATAATACGTTTAAGAAAACACCAAGCCTGGTCTACTACCGAAGAAAAAAATGCAAGTTTTGCAAGCGGTCGTTGAGAATCCTAAAGTCTCGGTGAGGAAAATATCAAAAATCACTTCCGAGTAACGTGACAAAGTCAACAGTCAGTACGGTTTTACGAGCAAATACATTCTATCCTTACAAACCTAGATGTATATCCATACACTTTCACCTAGAGATTTCGAAGTTCGTTTCCTATTCAGTGCATGGTTCCAAGGGGAAGCTGTAGATGATTCTTTCTTTGCCAGAAAAATATTAATTACCGATGAGGCGACATTTACGTCAAACGGAGTCGTATGCTTACAAAACTGCCATTGGTGGTGCATTTAAAACAAATGTGCGGTGCGGTATTTTAGATAACCAAATATTAGGGACGTATTTCTTATGTCATAATACACAGATAGTTTCCAATTTTTTACAAACTACTTTTTTAAATCGCTTGAAAGGAAGGTATTCTGCAATCCCATTGCCAGCCAGGTCTCCTGACCTAACCCCGTTGAACTTTTTCCTTTGGGGATTGTTAAAAGAAAAGGTTTATTTGCACAGTCCATTTCAAAACGTCGATCACCTCGAAACAGTCATCAGGCAGTGAGTAAAAGAAATTACGCCAGCTATGGTAAGAGCAACAATAGCAGAGTTCAGTAGAAGAACCATTATTTGTATGGATCGGGATGGCGCTCACTTAAAAGCATAATTTGTTCAATGTTCATTCTTAGTTGTTTTTTTATACGATATTTTTAACTAATACTTTTTGTATATAAGTTTCTTTATTAAATTTAGTATTTTATCACACGTCGGAATACTCAGAATAATAATCTTAGGGTATTTTGCTCTAAAACTAAACCTATGGGTAGTTTTCTGTACAGCCAATTTTCTAATTTTATTCCAACCCTGTACAATATTTTTTAAGTTTTAGAATTCCAATAATATTTTCGGAAGAAGCAGAACTTTTTATGATTAGTCATACTTTTTCATAAAATAAAAAATAAATGTTTTCCATATTTGTTAAGAACTTTTCAGAACATTCACACTCCTCGCCATCAAGTGGAGGGGATCGCAGTAAATTCGGACTCCTCGATAAACTGTAGGGTCCGTCTGGCTGACATTCGGCCAGACGCAAAATACTTCCCTCGTTCTGGAAGAGTTGTTCTAGTTTCTGTTTACGTACATCCTTCCTTTTCTTCTGTATGGTATGTCCGAATAAAAAGTGTACCAATAGGTTGCTTGGGCACGACCACAACTCCCGGCCAGTTAGAGCATAGCCGAAACTACCGTCTACAGATAGGACGCAACTTGCAGGTTAGGTTAGGGTTGATTAGGTTCGCTATAAAGTGCGGGGTATCGCGGTTAAAGAATTTTGAGGCTATGTTAATTTAACAGGCAATCTCAGGTCCTAATGTTTTATTTACTTTATATTATATTTTATATTGTTATAGAACTTAACCGTACGATTATGATTTGAATAACCCTCGATATTATCCGACTTGACATTATTTTTAGATATTTGGTGGATCATTGCTGTAACAGTACTGTTAAAAACTGCGATAAAAAATAGTTACTGGAGTGGAAGATTATTTGGTAGAGTACCTAACTAAACCGCTGGACATAAAAACTTATAAATACACAATTTTTGACAAAATTCAAATTACTATATTCAGAATCGTAACTAATCTGCACTGCGCCCGGTGCAGGTTGGTAATTCTGCGTCCCATACACTCCCTAGTTACATAAACCAAAACGAATTACAAACAAGGTGTAACTATCTATTACCGAGCAAAGTAGTCTTGCTTAAATTAAAAAGTAACGGAACGATATTTTAAAAAATAAATGTAGAAAGAATTGGAAACATCTACACAGAATAAAATACTAATTTTTAAACATAACGCAACATATGTAATAATGTGTAAATAATATGTACACAGCCACATTATTTTTCAAAAAATAGAACAAATAGAAAAAAAACAAAGAAACTTTTAAAAGATGATTGATAGTTTTCATCTAAATACCATGACAATTTAACTAAAAACTTTAACGAACTGCATTTGATGATAACAGAACTTTTAAAAAAGGATCACTTCAGCTGACTACAAATGGGATAAACCAAAATTAATATACTCTGTTAACTCAGGTGCAACCAATTCGCCGGTCAAGTCATATGAATCGAATTCAGGTGTGTTTTAGTAATAATATAAGACATTCTATTAAAAATAAGAAACAAAATAAAAATGGCTTATAAAAACTATAAGCAAAATTTATAGAATAAAGTAATAACTTTGCGATAAGTAGTATTTACCAATTTATATAGCGTGTTAAATGTGTACTTTTCAACTACCAATCTCGAACCCGACTGATGGATTCCACGGAATAGAACAAGACTCAATAATAAGAACAAGTGGCCGTATTGGCGACATTTTAATGTGTATATGTAACGATATCGACAGGTCATAGGTCAATGGGCGTAACCCTCAAAATTTATTTTTTTAGATGCTCAATTGTAGAGTCATTTACTACCATCTGGTCAACTGGCGTAAGCCTAAATGTATGATAAATATCAAGAGCACCTAAAAGACTATTATTTTCTAGATCGTTCGGTTGAAATATTAAGACTAACCAATAAGCGTAAGCCGCAGGGCGTAAGACACATGGCTGTGGTATTGAGAAATGCAATTGGAAATAACTATCAAGCGTAAGCCAGGTGCCCTCCAATACAGCTGCGTAGAACAGGCTTATGCTTTCCTAGATCGCATGCGCAGCGACGCGGCGCACAGAGGTCACTTTTAAAAATGTAGGTGGAAATTAATATATGAGAATATCTCTAACGATTATAAAGCTCACTATTCGCATTCAGAATGATGAATGTAACATATTCCTACTTCCCACCAATGGCGGATCAGATCGAGGGGGAAGAAAGGGAGGGGTAAAGGGTGTTTATTAAGTACCTGTACAAACTTCAAGGGTATCTTTGATCGATTATAAGATTTAAACTTCATGTAAATTTGGTCCGGAAATGTATAGGTTTCACGATACAGGGTGTCAAACCTTTTTCAAAAAGATAATCCATAATGCATATTATGAGAATCAAACTATCTCATTCTGTTAATAAAACATGTAACCTATGCGATGACAAAAATTAAATACAAAAACAGAAAAAAGGCATTAGGTAAAATGAAGTTATTAAAAATATAAACGTGTTAATTATACATCTTAATTAGGAACTTGTTATTAATCCAATAGAAACTAATTATTGAGACTTATAACCACAAGCTCAAACTCGCTCCCAGTTATTCATCGTCATCATAATGCTCTCTTCCTGCTACATCATCACTATCTCCTAAAGAATTTTTGATAACTGAGGCCCTTTGAGCAATCTCAGCACATCTTCAACTAAAGGATCTTTATTGGAACGCGCATCCAGACATTACGTTAATAAGGATCACACGATACCAAAAGCCCACAAAACACATCTTTCATTGTTTTCTCTCTTGAAAACTTTCTCAAATAATACTCCCGATATATCCGAAAATTCTTGTTGCGGGATTCCAGAGCCTCTTCAGAAAACATTCGTATAGGAAGTGAGTATTCAGTGAAGACCGAAGGCATGTTGTACCATAAACAAAAGTCAACGAATATTATTGATGTGCCTCTGCAATACTCACTAAATTCCTCAGTATTCACTTTATACCCAAAACACATTGTTGTCAGGATTACACATAGATACTTGAGAAAATCTTCATCGATTGCTGAAAAATTCATTAACGGTTTATAAATAATGGTTTTGAAAATACGAAATTGAAAAAAGGATTACCTGTTATTGATGCCGTGATCTGATATTTGCGGAAACATATTCGGGCTGTATTCTTATCATTAGTCGTGCTAAAGCCTTGCTTCGCAATATCAACCAACAAACACATTTTTTCTCTTAACTTTTTAATTATCTCTTCTCTCTTTTACCACTTTTTTCTCGTTCTCATCACGTATCTGCCATTTTCTGAACACCAACCTGTATGAAATATGAAAACAACTCTTCAAGCACCTTATCCAGGCATGGAGAGTGGAGATCCCATAATCGTACAATGTTTCGAGAAGGAAGCATCATTATAAAGTCCAGATTATTCATAGCTTTTGGTGTAGTACGACAGATGCTACAGCAAATTGGAAATTGAAAGAATTGGAAATCACACCAGACATCTTTCCATCTACCATAGTTAGTTTAAATGAATGACAATAATTATTAGACCTTCCTCAACAAAATATTCAGTAAGTTTAATATTCTTTGTCTAGGTTTCAATATTTTCTATTTCTTTTTTTGATATTTCTGGAGTTTCTTTCGCAAAAATTAATTATATTGGTATGCAAACCCTGGTAGAAGACGGTCGGAGATTTTACCTGAATATCTGCTGTCATTTGCAGTGGAACGAGACATACGGAAAACAAACTGATGGAATCACTTCTTAAAAAAACCATTTTCATCATTAAATTGCTGCTTGTATGTCAAGTGCCCAGCATTGCCATCACATCCCCATTTATATAGGAAATTGAATTTTGAAATAACAGCTTTTTGCGACTCAACAATTCTTTTAGCAGTATTATTGACCAGTTCCTGCAAAATTGGCGGGTATATCTGTGATTAAAATAGAATCTTCAGTTGGAAAACATTTTTTCTTGCCACTCTGGAGAATATTATAATTAGGGTAAATGTTGGCATGCCGGCACTTCTCTCCTTGCTGCATTAAAATGTAGGATTTTTTTGTGAATCGTCCATCAACGTAAACGGCAAAATCTTCTTTTGGGGAATACTTAGTAGGCTTATATTTTGGATGACCAATTGCCTTTTTGATTTTGGTGAATGTTCTGACACTTCCAGGACTATTTTGGATGCCACTTTTTTTCATATTTTAGCAAATAAGATCTTTTCCTCGATTTCTATTAATAAATGTCAATTTTGACAGGTAACACAAGTCAGGTGACTAATTCCGAATAAACCATTTTTCATACTTAATTAAGCAAAAGTTATTGCCTCTGCAAAATTTTAACAAGATTGCCTAAAATAAAATATCTCATATTATGCGCACTTTTTCGAGGATACTGTATACATATTACAACTCTTTTATATAACCCCAGGGTTGGTGGGAATAATCACTAACACCACCAGACAATCTAAAACTATAATACAAACTTTATTAGTTATTTCCCAATTTTTAAAACCCACCTTCCTCTTGATCCTCGGTAACATTTCCATTGTGTAAGCTCGGCACGATTAAATTCGTAGTCCAAATAATATCGTCCTGGCTAGATACCCTCAGCTGGTAAGGCCCTTACGCAATAACGTAACCAAAAAAAAAGAACCTTCAATGAACATGGTCGAAGTGGCGATTTTTATATATTACTAAATTGTTCAAGTGTTATATTATATAACTTTATTTGATCAAATTAAATATTATGATGTCTGATTGTGTTTGGCTGATTTGCCTACTTATACTTACTTGAGGTAAACACAGACCCAACATGATTCCACAAAAACCGTAGAGATTTCCTAAAGCTGTCTTTGTGTCGATTGCAATTTCAATCCATTTGTTGAGAGTTTCTGTTCTTTCCGAATCATCCGCGCATGTCAATATGCTTACTGCTACCAGGAGTTTCAGGCACTCAGTCCTAAAAAAGGAATACTTATTTTACCATGCTGAAAGTATTAATTCAAAAACTTATTTAGACTTAAAACAAATTCCGATTTTTCTTACAATATCCATGAGTGCCCTGCCAAAAAAACATTTCAAATTCCATTAAAAATTTTTACAAACGTTTTTATTGGATTTAAGGAGATTATATATATAAAAGTGAAAAGACAGATCAGCATACAAAAACACATTTTATAATATTCTATAGGTCAGATACTCTTTAATTCAATAAATAAAATATTCTGCCTATTTTATATAATAATAATAATAATATTATAAAATATAATCCACTGTTAAGCATATGAGATTCCACTTACAATACAACTGCCATATAATCTTCTAAAAGTTGTAAAATATTCAAAAAATATTGGCGATCTTGTTACTGAACGTTGCTCTCCTATAAAATAATACAGAAGTTTACAAAAGAAAAAAAGTGTAAAATATTTCAAAATAATCTTATGAAAATGAAACAAATCATCTGTAACTTAAGAATGAATTGTATTATAGATGACATATTATAGATGTCATGTCATGACTAATGGTTACACCACACGTGTAATGCCATTTAAGAAAGGTGCATCACTAGCAGCAATAACAAGTTGCTTTAGAACTTTTAGCAAAGAAATATTATGGCCGAATCAGTTGTTTTGATCTCTAGTTACCTTTCAACTAAATCCATCCGAAACTGTTTCCCGTGCGGCAAGGTACATAAGTTGATCCCTCCACAAAACTTCGATTGGTGATTCTCGGGTTCATTATTCCCAAACATCAAGTCCAAATCTGTTCTCGTTAAATGGTTTGCTAAAATCCGGGGTCCCGATTCGGAAATTGTCATCTTGATTCGACGAAGCGCCTGCGCATCGAGCGGTTTATTTTCGTTGACAGGTAAAAGTAGTGTTTCAAAGTTTTCGAGGTCAAATCTATAAGACGGAAATAAATAATATACAGTTACATAATACCTTTATTTCATGTTTGCCAACGTAACATTGCGACAAAAAAATCATCTTGTGGTTATCAGTTAGTGTTGGGCAAGGCCATATTGAACAACAGGATTATCTGTGTTCCTTTTTGTTGCATATTCCGTGATTAAAAAGCGACTGGGCGTCATTTTTAAGAAAAAAATTAAATGGAAAGTAGAGTCGAGGGGCACATCTTTTAAAAGGCCTTTTCAACCTTAATATAAAGGGACAATAAATTTACCTCAAAATAGCGCCCATTCATAGACATAAGAGGACCTAAAAAATAGACAATAGAAATTCTTGAAAATTTACAAAACTTAAACATTTTATTTCTTACGTGATCCCTAATTGATATGAAAAAATCGGCCTAATGAAAGCATTAACTGTAGTCATTGACTCTATTTTATTTTAACTAAAACATTTTTGATTTCTTATGATAAAATCCTTGTTCGTAATATCTAACTTACAAATTTAAAATTTATAACTCTAAATATCTCATAAATATGTAAAACATAATGCATATTATGAGTACTTCTAGTATAAAATGAAAGAAACAATGAATTATGAAATTGATTGAATCGTAGAAGAATTGGGTTATTTAATATTTTGAGAAAGCACCGGTATTTATTCACTCGTAGTAATACTAGTTACATGGTGTTAAACAATTTTTTTTGCAATACAAGCATTTAAAGGTACGATTGTTTTTAAAACTTCAAGAAGGTCATACAACTTCAATTTACCAAGCAAAACAACTAGTACAAAAAATTAAACAAGGGAATAAAATATAAACTAAATACGCACCTTTTAAAAAATTTACTCGTGGCTGAGCTATAACACAAAAGCAGAATTAGATCCCTCAGCCATTGCTTTGTTATGAGAAGAAATTTAGCGTCTGATCGAAACTAGGATGACCGATAAGCGACATTTCGCTTAACCATTAACAAATTAACGTGACCTTGTACTTCTAGCGTCTGTTTCCTCATTCTTTTATTTACGATATGATTCATTATTTTCAGTTTCGATGTTCGAATCATACAGTTCAGTTTAGAAATTCGATCTTTAGAACTAGTTTGTTCGCGAACTACACACCTCTATAGGTTATTTTTAATTTGAAATTTCTTATTACTAGTAATTTTTATTCCACACAAAATGTGACAATACAAACAACAAAAGGAAAATTGATTACATTATCTTATCACCAATAGGAACCTTACATCTAACAAAATTTTAAAGTCAAAACCGTAAGAAACTCATAATGGAAAAATTTTGATTAGCTGCCACATTAAAGAAAAATCAACCAAAAATTACCAAAGAAAAGATTAGCATTGAATCACTCAATCAGGATTTCACCAAAAATCACTATGCAGAACGCTGTAAGCAACACATGGAAGGGAACAAACCCAAGCGATGAAGTATTAGATACACAAACTATGAAACAAAACTGAAAGCGAGACCGAAAAATTTGGCTCACAACAGAAATAAACAACATAACTAGAAAAACGAAACAAGCAAAATAAAACATATAAAATTCATGAAAGTATGCCCAAAATATGTGAAAATGTGAAAACTTGAACCCGTGTGAATAGCAGAAATGCAAGGAAGTAAAGATGAATATTTGTACAAATTCAATTTAGAGTTGGAAAATTATTTTTGGCGCGTACGAAATTATTTGGAATAACATGCCTAGAGGAATGAAAAAGGCCTCAACTGAAAACAGTTACAAAACAAGTATGAGTGAAATCCTTTTAGGATCTATACACTAAAACAGTAGATAATAAAAATGCGTAAGTTGAAGAATTGTTTCCATAAAGTCTTAAATAACAAATTCGTTGCCAGAATGGAGTTTATACATTTTTCTGAATTTGTATTTGTTGATAACATTTTCGCAGATAATCGTGAAAATGGGTTTTTTAAAATAATCCAGGTTTCCCTTCTTCCATCCACTTATAAAAGCAATATACAATCAAAACTTTTGCGAAAGCTCATTTCCACTTCTAACCTCTGATGATGAATTCGTCTCCACGTCTAAATCAAAAGCTGAGCCTTTTGCGAAACCATTCGCCCGAAATTCTACTTTGGTTCCTCCTTTTCACTTCCCCCTTCAATCAGTATCAGCTTTGCCATACAATATGCACGAAATTATCTTTAGGGTTAAATAAGTATGACGTATCCTCAAAACACTTAATACCAAAAAGTCCTATAGCCTTGATGGTATTCTGGCCATAACTCTAAAAAAGTGCGCTTCTGATCGTCTGTTTTATTTCTGTAGTGGTTGACGAACAAATCAACGCAGGCTTTCCAGGAGCTCAGTGTAGACACCTGCCCTATTCCTCTTGCATATCAATGAATCTGCTTTCTTCTATCAACAATTCTATTCTATCTATGAAGAAGATTGTACACTCCACTCCGATATATAATTTTCCAAACCTGTCTTCAAGACTGAAATTGATGATAGGCGTGGAGCAATGACTTTATTCCTAACGAAAATTCAGATCATAGAATGTGGAGCAAAAAACCTTGTCCAGTTGAACGCCAATAAGTCACAATCCTATTTACTATCTCACAAATTATCTCCCAATAACCACACCATTCAAATAAATAATCAAATACTTAAATCCAATGATTCCTTTAGCCTAGTTGGTATCACTTTTCAGAAAGATCTTCGCTGGCATCATCACATCAACTCAATTGCCACAGCTTTGAAAACATCAACATAATAAGATGTGCTTTTATTAAAATAAACTACTCTTTTTTTTTGTAAAATATAAATGATAATCCTGGAGCTCACTACCAAAACGTATATTCATCGCTGCGTAGCTCCTAGTTTTGTACGTCCTTAGTTCAGTCGGTGCTATAGTAACTAAGGAGGAATTTGCAAGAAATGGAGTTTTTATGCAAAATATTCCCAGTCGCAAAGATTTAAAATATCTTTTCAGCTTGAAACAACAAAGAAACTACCAAAGCTTTAAGTGGGAATATATATTGCACTGATGATATTAGCCATTTCATTAGCATATATAATATTCTAACCCGCGACGGGAGAATACTACTAAATCAACATTAGGGAGTTTCCTTGATACATAGTAACACGGACCAAATAGCGCCATTACTTTGGCGGTCCAACATAATATATACAAACTTTAACACCTAAGAAAATGGCACAATGCTTGCGATGCCTTAAAGATGTTATATCAGTGGCGGCTATTCAGGTGAAGTAGGTGAAGTGTTACTTCACAAGGAAAAATAAACAAGCAAACATCTAACTATATTTATTATATTTCTCTTAAAATTTTAGTTTTTATACTCATTTATTCACCTAATTGGTAAAAAATAAACTGTACATCTCGAATAAATATTTTACTTGACTATTGGCGGCATGTCTTTTTAAAACTTTCAATCGAACTTTATTATAACAATTATAACAGTGGCACAAACCGCTTTGACTTTGCTGGATGTGCTATGTTTAGTTTACGATTTTCCTACTATGTTTCCATGACAACGCGTATCCGATGACGTCGAGCCCAACGCCATACAACGCTCTCGGTGAATTGCAGGCGCAGTACACTACACCCACGTGTCGTTCAGTTTGCGGTGGTTGTTTACTTTTATTTTCGCGGATTTCGCTGCAACCGGTGAGTTCCTTTGCAGTTAACTTGACTGTTTTGTGTTATAATTATTTGTGGTGTTGTTACAACTTCAAATTCGAAGTTAGTAAATGTGATTGTTCAAGACTAGAATAAATTAAAATACGTCTTTGAATTCACGTTTCTGGCATTAGTATTTAATGACATTTTCTCAATCACGGACATACTATTTGACGTTCTTCAAAAAAAAAAGCTTGACATTCATTTTTGCATATCCAATACAAAACTCTGTCGCGAGGCGCTCTGTAAAAAAAGAAATGCAATTTTTTTTAATACCATGTTTGGTAAAGCAAATTCTATTACAGAAATAAATCATTACAAACGTAAGCTTGCTAAGCTTTCACCTGAAGAAATTAGGGCTAAGTATAGAACCTTTTTTTATGAAATATTGGACCATATTTTAATGGAAATGACACTAAGATTTCAAGACTATGAAAAACTTACATTTTTATGATTGGCAGGTTCTGCTAAATTTTCCGAATATAGTTTAAATTTTTCGACTGGCCCGTTTGAAAATTTGTTACAGTTATATGGGGAAATATTTTCAAAAAGTCAACGACTTAAAAATGAGCTTGATCTTATTTTTGCCAATGAGAGTAATTGGAATACATCCCTGCAAGAGCAAGTGAAAAAAATTAATAAAAATAAATATATTCTTACCAAAGCATATAAATCGTTTTCCCTTATTTTGACAATACCGTCGACAAGCGCTTCGGTGGAAAGAAGTTTTTCTTGCTTTAAATGTGTATTATTTAAGAAATACAATTTCTCAAGAAAGACTTACTTCTCTTGGCAATATTTCAATTCAAAAGGAATTTCTGGAGGAGATTAGGGCAATTCATCCATTTTATGAGGATGTTATAAATAAATTTGCTGCTATGAAGGATAGGAGAATTGATTTAGTATACAAAATTTAGGTAAGTCGTAAAAAACTATTCTACTCCCTCGACATATAAAAAAGTTCTGGAAAAAAAATTATTGCGATATTTTCTTGCTTCATTTGCACTTCACTTACTTTTTCACCCGCGAGCCGCCACTGTGTTATATACCTTTTTAAACCGAGAAGAAGTATATAAAGTCCATGTTAAAGTGGAGAACTGTATGTGGAGAACCATCCACTAGACATAGGGAGCATAAACGATGTATTAAAAATAAATAAAGTTTCTAGTTTGCTTTAACTAAACACCAGCGACCACAAATTTAAAAGAAATCATGATTCTACAGTGGGTTCCAAGATTCTACTTTTTAAATGTAGGTAAAAAAACATTCATTTAGTGAAGTAAAGAAGTGCAAGTGAAGGACGGTGCGGTGCCGCGACACTGCCCTACTGTAGTCGTCAACTGACATTTGTCACTTCATTGGACAGCTCCCGTGCCGTTTTATGCAAACATTGGCTTACGTAACCAAATGCGGGATTTTACATACAACAAATTTTAGTCGGACTTTAACTATTTTACAGGTTGCATGTTGCATTGGAGTTTCATAAATATGTGGTTTACTATTTAATTAAATGACTGAAAATATTAACGACGAAGTAGGGATTTCTATAGTTGAAGAAAATCCTCGGTTGTGGGATAAAACCTTTATATTCAACGAGAGCAGTGCAACAACAAATACCTGGCGTGTGGATTGAAGCTAAAAAAAGATTTTCACATGTAAAATAAACCAGCTCCCCCTCTTCTTTGATTGATCGGATGCACCCAAAGGCGATTACGATTCTACATTTTTCCACGATAATGATTAAGCAACCATAATAGAATAATTTTTGCCTGAGTTATAGTAAAATACTGTAATGCCAAAATATGTTTATTTCACGTTACACCAAGTCACAACAAAGATATCATGATCCCTGTCTAGTACATGTCCTGCAATGCCGCAGGTGCCACGATGCATTACTCAGTGGATCGCGATAGACTAGCGATCCCCGTTTAGGGCAAGGGGTATTGCCGGACATGTTCCAGACAGGGATCATGGTATTCTTGTTGTGACGTTGGTGTAATGGGACAGAAATATATTTTAACATTATTAATATTCACGAAAGTCAGGAATCAATAGAGTAATTCAATTCCGTTCGTGGTGTTAGCAAGCGGAGCAGTTGATTCTTTAATTCAATTTTGTACCTGTGCTCTACACGGGGCTCGCGAGTCAATGGCGGCCTGATGAACTCTAAATACAGTGAAATCGCGATCGTCGATTGACTGAAATGGTTCATTTTGCCTGCGACATTGCACGACATATTCGAGACAGGGATCATGGTGTTCTTGTTCTGACGTTGGTGTAACATGAAACAAAAATATATTAACAATATTTCTACTAACGAATGTCAGGCATCAACAGAGTAATTCAATGCGGCTCGTGGTATTAGACAGCGAAGTAATTGTTTCTGTAATTTCATTTTGTGACAAGACTGTAATTTCAATGTCGTCAAAATATATACTCAGCTTAAACTACGGCAAGTAATCGTTCTGTATGAAAACCAGAAAGTTACGATAAAATATCATAGCTATATTATTTTCACGTACGTCCAAAACCGTAGTGTGTAGATTTCTTAAATTGATCAAAGTCATTAGGTTTGTTAGGTTTGTCGTCTAGAAAACGGACAGTATAACAGTGTGAGAGTAAAGTTTATTTAACAATAATTTAATTATTTCACTCAGATTTCTGCTCCTAGTGCTCGCTAATATTTATTAGTTGCATTTATTGATACTATGATCTGTATTTGTCCTATTTCTTTGGGTACAGTTTTTAACTATTAGTTATGAGACTAGTTCGCGTAATATTGCCACAGTGTGACAGTTACCTAATTAAGTGACCCTAATTTTGACTTGTGTCATTCTATTACTAAACTGTCTTGCAACATTAAGTATGATGTATATTAAGTACAACCTAGAGTCTTCCGGTTCGTCTCGTCGAAGGCAGACCTTTGTGTTATTAACATAAGTGGTCCCACGTGTTCAGTTTTGCTTTGACCCCGCAAGAAAGGGAGCAGACGCTGTGAACGTGTGAGGCCTAGTTATTCCTGCATTCTATCCCGTTCGTCTGCCGCAGTTCTACATAGAATATTAGCGTAATGGCCGCTATGTAGCGGGAGTGGGAGGGGTAAGGGGATAGCTTGAAAGAAAAGGTCATCTCGTGAGACCAGTAGTACTCTCAGGGGGCATCTAATTGAAGCCAAGATGCATTTCAAAAATTAAAAAGTTATTTGAAAGATTCGGGGTGTTCGGGAGAGCTCGCCATCTGGACATCCTACCTATTGGGCTGGAGAATGGCGCTGAAAGCAAAAAAGTGGCAGCCGACTCCATTTTGAAAAAGAAAGAATGAAAGAAGTACAACCTAACCTGTATTATATTTTTTGTGGGTTTCGAACTTTTAGGTATGTCCTCAGTAATGACAGAAAAAATGAAGCTAAGTTCTTATTCAGCCGTAGCCATAGTTCTCAAGATACTCATTTATATCATGCTTCTAACAGTGATCCAGGGCACCAATCGTATTTCTTATTTGGCACCAAAAAAATATTGCCTAAAATACTTTCTATTTTTGAAGTTCCTAAAAAGAAACAAAATATCGCAATGTTCCAAAAGAACGCAAAGTGGTTCTTCACGCTAGCCAAAATAATACTTCCAAATTTTGGATAAATATTTTTTCTAGATATTATGTTTTAGTACTTTGCTAAATACAGTAGCACACGCTACGTTTCTCACCCAACTACTTAAAACAGGCAAATGGATTTTTTGTAAATTTACGCTCTCAAATTACACTCCTTATTAATCATGCTTCTACGTTTAGTACACACTTTTAACACCAAAATGGTGTTAGACTTTTTCATTCTAGTGTTTTTTCCTTCTAATGAAGATGGTATCTTTATTGGTAGGGCAGTAGGTTCGGAAAACGCTAAACCCAAATAAGTAAAACTACCTAGAGTATTTAATCTAATTACATGTACTCACGGTATATCTAAAATCAATGATAAATACATTTCTAACACCGGCTAAATGCCACTCTCGTTTCATAAAATATTAAAAACTATTCCAAAAATAGCATAGCAAACAGGGTTTAACTCATCGAATTCCTTAAACTATTAATTTGCGAATTATTTCCGAGAAACTGTATTTCCATAAAATAATTTTTTATCCGAGACCTAAAGGCAATATTCGATGAATTATATTGCCAACAAAATATGTCAGACATAAAACCGCTTATATAAAAACTATTCTATTTATTTAACGCTGCCATAACTTCTGTTGACTTGCTTTCTGAGTATAAAATGCGATCAGTCTTTTGCCATAAAAACGTTATTTGTTATATTCTTTAATTCAGTTGGTCTGCATATTCTGACGATTAATGGATGGTAATTTTTATTTATCTTTACGTCCAGGATTTAAAGTACAAGTAGTATCTTTTTGCTCAGGCCTAGAGATAGGTAATTATGCATGCTCGTTACGATGTGGTTGGTATCTAGAGAGGTCACACATATGTCAAGATAACCCAGTAGTGGTTTCTTTTATTACAGTGAAAATTCACTTATGACGTTGTAGTAATTTGTGGTGTAAAGTTATTTTTACCATTTTTTAATTGTTCAGAAAGTACATATTATTCGTTGTGTATTATTTGGAGCCGAGTTAGAGTAACAATAAGGTATATTTTTAGTGTCCAGTTTAGTGAAGAGGCCATAAGCCGAGCAGAAATGACAGTAAGATCTTTCCAACTAGTAGTGTTGTGAAAGAGAGTTTTTGTGTTATTAGTTGCACATTATCTGCAACAAATAGTTGGTAAACATTCACAAAATATTGTTGATGTTTTAGCTTATATATTTTAAAGTTAGTAGTATGAATAGATGAGTGATAAAATTAAATTTAAGAACATTATATGTAACATTGACATTTCATATTTGTTATTTGAATTGAATAATGTAGTTAAATTTTGGTTTTTGTTAATTGCTGTAGTTTACAAAAATAGTAACTCAAATCTAACGAATTGGTGCCTAATGGAAATATCAACCATTGAGCTGTTTGTAATTTTAATTAATTAATATGGTCCTTCGAAATAAATAGGCAACAAACTAAAATGCATTTGTTACCTCGCGGTCGTAATTGCGATTAAATAATCCTTTATTCTCCATATTTTTTAAATGACATCACCTTTTACTATTTCTTGATAATGACAATTTTAATAATAATTACTATATTTTAAGATAGAGTGTTAAGGAAACTAATATAATATAAACAGTGATTATATTAATTTAGGAACGGTAGCTTATATTACTTTATTTTTCGTTCAAAGTATAGTTTTACTGAATTTGGATCATATATACATATATGAGTAAGGAAAAGGAATCCAGCTAAGAATTTACACTTTTAATTAATCAGTATTTTCAAAATTGGCGTTACTTTATATATCTGCAGTAATGTACATAATAATTAAGTAGAGGCAAAATGTAAGATGTGCTATACATAATTTCTTAATTCTAAAACTAGAACGAAACTATTGCAAATTTGTTTTATTTAGTTCCTGGTAAAAGCTGATATTTTAATTCCTTTTTTCAAGGAATAAAGTAGCGTTTAAATTTCAAATTTAGTTTAAATATTGATTATGTTTTTGAGGGTACAACCCTTATAACCCCCTCCAAATTTAGTTTTTTTTTTTGTTTCAAGATACGTTTAATATGTTACTTTTTGAAATTTTCTTCTAAATAATTTAAAGAAAAAGACATATTGAAATAAAAACTCTAAAAAAAGTTATTTATAATTGTATTATAAATGTTTTTGAGGGTACAACCCTTATAAACCCCTTCAAATTTAGTTTTTTTCCGTTTCAAGATACGTTTAATATGTTACTTTTTGACATTTTCTTCTAAATAATTTGAAGAAAAGTTAACATTGAAATAAAAACTCTAAAAAAAAGTTATTTATAATTGTTTTAAATTATGCACAACAACTTAAAGAAAATTAATATCCTATATAAAAAAATATTTTTTTTCAGTCTTCGAATGATAATAATTACCTGCTACTGAATTGGATTGGTACTACTTCTGGTAACAGCATTAGTTTCTCTTCTATTTCCATATAATCTATTTCGAAATTTTTAAGCGTTGTAGACGATTCTGATGTTGACATGTGGTACCGTGGATTTTTGATAACTACACCTATAGAAAAGTACTTTAGTGTTATATGGAGAGTAATTTTTTTTAACTATATATCCATTTGTATCATACACAATTATTATCATTATGATTAATATAAATATTATATTAATTATTATTACATTAATATTATACCAGTCATACCACAAAGTCGAACAAGTAAACACAAATTAAACTATCACATATTGGTTATTTTAAAATAAAAAAGCACTACAAATATTAAAAGTTTAGAGTTTCAATCCAGCTCGTTCAATGGTAGTCTGAAAATGGTAATATACCAAATATTTACAATGTTATTGAAAAAAGGATATTGCTTTTTTACCTTTTTACTGCCTTCGTAAAAGGGAAGTATTGTGATCGTAAAAAAACCACTATTGGACATGTGAAAAATTCTGTCTGTCTGTCTGTTCGCGGCATAGCTAAAAAACTACTTACCCGATTGCCTTCAAATTTTGCACAAAAATTAAGGTTCATATGAGGATGACGGGGTTATTTTATTATTAAAACACTACTTATCCAAATTATCTCAAATTTTGCAAAAAAATCAAATATTATGTAGGAAACAATTTTGCTACGAATACAAGATGGCAAAACAAAATGGCGGCTTAATAAAATTATTAAAAATTCAGCTCGGAAAACTACTTAGTGGATTGATTTCAAATTGTGTGTCATAACTAACTGTGGTATAGAGATCAACTAGTAAAACTGTGGTATTAATTCGAGATGGTGAAACAAAATTGTGGCCAAATAAAATGTTTGTAATCGTAAACTATATCTCCCTCTTAGGTTTTACATATTTTCATGTTTGAGCGTCCCTAAATGCCATAAATTGCTTTAAAAACTACTTACCAGATTGACTTGAAATTTTAGTCAAAAATTAAGAGTTATATGGGGGCAGTGTGGTAATATTTCAGTAAAAATCCAATATGCCGGAGTAAGTGAAATGTTAAAAAAATTATTACGAAAACCAATTAAAACAATTTAGCTCAAATTTTCCACAAAAATCGAGTGAAAAAGGAATGAACTCGTAACATTTTAGCAAGAATTCAAGATAGCAAAACAAAATTGCGGCCTAATAAATTATTTAAAAAATGAGCCTTAAAAAGCTACTTATTAGATTAATTTCAAATGTTATCCAAGCATTAATTGTGATATACAGAAAAACGGGTAAAGTAAAGGTAATGTAAAATTACATAAATAAAATTTATCCAATTGACTTATTCAAATTTTGCCAAAATATTAAATGTGATATAGAGATAAACTGGTATGAACTCAACACGACGTAACAAAATGGCCGTGCGTGTCAATGTAAAAACTACTTATTAAATCTATTTTAAATTATGCCTAAAAATCAACTGTGGCATAGCTAGAAACTCTAGCAAAATATTGGTAGGAATCGAATTTGATGGAACAAAATGGTGCCCAATAAAAATGTTTAAAAAACATTATATATTACTTACTTACTTAACGGCTTTTATTTAGATCATTTTTACAATGGCATGGTATAATACAATATAAATAGATGTAAATGGCGAAGTTTAGCCTAAGGCTACTCTTACACTTAACCATGTTACTAGTAAAAGATATTAACAATAAACTTATCGAAAATATTAAAAATAATAGCAATAATAATAATAATAATAATATATATATATATATATATATATATATATATATATATATATATATATATATATATATATATATATATATATATATATATATATATATATATATATATATATATATATATATATATATATATATATATATATATATATATATATATATATATATATATTCCAACTAATAATGTTCACTTAAAGAAACGAAGGAGTGCAATGAAGAATTAATAACAGAATTAATTAACCGGACTGCATAGTAAAAATCAAACAACTAAGAAAAAAATCAGAATAGAGTTATGAGTTGATTATGATAAAGGCTTTGATATTTCGCTGGAACGCCAGAGGCGGAAATGATTTATAGTGTGTACTAAGGGAATTATACAATTTTACAGTGTCGAATGTAAAAAAATTCTGAAACAGGGAGGTAGAGTGAATCGGCATTGTGAGGGTGGTAGCCGAACGTATATTTAGGTCATGTATTGCGCTTCTAACTATAAGTTTTATAAACAGAATTTATAAACAACCTATTCAAGAAAGTATAATAATGAAGTTGTATGATTTTACGGAGTCCAAATATAAAAAGACAGTATGGGTTTTGAATGCTTTGATTTGACATCAAGGCAGGGATAGCAAACAATGTTGCAATAATTAAGAACTGACAAAACTAAACTTTCCGACAATTTTCTACGGAATTTAAAATTTAGAATTAGCTTATTAGGGTAAAGGACTCTGATTTTACAATACGCAATTTTAACTAAATTTGATTTATAATAATACAATTTGAGCCTTTGATCCAATGTGATACCTAAAATGTTTACCTTCCCTGAGTATTGCAATACAATGTTGTCTATTTTTATAAGATTAATTTGCTTTCTAGTACGTTCTGAACAAAAAACTATTATGTTTGTTTTATTAGCATTCGGTTTCAAATTATGGGTTCTTGAGTACTCAAGTATGGCCTCCAAATCGCCGTTAATGATAGTTTGTGTGTCCTTAATGTCACTGTAGTCAAAAGAAAACAACATCTGAGTATCGTCTGCGTAGGAGCGGAGGCAGCAATTTAAGTCTTGTTCGAAAAGACGTGCCGTGTAAATAGTAAAGAGAAGGGGTCCCAAAATTCATCCCTGAGGAACACATGAGCTTACCTCCCGATTCTCTGCCCGTTCTCCGCCAAGTGCTGTTAGTGGCCTGAAAGATAGCATCTAAAGAAATTAACTGCGGTTTCATCAAAACCATAAAAGGGCAATTTAAAACTATATATCACGACCTATAGTGTCGAAGGTTTTCGAAAAGTCTAATGCCACCAAGACCACAGCCATACTTTTATCAAGGTTTCGGGAAATGTTGTCAGTTAGGTCTAAAAGAGCAGAGGTGGTGCTAAACATTCCCCTAAAGCCACTATGAAACTTAGAAAAAATATCATTTTTCAATTAAATAAGTTGTCATCTGCCAAGAGACTATCTTTTCCAGAATTTTAGATAGTGGCGGGATTAAGCTAATCGGACAAAGATCTCCTACAGACTGAGGATTGCACACCTCTCGCAAAGGGAAAACAAGCAATAGCTTCCAGGATGATGGAAAGTATCCTGTTTCCAAACAGCAATTGATTACGTGAGTTATGTGATACAAGATTTTATCTATGCAGAGTTTAATCATAGTTAGGGAAATATTGCCGTTTCCATTACCATTTGACTTAATAGAATTAATTGCTTCTTTTATGGTCCGCAAATCGGTAAGTTGAAAATTAAAATGTAAATTGTCTTTAGTTTTGTTATTCTTATGAAAATGTATTTTTTTAATAGAGTTGTTAGATTTGCAAAAAACACTTGCGAAGAAGTTGTTTATGTGGTTCGGATTCATGAGATGTAGGGGTAGGGATTTAATCTATACAGTTTGAATATTTAATATCAAATTCGAAATCGTGCCCTGTATCTTTTTATATTCTACTAAATCTATTGGATTAGTTTTTATAAGAAAAAAAAATCGGCTCTTTTTACGATCTGTCTGATCTGATCTGATCTCTGTCTTTGAAGTATTGTAAACAAGGAATATAATATACAACATTCGATTTTTGTTCCTTAATTGCTTTAGCTTTGGTTTTTGTTTTAGTTTTGACCAGTGTGAAAATGGCCGCCAAATTCTAGCTTCTCAAGTCCCAAAAGCTGCCGATGGCTCCTAGCTGTGGCGCATTGATATTTTATTTATCAGGTATATACTTTAAATGAAATATAATTAATTATTGACGATTTAGTTAAATTACCTATCAAATACCCTTACATGCAGAGAACCGCCTAGTGAGAATATTTCAGATCTTCTATGAAATGTAAAAATCGATCCTAAACATTAACTTTAATTGTTATCATTTCATAAACGTTTATGCTAAACAGTGTTACTATACTAGTTTCTTTAGCAGCTTGTTTTCGGTCGACAGATATACCAGACGTAAAACATAAGAAAGCCTTCATTTTGTAAAAATAAATTATATACCAGAATATACTCACATGAGTATTGTATGCCCCTTCCAGTTCCAGTTAAAGTTCATAATTCTAAATACATTAAATACCTAAAAGAGTAGGTTGCTGTATCTGGGGTAAGTGGAGCGGCTGAATCATTGCGGCCTAGTTTAGAGGTACCAGGGTATATAAAAGAGAATTTCTGTCGAATTAGTTTTAAGGGCCAAAGGGTAGGGGCTAAGAAAAAAATTAAATACTCCAAAAGGGTAGAGGGCTGTTTCCGGAGCAATTCGAGCGGCTGAATCAATGCGGCCTAGTTTAAAGGTACGAGGGCATCTAGAAGAGTATTTCCGTCGATTTACTTTTTGGGGATAAAGGGTATGGGATTAAGAAAAAATTAAATTCCTAAAAGGGTGGATTGCTGTTTCTGTGGGAATTGGGGCGGCTGAATCAGTTCAGTCTAGCTCAGCGGTATGAGGGTATATAAAATAGCATTTCTGTCGATTTAGTTTTTGGAGATAAAGGGTACGAGGCTTAGAAAAAATTGAGTACCTAAAAGCGTTGGTTGCTGTTTCTAAGGTAATTGAAGCGGCTGAATCATTGCGGCCTAGTTTGGACAAACGAAGGCATATAGAAAAGTATTCCTGTCGATTTAGTTTTTGGGAATAAAGGCTACGGGGTTAAGAAAAAAAATTAAACACCTAAAAGGGTAGGTGGCTGTTTCCGGGGCAACTGAAGCGGCTGAATCATTGCGGCTCGGTTTGGAGGTACGAGAGCAAATAGAAGAGTGTTTTTGTCGATTTTGTTTTTGGGGATAAAAGGTACGGGGTTAAAAAAAATCAAATACCTAAAAGGGTTGTTTCTGGGGTAACTGGGGCAGCTGAATCATTGCGGCCTAGCTTAGAGATACGAGGGCATCTAGAAGAGTATTTTTGTCAGTTTAGTATTTGGGGATAGAGGGTACGGGGTTAAGAAAAAAATTAAATACCTATAAGGGTAGGTGGCTGTTTTCGAGGCAATTGGAGCGGCTGAATCATTGCGGCCTCGTTCAGCGATATGAGGGCATAGGTAAAGAAGAGCATTCCTATCGATTTAATTTTTGGAAACAAAGGGTACGGTGTTAAGAAAAAAATGAAATACCTAAAAGAGTAGTTTCAATGTTTCAGGGATAATTGGAGCAGCTGAATTATTGCGGCCTAGTTTGAAGATACGAGGGCATATAGAAGAGAATTTCTATCAATTTAGTTTTTGGGGATAAAGGGTATGGGGTTAAAAACAAATTAGGTTGCTAAAAGTATTGTAGGTAGGTAATTGGAGCGGCTGAATCATTGCGACCTAGTTTGAAGGCACGAGAGCATGTAGAAGAGCATTTCTTTCGTTTTAGTTATTGGGAACAAAGGGTACGGGTTTATGAAAAAAATTAAAAACCTAAAAGGGTAGGTGACTGTTTCCGGGGGTAATTGAAGAGGCTGAATCATTGCGGCCTAGTCTGGAGAAACAAGGACATATAGAAGAGTATTTCTGTCGATGTAGCTTTTGGGGATAAAGGGTACGGGGTTAAGAAAAAAATTAAACAGTTAAAAGGGTAGGTGGCTGTTTCCGGGTAATTGGAGCGGCTATCATTGCGGCCTAGTGTGGAGGTACGAGGGCATATAGAAGAGTATTTCTGTCCATTTAGTTTTTGGGGATAAAGGGTACGGGGTTAAGAAACAAATTAAATACCTAAAAGGGTTGGTTGCTGTTTCTGAGGTAATTGGGGCGACTGAATCATTGCGGTTAAGCTTAGAGGTGCGAGGGCATATAGAAGATCATTTTTATGGATTTAGTTTATGGGGACAAAGTGTACAGGGTTAAGAAAAAATTAAATACTAAAATTAGTTACTGTTTCGGATGTAATTGGGGCTGCTGCATCATTGCGGTATAGTTTATAGATATCAGAGCATATAGAAGTTTATTTTCGTCGTTTTAGTTTTTTGCGCAGAAGGCCACGAGGTTGAAAGAAACATAAAAAAAACTTTGAGGGTAGGTTGCAGTTTGAAGGGTAAGTGGGGTGTTTTTATTTAACTTTATCCAATGCAAATAAAAATCTGTATATAGAATTATTACATAAAAAAATATTGCCTATGTATGCTATATTTTTAAAATTTTTTTGCAAATTGTGCTTTATGGCAATATGGATTGTGGCGAAATTTATATATATATATATATATATATATATTTTAAATGGTTTATTTACAAATATATATAAAGTGCCACACAATTATTGCTAACATCAATTTGTTTGTTTATCTATTGTTTAGAATTATTATAGTAACTAGCGTACCCGCGACTTAGTTCGCGTTTGCCCATAATGAAAGGGATATAAAAAGGTACTTAAATCACCTTATACAAATACCCCTTTATAAACCACGTTTTTTGTTGCATTTTTTTTTCAACTTTAATCAGCAGGGGCTTTGGAGACTTTTATTTATAAATTATTTCGGATTTTGGAACACCCTGTATACATTTTTAAAAAACACATAAAACAAATAAAATAAAATATACACCTATTCAAGCACATTTTTGAAAAATTAAACGTTTTTTAAATAAAAAAAAATATTTGATATAATATATATATATATATATATATATATATATATATATATATATATATATATATATATATATATATATATTGTGTATAATTTCTGCAATTTTTCTGTATATGAACATCTACTTTTATAATAGGCTGCAATAGGTGTCTTATTTAACCTGGAAACAGCAGCCTACACTACACCAAGCTATTTTTATTTTCTTAACCAAAATACTTTTCTAACTCTAAACTAGTTCTAAATATTTCAGCCGCTCCAATAACCCCGAAAACATTAACATAAACTTTAAGATATTTGATTTTTTTCTCAACCCTGCACCCTGTGTCCCTAGAAATTAAATTCACAGAAATACTCTTCTATACGCCCTGGTATCTCCAAACTAGGCCGCAATGATTCAGCCGCTCCAATTACCCCGGAAACACAAACCCACCCTTTTATGTATCTAACTTTTTTCTTAACCCCGTACCCGTTATCTCCAAAAACTAAATCGACAGAAATACTCTTCTAAACGTCGTCCTTCCTCCAAACAAAAGCAAGGATTTAGCCGCTCCAATTACTCTGGAAACAGCCACCTATCCGTTTAATTTTTTTCATAGCCATGTCCCTTTGTCATCAAAAATTAAATTGACAGAAATGCTCTTCTATATGCCATCTCCAAACTAGGCCGCAATGATTCAGCCGCTCCAGTTACCCCAGAAACAACCACCTACACTTTTAGGTGTTTAATTTTTTTTAACCCAGTACTCTTTGTCCCCGAAAACTAAATTGACCGAAATACTCTTATATAGGCCCTCGTACCTCTAAACTAGGCCGCAATGATTCAGCCAACGCCTTAATTATTCCAGTAACAGTAACAAACCTTTTAAGGTACTGAATTTTTTTCTAACCCCATATTCTTTATCCCCAAAAACTATATCGACAGAAATTCTCTTCCATATGCTCTCCTTCCTCTAAACTAGGCGGTAGTGATTCAGCCGCTCCAATTATTCCAGAAACAGCCACCTACCCTTTCGGGTATTTATTTTCTTCTTATCCCCGTACCGTTTATCCCCAAAAAGTAAATCTACAGAAATACTCTTCTATATGCCCTCGTACCTCCAAACTGGGCCGTAATGATTCAGCCGCTCCAATCACTCGGAAACAACCACCTACACTTTTGGGTATTTAATTTTTTTCTTAGTCCCGTACCGTTTATCCCCAAAAGCTAAACGGACAGAAATATTCTTCTGTATATCCTCGTACCTCTAGTCGCGCTCGTACTAGGTCGCAATGATTCAGCCGCCCCAATTACCCTAGAAAAAGCAACCAACCCCTTTAGGTATTCATTTTTTTCTGAACCCCGTACTCTTTATCCCTAAAAACTAAATAGACAAAAATAATCTTCTACATGCCCTTGTACCTCCAAACTAAGCCGCTCCAATTACTCCAGTAACGCCCGCCAAATCTTTTAGTTGTTTAAGTTTTTTCTTAACCCCGTACACTTTGTCCACAAAAACTAAACCGACAGAAATACTTTTCTGTATGCACTCGTACCATTAAACTAGGCCGCAATGATTCAGCCGCCACAATTACCCCAGAAACAGCAACGAACCCTTGTAGGTATTTAATTTTTTCTTAACCCCGTACGCTTTATCCCCAAAAACTAAACCGACAAAAAGACTTTTCTATATGATTTCGTACCTCTAAGCTAGGCCGCAATGATTCAGCCGCCCCAATTACCCCAGAAACAGCAACCAACCCTTTTAGGTATCTAATTTTTTCTTCACCTCATACCATTTACCCCCAAAAACTAAATCGACAGAAATACTCTTCTATATGCCCTCGTACCTCCAAACTATGCCACAATAATTCAGCCGCTTCAGTTACTCCGGAAACAGCCGCCAAATCTTTTAGGTTTTTAAGTTTTTTCTTAACCCCGTACACTTTGTCCTCAAAAACTAAATCGGTAGGAATGCTCTTCTACATGCCCTCGTACCGCTAAACTATGTCGCAATGATTCAGCCACTACAATTACCATGAAAACAGCCACCTACCCTTTTAGATATTTAAATTTTTTTCTTAACCTCGTGCTTTTTGTCGCCAAAAACTAAATCGACAGAAATACTCTGCCATATGCCCTCGTACCTCCAAACTAGGCCGCAATGATTTAGCCGTCCTAATTACCCCAGAAACAGCAACCAACCCTTTTAGGTATTTAATTTTTTCTTAACCCCGTACACTTTATCCCCAAAACTAAGTCGACGGAAATACTCTTCTATATGCCCTCGTACCTCCAAACTAGGCCGCATTAATTCAGCTGCTTCAATTACCCCGGAAACAGCCACCTACACTTTTAGGTGTTTAATATGTTTCTTTACTTCGTATTCTTGGTCATCAAAACTAAATCGACAAAAATACTCCTCTGTATGCCCTCGTACCTCCAAACGAGGCCGCATAGATTCAGTCGCTCCAATTACCCCGGAAACAGCCACCTACACTTTCAGGTGTTTAATTTTTTTCTTAACCCCGCACCCTTTGACCCAAAAACTAAATTGACAAATGCTCTTCTATATGCCCTCGTACCTTCAAACTAAGTCGAAATGATTCAGCCGCTCCAATTACCCCAGAAAAAGCGACCTACCCTTTTAGGTGTTTAATTTTTTTCTTAACCTCGTACCATTTGTCCCCTAAAATCGACAGAAATACTCCTCTATATGTCCTCGTGCCTTCGAACTAGACGGCGATGATTCAGCCGCTCCAATTACATCTAAACTAGGTCGAAATGATTCAGCCGCTCCAATTACCCCGGAAACAGCCCCCTACCCTTTCAAGTGTTTAATTTTTTTCTTAACCCCGTAACCTTTGTCCCCAAAAACTGTATCGACAGAATTGCTTTTCTATATGCCCTGGTACCTCTAAACGCAATGATTCAGCCCCAATTACCCCAGAAAAAGCAACCAACCCTTTTAGGTATTGAATTTTCTGTTCTTCGAAAAAGACTCCAATATAGTGGGCGGAATCAATTTCTTCCACTATCGATTTTGTGACATGAACAGGAACATGCTGGCATTAGTCCGACTTATTCTGTAGTGACAGCAATGACGTAACGCAATCAGGATTTTCATGTGTAGCTAGTAGGCGATTGTTCTTGCATAAGTAATTTGGGTTGAGGTCAAGGCACTCTTCATTTTGGTACTGGTACTGGTCCGTGTTTAGGACAAGGTAAGTATAAGGAGGAATTATAATGGATTTATTCTCATTAGGAATGGAAAACAAATGATAATACTCAAATGCATTTGAACGTACCAGTGGAAAATCTAGGGAAAATACGATTTTGTTTTCTATTGCAAAAACATTAGTTTCTACCACACTATAATACGTATAATACTCTTTTTCATTAAATAATAACTGTACATGATTATGTGATTTTTCAGGTTGTCTTACTATAACTTTTTTTGATCTAATATTCCCGGAATTTCTAGATAATGCACGTAATTAGATTTTCTTTGTTTTAGGTCTTCAGTTATTTCATTTATTTTGTTTTCAATCGATACTTGATTATCTGAAACAATAGAAATAGTGTTATTTATATTTTTCATTAAATTAGAGGTTAATGACATTGGTTTATTAACCTTTGGAATAATCTTATTTTGAATATTTTGAAGTTCTAGAATGTTATTATGTATTTCTTTCGCGTCTTCTTGATCCATATTGCCTGTGGTCAATTTAACAAGCGAACCTAGAAGATTAGTGAACCTCGTAAATTAGGTATTAGGTAAAAGAGAATTCATTTTTTGTGTTACTACATTTATTTCATAGTTTAAATGCTTATGCACTTCCTATAAAGGTATTTGACGCGTGTTAGAAGAACTATTTATTGTAACTCCTAATTTTTGGTAATGTAGGTTAATTGAGTTTACTTGGTTTTCGAGAGAAATTAAATCTATATAATGTAAAAATGTATGAGAAGCAATTTTTATTTTTGCGTTGCCTAATTTAAATGGTAGGATACCGGCATTGGTATTAAGATTCTGCACTTGAACCTTCTGTGCCTTCATCAGGTGAAGTAGTGTCGTCAACCTGTAAAAGTTTTTATCCGTTAGTTTTCGGGGCTTTTTAAATATTTGTTTATGATACGTATTTTGCGTAGTTTCTACTGTTAAATCATTACTTTGTAGTATATGTTCGGGTTTATATAAGGGATTTGTTTTTATTTGTCGATCGGGTAATTTCCGATAACCAATAGATCCGGGTTCAATAACAAGGAGATAATTTCTTTTCTCATTAGCTTTTGCAATAACATTTGTTTTATGTTGCGATATTTTTTCGTCAATATCATTATATAGTTTATTCATTATTTCTTTGTGTTCATTTAGTTGGTGATTAATTAGTTGGGTATCGTTATCAATACCGATTGGTTCTTTTAATTGGAGATGTCCAAAAATTAAATCGATTGTTGTTTTTACTTTTCAAATGGGTTCAAATTAGGTTTTGTTAAGGTTAATGTTCGCATGCGTTCTAAGATTGTCGAGTGAAATCGTTCGACTACAGAATTGTTGTTCGAATTTAAAGGTAAAGTGTAATGCCAGTTAATTTTATAAAGTTTAGCAAATTCTTATATTAGATTCTGGTTAAGCTCAATGTCGTTATCAGATACGATATTTTCGGGTATTTTATAATTTGAAACAAGTAATATTAGCGATTGATAGACATGTAAGATAGATAAACTCGGTAAAATTAATGCTTGACCGAATCGTGAAAAGCTATCAGTAATAGTTAAAGCTACTGTATTACCAAATTTAAAAGTGTCAACATGAACTGTTTCAAATGGTTTTTTTAGGCGTGGGAGTTCATTGTAATTTTATTAAAGGCGGGTGACGTTCATATTTTGCTTGCTGACATATGGTACAATTATTTACATATTTTCTGACGTTATCATTTAATCTGGGCCAATAAAACGTGATTTTTAATTAGTCAATAGTTTCATGTATACCTCTCCCATCCAGTATACCCTCTCTCTTTTTATGAGACTTATTTGTCATCTTCTTTTGTTACATCGCAAAGAAGTTTATTAGATTTTAATAGCTTATAGGAAGCATGAATAAAATAAAAATTTTAGGTATAATATTACACATTTGTTTGTATAGACTTTGGTCGTAATCGTTTTGGAAATAAAATACAAATTGTCGTTTTGGTTCGGCGTATTCTTTTAAATACCGAATTAGTTGTTTTTCTAAGATTCCTTTTATATATATATATATATATATATATATATATATATATATATATATACCATCTAGTTCGATTAGTTGGTTTTTCAAAAACTTTTTTGATTTCTAATCACGGGTTTTGATTTACTTTAATTATTATTATTTGACATAAAAAGTAGTTAAGAGGTTTTTCTGTAATGTTTATAGTTTATATAGGATCTTCTGCACTTGTATGTACAGTTTCATTGTCATTATTTTCATCAGGATCAATCTGTCCTATTATTGATTGATGTCTGTCGCGGGATCATTAATAGGTCTATTTTCTAAGGGAGTCCTATCGGGTTCTCGACTAGTACTCGGAATTTGATCGTCTAATACAGGATTATTATTATATTGTTGCATATAACGCAAAACTGGAAGGTCAGTACTTGAGTCATTGTCTTCGTTTTCAATGTCATTTAACCCAGCTGATGTATTGTTTACGTTAATCTCGACACGGTATAACGCGTCCGCGTTCGTATTTTTCTTGCCTTTTTTATATAAGATTTCAAAATCGAATTCTTCCAGTTTAAGACGCCATCTAATTAAAAGTGAATTTGGCTCTTTTAAATTCATTAACCATTGAAATAAGTGTGGTCTGAAATATCGCGTTCCGTATACTATAGCTAATAATTCTTTTTCTGTAGTAGAATAATTTTGAATTAAGCGTTCTCGACGCATACGCAATAGGTTTACTTGCGTCAGTAGTTAGATCAGTAGTAGTAGTTAGATTAAATTCTTTAGTAAAATCTGGGTACTGTAAAAGAGATTCATTTATTAATAGGGATTTACAGTTTTAGAATGTTTTTATATATAATGGGTCATTAATATTTATAACTGAATGTTTTTTAAAAAAATTACTAAATGGTTTAGTTATTTTTGACAAATTCGGATTTGTCTAGTTGAATTTTCAAATTACTTTCACGCAATCTTTTAAATATTTGTTTTAAATTAACCATGTGTTCTTGTAAAGAAGTGGAAAAGACAATAATGTCATCCATATAGACAAAACATATTTTATTATTTAAAGTCTCTTAAAACGTTATCCATCATTGAAAGGACACACATAACTTCCCCAAAAACTAAATCGACAAAAATACGCAATGATTCAGACGCTTAAATTACCCCGGAAACAGCCACTTACCCTTTTAGGTATTTAATTTTTTATTAACCCCATACTATTTATCTCCAAAAACTAAATCGACAGAAATACTCTTCTATATACCCTCGTACTTCTAAACTAGGCGGCAATGATTCAGCCGCTCCAATTACTCCACAAACAGCAACCTACCATTTTAAGGATTTAATTTATTTACAATTATGGACTGGAAGTTTCTACAAGGGGTATATATTGTCCTGTGAGTTTATTCTAGTATATAATTTATTTTTACAGTACTTGAGCTTTCTTTTGTTTTGGCTTCTGTTATATTTGTCGATCGGAAGCAAGCTGCTAAAGAAACTAGTAATCACTGTTCACAAAATGATAACAAAGGTGATGTGTAGGATCGATTTTTACACTTACACTACAGATCTGAAATATTTTCACTAGGTGATTCTCTGCAAGAAATGTTAATTTATAGGTAATATAACTAAATCGTTAATATATAATTTCATTTAAAATATATACCTGATAATTAAAATATCAGTACGCCACTGCTAGGAGCCGTCGGCAGTGTTCGGGACTTGGGCGGCTAGAATTTGGCGGCCATTTTTACATCGGTTTAGTTTTGGTAGTTTGTAGTAAAGGGTCTTTTGAGTAAGTTTTTCTAGCGCTATTTTAAATTTCTCATTATCTCTAGTGGTATGGTTTAAGAATATATTGATTATTTTACTGATAAACTTTTTATATATGGAAGTTTACAATAAATATCCGTATCGTTATTATCTGTTCTAGTTTTAACCATCTTTTTAATTAATAAAATTAGATAGTTATTTTTATGCAGCATATTTTTGTATATATTTAAGTTTTTGGTATGGTATTTTTCCGAGGATAAAATTAGTGATTGGCGTTTAAAACTCTTAATGATAATTTAACAACCGTTCTGAAAAGATTGGTTTGTGATACCAGTCTGTTTCTATTCATCCGTTCTCATGTTTGTTTACTAGAACGTCTAGAAACGTTATTTTGCTCTCTTTCAATTATAAATTGCAATTTCTTATAATAACTGTTAAAATTATTTTGCACTGTGTCGTATTCATTTTTTTGAAACAGTGGTTAAAATATCATCAAGGTACTTTTTGAATAATATTTTTATAAAAGAAATAAAACCGATCAAAAAAAAACCCAAAAAGTAGAAAATAACATTTTATTTCAGCTTGAAAAGT
Source organism: Kuschelorhynchus macadamiae (assembly GCA_030620095.1). Classification (NCBI taxonomy): domain Eukaryota; kingdom Metazoa; phylum Arthropoda; class Insecta; order Coleoptera; family Curculionidae; genus Kuschelorhynchus; species Kuschelorhynchus macadamiae. The sequence goes on from JAUTXW010003057.1 coordinate 248,744, forward strand.
TGACTTTTTAAAGCCACCATCCAACTAAGATCTAATTACTAATTACTTCACAAAAAAACATTTATGTATTAAGGCTGAACTGCAAGCAGCTGATGAAAAATCATAGACAAGGTTCAATCGCGTTTAAACAAATATGAAAAGGCCAGAAAAGGTACCGACGTGTTGGAAAAAACAAATATACGACGGACCGTCTCCTGTCTACGTCGAAAGAAAGCGCGAGCCAAAGTAATAAAATACAATTATTATTTAACCAGCGCCCGGAATATTTTTTAGGAATTTACGTGTGTAATACGGCTGTCCGTTTGGGATTCACAATTACCTGTTAGCCCTTGCATATTTATATTTTGTAATGAGTTCGGCAGTTTATCAACTGTGATTTCGATGTTCGGATGGTTATCGTTATTCGATTTTCGATTTGCGAATTTATAATTTATTAGTGTTTTGTGTTTTTTGTTATTGACTTTGCTATTAATATGCCACGTAAATATTCTAATCGTAAACCTACGCTTGGTAGCAGACGAAAAATGGATATTGTAAGATAAGTACCAGTGACGGCTCTTACTCTAAAATTTAGGGTCGGCCGAGGCTCAAAGCCAATCAAGGGCGGTTTCACGTTGAGGGGGTAATGAAGTAATTCCCCCGCCCAGACAGGTCCAATATGTGTAATTTACATATTTTTACATGAAAATTACGGTAAAAAACTTGGCTATGAAACACTATAGCACCAGAGCGATCTGTTGGGTTGGGTCTCTTGCATATCCATAGATAGAGTATTTATGTAAATATAAACAATGTAATTAAAAAAATTGCTACAGGAAAGAAATTGGACGTTATTCTAGAACTATTTATTAGAGGCTGTTTTTATTTCACTTATGCATGCCACAAGTATGATAAAAAATATGGGTATTTATTTTGTTCTCATACCATTTATAATAAAATATATTAACAAACTTTTTTTTAAATTAACCTCCCCCCCAGAAAGGTTTCCTAAAATAGCCCTTGAGGCCAATGTCGTTTTAATTGGTGCCGCGTCCAAATATGGTCAAATACTAGTCTTATTTTTTTCCCTTTATTTCTTCAATGATAATTAGGTAGGCACCAACCTATATATAGCAGATCTAGGCTAGAGTATATATTTAATAAATAAGAAAAAAAATGTTAGTAAAACGCTCTAGTCAGTCAATTTAATTTTTTGATATTTTAATGTATCTTGCCTCAAGAGGGATATAAAGCTACATACATAACCAAAGAAGTATATTGTCCAGCCAGAACCACGATAAAACAAATTGCAAATGATATTTTACAAATAAAACATTCACTTCACATTTCCTCACCACATTTAAACATGTAACATGGAGTGAAAATTACTAATATAATATATTGACCATCATTAGTCATGACTAATGTAAAAAACTAACAAATTAATTTAAAAATAAGTAGTATCATTTTATAATAATTACAATTAATCGTAAAATTGTAATATTCAATTGGGAAAAATTCCGGGGATACGGCCACATCAAGACAGGCCGGTGTTGGGTGATGTAAACTACGACGAAAGTTATAGCCGAGGTTATAGCATTGGAAATATGTTTGCGAACGCACTACGTACCGCGTAAATTAGTAGATGAAGTCTAGCATGTGAGAAGACGGGATCGGCGGGCTGAGCCACCCCCTTTAATAAATATATTAGAATATCTGTGGACGGTGCCCGCGGACTGCTGTTAATGGCGTAATTTGTATGTTAGTCAAGCAACGATAATAGGGATACCTACCTATTTGCCTATGTGCCTATGAAATAATAAACTATATTTTGGTTTTGTGCGTTTTTGGGATGTTTACAAAATTATTTTTGAAAAATATTTACTTTTTTAAAAAGAGAATTTTCCCTGTATATTCCGACCCTGCCGCCCCTGAGGAGCGGTCACTGGTAAGTACCTAATTAGTATTATATTATGGTAGAATATTAGACAATGTGACAGGGTGACTAGTTTTACGGCGTATCTCCCTTATTGATAGATAGAGAGATGCGATTTGCGTGGCACAATGCTACTTATTTGTAAAATGAAAGACGCCTTAAACAATCTTTATAAGTTGGGTCGGTGGATTTTCAGTTGTACGCTATGCTCTTAACAAAAAAGAAACAAGATTTGAAGTATTTAGCGTATTTTTTTATGACCTGCCTAGTGCTTTCGACTGGGCCAGTCTCATTGAAAATTTATTAGTAATATTTTGGTGTTCAAATTAAAAAAAATAGGAACTAGGAGAGCAGCTCTGGTCAAATATGTTTTAAATTTTTCATAGCTCTCTTCGTTTCTCAGATACGGGGCTAAATTGAAATCATTGCAATGTGAGACCTCACTCATATTTCGACTATGCCTTACCTTATCGAAAAAAAACTAGGTTAAATAGTTTCTTACGTAGAATCCAGTGTCGTAGTCAGCTTTCAAGGCCTTTGCTTTTGAGATACAATGTGTTATTGTTTTAGAAAAATTCTAGATTTTTTTGTTGTTCCAATATGGTAAAAGCTATTTAATTAAAACATAGTGCATTTTAATAGATATTTAAGGATTGCATTTTGCAAGTACTTATAAGCTACTTTAAACTCAACCATAGGCATAGTTATGGGTAACCTTGAGAAGCTTTGCGATGCGATTGAAATAGTATGCCACTGATTTTTTTGTCAGATTAATAACGCTAAAGAAAAGAGAAGGTAAAAATACATATATTTGTCTGGTCGTTTTCTGGGAAACGTTTTTTTTTAGTGCGGGTTAAAGGTTAAAGTTGCTCAAAAATCCAGCGTTTTTTAATACATTTATAAATATGCATGGGATAAATGTACTTTTTTTTTTCAACTGGGATGTTTCACTTTTTTGTAGGTATGTTTTAAAAAGCCAACAAAAGTATTGTATTGGGTAATTTGAAGAATTTTTTTGAGTAATTTTGTTTTACTATTAATTTTACTCGTATATGAAATTACTACCTTTTCTAGTTTTTCTTGTATGAGAAGGAAGTGGAATAGTCTATTTTTTTAATGAATGTCGGACTTTAAGCAAGCAATAAGAAAATTTATTTAAAAAAATGCATAAAATGGAAAAATTTCTTATTTGTTTTGAGAAATTAATATTAGTGGTAAAAGAGCAATGTCAAACTTATAAGAGTAAATATTAAACTTTGTTAAACTCTTCCTGCCCTCTATGTTACTTAGATCGATATTCCCGTGTTCCCTTTATATATTTTTTTTATATCTGGAGTTGCTTAGACCTTAATGAATTATATTTAGTTAGAAATTTTCTTCGGCATTTGGTATATAAATTGAATTTAAACACTAAAATAGGGTTACTCACGCTCACTGGCTTGGACATAAACTCTCTTTTTAAAATGTTTTAAATTGTGCGATATTGCCGCTTCTACTTGGTGGCATAATTCGATTTCTAAATGACATGTCTTGTATATTATTGCTTTTTTGTATTGTCTTGAACATTCTAACCCTTTTTGTGTTGTTTTCTATACTTAAATGTTTTCAAGAAAATGTCGCTTGAAAATTGACATTTTTGACCCTTCAAAGCTCTGTCTATCATCTATCCTAGTTTTCAATTATCTATTTCCTCACACCAATTTCTGGTTTTACACGAGGTGTCAAATTTGACATTTCCTGTCAAAGAAGAATTTGATGTCAGAATATAGACGACCAAGATGCAATCCATTTCGTTGCAAGTTAAGTTGTTTGGGAGTACAGAGCCTGAATGGGTCACAAAAATCAATTTTCAAGCGCCATTTTCTCAAAAACAGTTGAAATTAGGTATAGGAAACATACCCCAAAAACTGTTTAGAATATTCAGGACAATACAAAAATATAATAATATACAGGCCAGCGCATTTAGAAAACGGATGTTGCCTCCGGTTTTAGATATAAGCGCGGCTACACCGCATGATTTAAAATATTTTCAAAACAGAGTTCATGTTCATCTATGGTGAGAGCCAACTTTTCTAAATCATCTATTCGTTGGTTTAACAGATACTTCTAATGGGCCACTGAGCTTAAATACCCTGTATATACAATATGTCCGAGGATGGCTTTTATAAGAGGTCTAGGGGACTGAGAATTGAAAGATAGAAAGAAAAGCCACTCGTGATAAATGTTTTACTTGAAAAATAAATAAGGTTCGCGTTATCAAAAATTAAATTTATTATACAGAGGGCATGAAAAATACAAAAATGTTATTTTGCCTAAGAGTAAAAATGTCTCATTTTGCGAGATACGTGAAAAAAGTCACTCTCGATAAATTTTTTTTTGAAAAATAAAAAAGGTTTGCGTTACCAACAATTTAATTTTGCGTTAGAATAAAAATGTCTTATTTTGAATGATACGAAAAAAAGTCTATCGATATAAGTTTTTGCTTGAAAAATAAATAAGGTTTGCGTTATCAAAAATTTAATTTTTTATACAGGGGCTCATTTTGCGAGATACGTAAAAAAAGTCACTCTCGATACATTTTTTTTTGAAAAATAAAAAAGGTTTGCGTTACCAACAATTTAATTTTGCGTTAGAATAAAAATGTCTTATTTTGAATGATACGAAAAAAAGTCTATCGATATAAGTTTTTGCTTGAAAAATAAATAAGGTTTGCGTTATCAAAAATTTAATTTTTTATACAGGGGCCATAAAAAATACAAAATGTTAAAAAAATAAATTCAATAATTATCCCAAACTCACATTTAAATTTTCTGCAAAATTTAAAATCAATTGAACAAGTTTTTTTTACGTTGATTTTTTAAAAAATGTATTTGGTCGTCATTTTGTTTCGACATCTTAAATTGAAACCCATATTATCAGTTTTTACCTACTCCGTTGGTCCGCAGATATCCCAGATATTAAGTTTCTGAATGGTTTACATTAACGATCCTCTTGTTGTTATGTTAAAGTGGTGTATTAGTTGAGGATAGGATCCAGGAAACCTAATATCTGGAAAATACCTGCGGGCCAACGTAGTAGGTAAAGACTGAAAATATCTGTTTCATACAAGATATAGAATCTATATATGTATCCTGAGGATGCAACAATAAAGTTTCGAAACGTCGGCAATTTAAAAAAGTCTTTTGTTTTTTTTTACTGGATCCTAACCCCAAATACAATACAGCACTCTAAGATAAAAACAAGAGGATCGGTAACGAAAACCATTTAGAAAAGTAATATCTGGGAAATATCTGCGGCCAAACGAAATATGTAAAGACTGATAATATGGGTCTCATGCTGGATATAGAATCCACATGCGTCCTGCAGATGTAACAATAAAGTTGCGAAACGTCGATTATTTAAAAATAGTCTTTTGTTTTTGTTACTGGATCCTAACCCCAAATAATACACCACACTATAACAACAAAAGAATTGTTAACGGAAACCATTTACAAATTTAATATCTGGGTAATATATGCGGAACAACGTAAAAGTACTGATAATATGTGTTTCGTGCAGGATATAAGATCTATATATGTGTCCTGAGCATGCAAACAATTAAGTTGCGAAATGTTGACAATTCAAAAAAATACTTGTTTTTATTTTACTGGACCTTAACCCCAAATAATACAGCACTCTAACAAACATTTATTAACATTCTTACGCCATATTGCATTTTTACCAAAATATTGTCAGGCCATCCCCATAATATGAGCCTTAATTTTTGGTCAAAATTTGAAGTCAATCGGGTAAGTAGTATTTAAGCTATGTCGCGAACTGACACACAGACGGATCGACGGAATTGATAAAACATGTTTTTTTGGCATCTGGGGACGCTAAAACGTGAAGATATGTAAATCCTGAGAGGGTGATTTTCTTCACGATTACAAAAATTTGGTCGCAATTTTGTTCTGTTATCTTGAATTAGTAACACGGTTTTACTAGTTGAGCCCTATACCACAATTAGTTATGGCACCCAGTTTAAAATCAATCAATTAAGTAGTTTTTTCAGGCTGAATTTTTAAACAATTTATTATACCGCCATTTTGTTTTTGTCCCTTTTACGAGGGAAGTAAAAATCGGTAAATTTCCTCTACCCTGAAATTCGTTATGAATCTTTTCTTTTATTATATATATATATATATATGTTACTAGATTGGGTCACGTTCCACCACTGTTCCTAATAAAAGAAAAGATTCATAACGAATTTCAGGGTAGAGGAAATTTACCGATTTTTACTTCCCTCGTAAAAGGGACAAAAACAAAATGGCGGTATAATAAATTGTTTAAAAATTCAATATATATATAACCACTAACTGCAATGTTTATTTGTCGTGTCGGTCGACCAAGTTCATTAATTTTAATATTGCCTTCATATGCCAAAGAGGTAAAACTATTAGTTTGTGAATACTCGATTGAATTTATATTTATGCGACCTAAACAGAACCAATAGAAGTAACGATTCAACAAAATACGGCCGCGCGCGTAATTCGAAATAAAAAAAGCAACTCTTGTCTTCTTTCGCCATGGAGTTGCAAATCATCAATAAATCTCCGTATTAAGTAAGCCACGTGCAGCGCTCGACCATTCCAACGTGTCATTTTCAGAAATCGTTCGCTGTACTGAACTTATTGTCAGTAACAACACCCGCGCTACGCGAATGTACTGGAAACGACACCCATACCAGACAGCTAGAGATATAAAACTTCTATTTAGTTGGGACGCTGTTACTAAAAATCCTCATTCGCTTGCTAAATGTCGCGCCCGTCGGAAAATGAGCCTACGCTGGAGATTTATATATATATTATATATATATATATATATATATATATATATATATATATATATATATATATATATATATATATGTATCCCTATATAACATTTAATTCTTCGGCAAAAGTTTATTGAATAAGTTGATATTTTTTTATTTTGATTGGTCATTTTGTTTCGTCACCTTGAATTTGTAATACATCTCTGTATCACATTTAATGCTTGCACAAAATTTTAAATAAATTTAGTAAGTAGTTTTTTAGTAAATAATTTTTTAACGTTTCACTAGGCCGCCATCTTTTTTCGCCACATTTTTTGCCAAAATATTACCAGGTTATCACCATATGACCCGTAATGTTTGACCAAAATTTGAAGTCTGGTAAGTAGTTTTTAAGCTATGCCCCGAATTGGCAGACAGACAGGTAGAACCGGCGGAATTAACAAAACATACTTTTTGGCATCAAGGGACCCTAAACGTGAATATATGTAAAACCTGGTGACTTTTTTTCGCGATTACAAAGATTTTATTTGGCCGACATTTCGTTCTGTCATCTTGAATTCCTACCACAATTTTACCAGTTCATCTCTATACCATAATTAATTATTGCATAAAATTTTAAATCAAACCGTTAGGTAGGCTGAATTTTAAAATATTTTATTAAGCTGCCATTTTGTTTCGCCTTCCTTGATTGAAAGTTGAGATAAATTGGATAAGTAGTTTTTTAGAATTAATTTCTTTACCATTTTACTAGGGCGTTATTTTCTTTCGCCACATTTAATTTTTAACAAAATGTTACTAGGTCATACCCATTTAATCCTTAATTTTTAACCAAAATTTGAAGTAAATCAGATTCCTTTACGAGGGAAGTAAAACCAATTTTTTGAAAAACACAAAATCTAGTTGGAATCGCAAATACAAACTTTTTTTATCTTAAAAATGTTTTACATTTTACAAGATTATAATACTTCTCCACATTTTTATTTTTAATCAACAGAAATTTGCTTTTATTTTACTTGTACATTACCCATAAATATATTTTTGTCGCAGTTCTTTCAGTGTATCGAATCGTGTGGGTAGGCAACTTAAAATACTGTTCGGTTAAAAACCTGTCCAAAAGGGTTTACGCGCTGCAGAAATACAAAGACATGAGTGCGATTTAACATTTCAACTTTTGCAGTTATGTAGACAAAGGATCAATGTAAGGCGGTAAACAGTCATTTTGCGGGAAAGAAATTTATTTGTGGGGGCATTTGCGTCAAAAAATGGTCGAAAATGGACAACTTTACTTCGAATTTTATTATTCTAAATTCGATTTATTCAAAAAAATACGGATTTAGCGCCCAACTATACATGTTTCCCTATTAAAATGACATTAAAGCTAATTAATACCTTTTATAGTTTTTGTACAATACTGCAGCCGCGGAAGGCCTGCAAATGATTCGTAATATAGCGTGCAGTAGACCCTTAAGTGTTTTAACGAATATCACAATTAACGTCTATTTACTGCAGTTTACTAGCTTCATGTCTACTTCATACCCTCAAATTTCCAAGATAGATAGATAGAATAAAATATTATTTTTTCCTTTTTAGTTTGTTTTTCTTTTTATAAAAACAAATTATTTCACCCTTTTTAGTTTTATATGAAAGAAGTTAAGACGTAACCAGTATTATATAAATTATATATGATATAAATACATATCTATACATTTATATAGAATCAACAAAACAGGTTGTCAAAAAAATAAAATGATTAGTAAAATTGAACTTCTTTCCCCTGAAAAAAACCCTAAAACCATATGAAGACTATATTTTGGATTTCACCCCCTCATCTATAATTAAACCGCTTAAAAGTAATCTTATGTGAAATAAAAAGTAGTTTATATCGGGTGTATGTACAGGGTGGCACATTTTCGATACTTCTATGGGGTTCTGGCAAAACTGTAGGTGCTACATAAAAACTGATTAAACATTTTCGAGTTCGATTTACAAATGAACTTTAATCATGCTTACTGATCATTCCTAACTTGATTCGTTTTTGAGCTACGGGGTGTTTTCGAAAATTGGCCTTTTTTGATAGGGTCCAGTATCTTGCTTGTTATTGATGACAGAAGAAAAAAGTAAATTGGTGTTTTATGTAGATTTAATTCAGTGGAGTTCTTCTTTTCCTTTTTTTTTTATCTATCTATTTTTGAGATATGACGTAAAACTTTAATTTTTGAAAAATATCATTGCTCTTATTTTTGCAAATGACACCCTTTAAAAACCCCCAGAAAAAAATCTAATAGGGTAAGGTCAGACGACCCTGGGTGGCCACCTTAGTGGCCCATTCGCACCCCACCACTTATTGGGAAAATGTCGATCTAGAAACTCAGCTTCGGGCATTATGACTTGGAGCGTCATCTTGCTGGAAGTAACTGTTATTGTGTGTGTGTGTGTGTGTGCGTGTGCGTGTGCTTGTGCGCGTGCGCGTGTGTGTGTGTGTTTTATGGCTCTGGTGTGAACCAACTGGCCAGCATCCCTCTTTATAGGTGTAAATTTATATAATTGTCTTGTTTTCCATTTACTATCTCGTTCTTTTACTATACAATTTTCAGAGATATCGCGTTGTATCATACTGTTCTATACATAACATTACATAAAGCTAACAAAATCAAAAGTTAGTTTTATTCCTTAATTTTCCGTATTTTATATTTTGTATGATCTATTTCTGGTTTTATTTTTTATTCTTTATTTTTATTTTTTTTATCATTTCTGCTTTTTTAATTGTTTTATTTTATGTATTTTTTAAGGCTTCCTTTTTTTGTTTCTTTTTCTTGTTGATTTATTAATTTTTTAATATAATTTTTTTTATTTTTTATTTTTTCAAATATGTACTTAACTTATGCTAAAATAGTGTTTAAGTAATGGTTTAGTTACAATTTTATTTTAGCTTTATTTATAAATTGGAACAAATGTTTATATATATATATATATATATATATATATATATTATATATATATATATATATATATATATATATATATATATATATATATATATATATATATATATATATATATATATATATATATATATATATATATATATATATATGACATTATTAAGGGCAATTAAATGGTTTACATTAAAAGGAAATTGTACAATTCCTAAAATATTTTTTAAAAAATTTTCTCTATGAGATTTTAATTTAAAATTATATGTTCTAAATCTCCGATTTCACCACATTCACAGTTTTCCTGATTTTGAACACCAATTTTTTTCTTAAATTTTGATTCGAGAACAGTTCAGAGTTCTGCAGAATAAATAGAGGCACCATCGGGTAAATGAAACTTCTTAATTATTGTGTTGTTTTTATGATAAAAGGCGCACCCTGTTCGTCAATTTAAAACTGAACCGTCTGTAAAAATTTGTTCATAACTGACCCAAATTGTGTTTTGTTTTTCCCGAAAGGTATGTTTTAAAATTAAGTGATGTTTTTCATTACTGTCTGATAATAACTTTTTCAGGATTTTCGAAAGCATAATATGCTAACTGCAAATATGGCATAGTATTATTAGTTCAAAATACAAGAGTTCTAACCACAGTTCACCACAACTTGTTACGTTCTGAACGCGAGTTTCGCTAACCAAGCTAGCATCATCAGCAGATGTTATAAACTAAACTAGCTTATCCTAATCGAGACTATTTATAGGTCAATGTGGTCACACTTGGTTGCACCCGACTGCACCGTTGTCAAGTAACCAATTAAGGGGGCTATAGGGAATAGGCCCTCTGTTTTTATTTAGTGCTTTCTTACCATATTATTATTACTATAAATTTCTCGTTTTCTCAGGAATACGGATGTGTATAACACAATATTGTAAGTTGGTTAATTCTATTAATTAAAATACTATTTTTTTGAAATTAATTTTAAAAGAAATTTATTATATTATAGAATAGTCCATAACCGATCGAACAAAGGCTTTGTAGAACAAAAGGCATATGACTCTGATTGCATTTAGTCCGTTTTTTGTTCTTTTTATAAGATGCTGTATCCGATCCTTCCAGTTCAATTTTTTATCAAGGAAGAGTCCTAGATATTTGACTACTGAACTTTGACGGATAGAGATTCCTCCTAGATTGACGTTATTTGCATCTGACCGTCTTCTCTTTGTAAAGTTGCATAATACTGTCTTGTCGGGTGAAAAGTTTAGTTCATTTTTTTTTAGCCATGTTAACGTTTGGTTAAAAGGTTGTTGCCAATTTTGTTGACAAGTTTCAGGAGATTTGCCACTCGTATATATACATATATCATCAGCAAATTGAACAATGTTAAGCTTATCGTCATTAAAAATTTTTTGAAGGTTATATGTATATATTATGTATAGTAGTGGACTCAATATATCGCCTTGAGGAAGTCCAATTTTTATTTCCCTTACTTCAGATAATCCTTTATTTGTTCTTATCAAGATTTTTCGGCTGTTGTATATATCGTATAAGTTTTTTATTATTTTCAAAGGGATTCCAAATTTGTGCATTTTTTTAACAAGAATATTGTACACTATATTATCATAGACCCCTTGAATATCTAAGAAGACAGCCGAAGTTGATTGATTCTTCGTAAATCGTAATTGAATGCCTGTTACCAGTTTAGCAATAATTTCTTGAGTAGACGTTCTTCTTCTAAACCCATGCTGAGTCTCTGGAAACAGATGATTCTTCAGCATCCAAAATTTCAATCTATTTCTTATAATCCTCACATATGTTTTGAGAACGCAAGATGCTAGGGCAATAGGTCGGTAGGATGTCGAGAGATTTGCTAGTTTACCAGGTTTATTGATTGGTACAACAATATATTCTTTCCATTCCTTTGGAATAGGATGGTTGCCTTCAAATATTTTATCAAATATCGGAAGGAAAATTTTTTTGGCTACGTCTGGAAGGTTATATAACATAGAGTAATGAATTTGAACCCATCCAGGTGCAGTATTGTTATAAAGCTCTTACAAGCTCGCTGAATCTAAAAGGTTTTTCTAAAAAATTATTTGTATTGATATTCTGATTGACAAAGCTTTCTGGTTTGAAACTTGCGTACGGTGGTGCTAATTTGTCGTGAAATTCTTCAAGCCAATCTGACAAGATTTTCTTTCTTTCTATTACTAAAGTTATTTACTTTAGTTCATTCTGTTTTGATAGATGTAAACTGGTTTAACGATAAACAAAAGGATCTCCAGTTTTCTTTTTTAACTTCTTTAATTGCTTTTTTTCACTAAGGCATCTGCTTTTTTATACTGAATCAAATTAGACATATTATGATTTAATTTGTACAATTTAAAACATTTCTTTCTCTCACTTACTACCTTATCACACTTCTGGTTCCACCATGACTTACCGTTACTAATTTTTTATTATTTTGTGAAATAGTTGGTACTGTTTTTTCTAAAATATTATTTAATATATTAATAAATTTGTCATAATTAATATTTTTTTTTCTGAAAAATTTAAAATGGCTTCAATAATGAATAATTCCCAACTGGCTTTTTTCAGGTTCCATTTTTTGTGACTATTAGTAGTAACAAGTCTGGGTGTTAGTTGACACGAAATAATAATAGGCAAATGATCCGAACCAAATGAGCCTTCTAAAATATTCCATTCCAATATGTCTTAGAGGCATGTGGCTGTTAGGGATAAATCTAACGCAGAGTTATGGCCGCTTGATGAACTAATACGCGTAATTGAGCCGTTATTGAGAAATATTAAATTCCTGTCATTAATTACCTCTAGTAAAGAACTATCTGCAGCATCATTTCACCGCCTCACGCTACATGATGTGCTTTAAAATCTCCACATATTATAAACGGATTAGTAAAAGTTGAAAAAATCTATTCCAGCTTAGAGTTGATACTTTAGATTGTGGTTTTATATACAGTGATATAAGAGTCAAAAATGAATCATTACTTAATGGTACTTTAACAGCTATATACATTATATTATTAAAGTATGGCCCTGAAATCTCCGAAAAATTGAGTGAAGTAGTTTTTTTGTCGATTTATTCAATTATTTTATCATTGTTAGAATTATGTGAAATATCTCTAGATATTCTATCAAGTAGTTTTTGTAGTTATCAAACCTAAAGGTTAATCAATATAAAAGATATAAATAAAAAGCTCTGTTGCTATGTATACCGCAGCTACAAGGAAGATATAATGAAAAAATGATTGTATTTAAAAAAATATTTCGCAAACACTCAAACACCAAATATCGGAAAGGTAATTTAATTTTCAATCGACTAAGAGAAAAAATACAGGGTGCCCATTGAAAAAAAAAACATAACTTTATACCATATCTCAAAAGTTGGAATAGATAGAAAAAAGTAAGAAGTAAATCACCAATTTGCTTTTTTCTTCTATCACTAATAACAAGCGAGATATAGGACCCTCTCCAAAATGTGCAATCGGTTTTCATGTAGCACTTACAGTTTTGTCAAATCCCTAAAGGTATCGGAAATGCGCCACCCTCTACATGTAGCGTTCTCGTGAAACTATAAGAGACAGGAAAAAATCGACATCGACCACCAGAATAGTCCGGCTATTTTGCCCATTGAATTTCTATTGGATTTAAAACGCTCTTTAACCTCTTTTTTTACTACGATTTCACCTGGATTATCATGCTTACACAATTTATTACATACGATTTACGCGGCATTTGCGTCCTTCACCCCGGTTAGCATATACTGGATACACCGAGGCGTGAAGGTTGAGCTCTTCCCCAAGTATGCTGCTGAGTTGAACAAATTGTTGGACTGAACAATCGCTCTCTTGCTCGTCGCAGAAGTTTCGCTTACGCGAGGTTTGCCGTGTTGTTTGAAAAGAAAATCATCATGGCAGCCCGTTTTAAGTCAAATGTTTATTTTAGCTTCTACTTCTTACTAGTGACTGTGAAGTGTAGTGGTGGATAATTCCACGGTCCTTTTATTAAGTCAAATGCACGTTTTGGTTTTTACTTTTATTTATTTTTACTTCAGTTCTCGAAGTAAATATTGTATCTGCCATGAAGAGCAGGAAACGGAAAATTGACGGGTCTCGTAAACGCATAGATATAAATTATTCTGCTTCTTGGCTAGCTAAGTGAAGGCTGATCTTGGTATGGCGTTCTTTACAGCGTAAGTGAAGAAATGGCTGAATTACTGTAAGTAGTTCTTTATTTTATTAACTGATTTGTAACAATTTAACCAAACAGTGACATCCTGAAATTTGCTTTTCAACTATGTAGTGCTACAAGAAAATGATATTTTATTAATATTCAGGGAACATTGGTTTTGGTTTAAGTATTTTAACTACCATATACATTCATTTATGCACTTTTTAACTAGCAATTATTTTATAAGATAATTTTTAAGCACACAGTCTCGTATGTATGTTTTAGATTCTGTGTAGCTTTAATAAGTATTTACTTATACTAGATGTTTGTGAGAAAAATCAGAATTATTTGCATGTTCATCAAGTCTTTATAAAAATCGTGTTTTTCGTTCGCAATATATATTTGCTACGTTGTGTTTATTATATACATTATTATTTTAACCTCTGGATAAGAGATTTTACCACTTTTGTGAATTGTGCTGTGTTCTTGTATTTACATATGTTTTGAGTATAAATTTGATTTAAAGTTTACACTCTGTCTATTTATGTCAAGGCATGCAAGCTTATTAAAAGGTCAGACCTTTATTAAAAGCTATTCTAACTGAAAACAATAATCTGAACCCCCATAGAAAACGCCCTATCGAAGCGGTATAGTTCTCTCTGAAAGACAAGAAGCTATCACTGGTCTAATCTGGGTGTAATTAAACTTTACACTGAATTTACTTATTCCAAATTTGCTGATATTTGAATCGTCTAATACCATGACAAGGTAGTAGAACTTTGACTGTGAACTAGTACTATATTGTAGATCTAAATCACACCATACTGGTAAGTTTTTACATTTTGTACTAATTTTTACTGTATATTTTTCAGTCTAACTGAAGTATTAAAAAATATTGTTTGTATTGGATTTTGACACTTTAAAAAGATCTCGTGCTGCGACCAAGGTCATGATTACTCGAATATCTAATTTGATGAATAACAATAAATACACTGAAAATGGTGTAGAATGTTTTAAATTACAACTATAAAAGTTAGATAAAGCTTTTGAAAAGTATAATGCACTTAAAAAATTAAATTGAAAGTAATATTATTGAATTTGGTAGTGATGATAACCAAGATAAGAATGTTATTGTACAACATCTTCGCACCTATGTAAAATAAAATTTTCACTAAACAATTTAATTGTTTAATTATTTTTCGCAACAACTAAATATTTGTAATATTAAATTAATATTACCCCCAATAAATTTAAAGCATTTTAGAGATGACACTTCAGAGTGGACCTTTGTATCAATTTTTTAAAACTCATAAAAAAAACACTTCTCTCTGATATACAAAGATGTATCTACTTAAAATATTTTTTAATGGCTAAACCATTCAAGCTAATTGACCATTTGTCAGTTACAAATGAAAACTTTTAAACTGCCCTTGAGACCTTACAGAAACGTTATGACGATAAATTTACTATAATAAACGCACATTTTGAATCTCTTTTAGAAATAACACCTTTAAGCAAATAATACTTCTACTTTACGAAAATTTGTGAAAAATTGTAAGACACATTTATTCTCTTTATGTAACCTAAATTATTCTGGTCAATAGTTGCTCAACTTTCTTTTGGTTTATTTACTAGGTAACAGACTAGACTTTGGTGCTCGTAAAACTTATAAAACGCACAGAGATTTGGATGTGTTGCCAGATCGAAAAAATATGTTTGATTATGAAAAACCTAGCTAATACTGAAGTACAAACAAAAAACCTATAAGTGCTCATTTCAAAAAAAAACTTCTCTTTACACACAATAATCAAGTTTCTTACAATAATAAACACTCCTCAACCTTCACAGACTCCTTACACAAATGGAGCAAACACCTCTCAAACCACACAGCCACCTAGTCTTGCACAAAGCCATAGGGTTTCTACCCCTTTCGACTAAAAATAACTTCGTACTCTTAGCTACTGCCCAGGTCACTCTCCTTAAAGGCAAAGGAAACGCTATACAGGTGAAAGTTATTTTAGATAATGGTTCACAAAACATTTTTATTACTGGAAAACTTAGCTATACCCCCTGCAATAAAGTTACCCAAGTTTTAGGTATACCTCTGTGTAATAATATGTCATTTAACATACATAGTTTATGTAATTTTATACTCCAATGTATATACTCACCAAAGGTTCAAGATGTCTTGTGCCATACTTCCAGTTATCACATGCACACTACGTTACATTCCATTAAACACTGAAAAATAGAAAATACCTTGTGACTTACTTCTGGCAGATCTAACTTTCTCATGCCCTTCTGAAATCGACCTCTTGATAGGTTCAGATTTGTACTATAATTTATTTATTAATGGTATGACCCACTTAGGAAAAAATCACCCCACAATACTCCTTTAGTATATCAAAATACAAGAGTTCTAATCACACTACACCACAACTTGTTACGTTCTGGACGCGCGTTTCGCTAACCACGTTAGCATCATCAGCAGATGATATAAACTAAAGTAACTTATCTTAACGGATGGTCATACTTGGTTGCACCCGACTGCATCGTTGTCAAGTAAGCAATAGAGGGGACTATAGGGACGTAGGTTTTAGAATAGCCTACAAAACGGAGAACAGTTTAAAAATTGTCCTTGGAAACCCTAAACACAAATTCGACTTGAAGGAGAGGAGTGGCATCTATGAAATTAGCTGTAATGACTGCGATCGAATATGTTGGGCAAACTAAACGCTCCATAAACATTCGTTTTAAAGAACACATGGCACATTTAAGATACGGAAGAACAGAAAAGTCAAGCGTTGCCCAACATGATTTGGAAACAATCACCAAATATGAATAAATAATCTTAAGTTAATTAAAAATGTATCTAATAATAGATTATTGGATGCATTTGAGAGCATAGAAATAGTTAAATGTGGTAAGAAAGCACTAAATAAAGACAGAGGGCCTATTCCTTATAGTCCCCTCTATTGCTTACTTGACAACGGTTCAGTCGAGTGTAACCAAGTGTTACCACATTTACCTATAAATAGTCCCCGTTAAGGTAAGTTACTTTAGTATATCATCTGCTGATGATGCTAACTTGGTTAGCGAAACACGCGTCCAGAACGTAACAAGTTGTGGTGTAGTGTGGTTATAACTCTTGTATTTTGATCTATCTTCCATCACAGGTTCCAGTATTAGTCCTTTAGTATAGTAAAAAATCTTAATCTCTGTTTAACAAATAGAACAAACCTCGTACTTAACGCGAGAATTACAGACCTGGAAGAATCTCACTAATATATTATTCATTGCTCTTAGACAAATAGTTTACTTTTCCCAAGATGATCATTATTGGCTCTAGATTGTATTAACGACGTTTAGCTAATTAAGAAAATATACTCGAAGTCCAATAATTGTCATAATTACTCTTAACTGTGTTATTTAGGATAAATAAAATAAGAGCTTATTTTCGACTTTCTTTTGAAAAGATTACATATATTCATTCGGTTTTGAGATAAGCTATTAATAAGTTGTAATTACTTTTAATAATAATAAACGTTTTTAAAAAATATAGTTTTTAGCTTTAAAAACTTAATTGGCGCTGTGAACAAGATAGTGTTCACGATTTAGTTCAGATTTTAATCTGTTAAAACACTATTCAATCGAACTACGGATCTTTATTGGTACAAGTTTTTGCAAACCACTGATCCAGAAGAAAAAGAAGTTGACTCACTAAACGTGTTGACGTTAGAGTTCGTGAAACTTACCCAAGGAAAGTCACCTACCTGAGAACATCAGACGACGAGTACCTGAGACTCTTTAGACTAGAACAATTTTGTGTTACCAGTGCTAAAGAAAATCCCTATGGACATATCTTCGATTTTGCTTATGTAAGTAACCATTAAAATTGCCATTTTTCTATGTCAGATATAAAAGAACGTTTAATTAACTGTCTTAAAGAAAATAGTTCTTTATTAAATTTAAACAGTAAAAATTCTGAAAACAAATTCGAAAGTAACTTAAATAATTTGATAAGTGATTTTTCAAAAATATCTGTTAATAGAAATGAAATGGACGTGCAAGCTTTTTCAAAATTATTATCCACATTTAATGGTAATCCAGACCACTTAGAACATTTTATCTCTTCAACTGAAGCATTTTATTTAGCGTTTTTTAATAGTAACAAAATTCAAACAAAATTCGTATTATTTGCAATAAAGTCAAAACTAATAGGGAAGCTCATGAGCTTTTGTATAGTCGTTCCGATATTACTATATGGGACAATCTTAAAACAGTTTTAAGAAAATTTGGCGACCCAATTAGTTTCTTGGTATTACTACATTAGTTAAATTACTTTAATAAAAATAGAAATGAGAATTTAGTGCATTTTATTGTCAGATTAAAACAATTTTTTCAAAGAATTTATGCACGGATTCAAACAGAGCAAGAAGATGAAAATGTTAGAAAAGCCTTTCGTTATCAAACTGAAAAAAACCGCTATTATCACACTAATAAGTAATTCACCAGTACAACAAAGAAATTTTATAACTCATGAATTAACGAATCTCGAATGTTCTGATCCTTTTGAAGAGCCAGAAGATTTTGAATACGATTATTTTAATGATCCACATTTCTTAAGTTTACCGGAACCTTTAAGTCAAGAATTGGAAGAAGAAGCAACAGAAAATTTTTAGAAGATAAGCCCTCCGAAGGAGTTGACTTAAATAACATAATGCAACAAATAGAACTCCCTATCTATTAACAATTTTAATAGACTCCGGTGCAAGTGAATCTATAATAAACTTTAAATTTACAGAACTGTTTCCCGACAAAGTATATATTGAACCCTTTGAAATAACGGCATGTAGGCAAAAATTTCAAAAAAATAAAAATTTAATTTTACCGATTTTTAAAGAATTATATAAATAATAACATTAAATTTAGAGCTATTGACTGGCATAATGATTTCGATGCTTTAATAGGGACTAAAGATTTAATCGAATTAAAAGCCGTAATAGATTATGAAAATAATATTTAAAGTTAAAAAATCATGATATCCCGTTTTCACTAATTTATAATAAACCTATTTGTAAAAAAGAAACAAACAATAATGTCTTGAATATACCTGTAACTCAAAAAAATGGACTCGTACTGTTGCCATCTTTCGAAGTTAATAATTATGTAATTCCTGACTTACTAGTTGAAGTTAAAAATGGAAATTGTTCTATTCCACATCCATTTCTGAATGTTGAAATAAATTTTAATCAAAGGATAAAAGTACTTTCTGAGGATCAGTTTGATATAGTTAATCCTCCTAAAGAAAAAAATAAATTCGATTTAACTAGCCGATTTCGTTTCGAACATCTTAACGATCTAGAAAAATCAAACATTAAGAATCTTTGCTATCAGTTTAAAGATATTATGTTTCATGAAGATTGCGATTTAACCTTTACTAGTTAAACAAAGCATAAAATTAGAACTACTAATGATAGGCCTATTTACGCTAAATCAATTAGACACCCTCTTATTATGCAGATTGAAATTCAAAAATTAATTGACAACAAAATAATTAGACTTTCAATTTCACCATATTCTGCACCTGTTTGGATTATTCCAAAAAAGGTAGACGCGTCGGGCGAAAAGAAATACAGAATAGTTTTAGATTACCGTCAATTTAATGAACACACTGTAGAAGATAAAGACATATTTTACTACATTAGACTTAGCTCAAGGTTTCCATCAAATTGAAATTGAGCCTAATTCAGTTGAAAAAACCGGGGGCACTTTGAATACTTACGTATGCCCTTTGGCCTCAAGAACGCCCCGACTACATTTCAACGAATGATGGACGAAGTCCTTCGGGAGTACTTATATAAATTCAGTTTTGTGTACATCGATGATGTAGTAATTTTTTCAAAATCCTTATCTGAACATATTGACCATATAAGAATGATATTTAAGAAATTCCGACAATACAATTTAAAGATCCAGCTTGATTAGTCAAAATTTCTTTCAAAAGAAGTTGCTCTCATTGGACATATTATAACACCGAATGGAATTAAGCCAAACCCAGCAAAGATTTCAGCAATTCAAAATTACCCTTTACCAACTTCCCAAAAACAAATTAAAGCCTTTTTAGGACTTGTAGGGTACTATAGCAGATTTATTAAGAACTTCGCAAAAATAGTTATTCCTATTATTAGATGTTTAACGAAGAGAACTCCGATTAATTTAGACAACAAAGAATACATTGAAGCTTTTAACAAATGTAAAGAATTAATCGCAAATTCACCCGTTTTAACATACCTGATTTTAGCAAAGGCTTTAAATTAACAACTGACGCTTCTAACTATGCTTTGTGTAGTGTATTATCACAAAACGACCATCCTATTGCATATTACTCCAGAACATTGAATTCTGCCGAAAAAAATTACTCCACTATTGAGAAAGAACTTCTAGCTATCTTAAAATCAAAATGAACACTTAAATATAGTAAAATATGGTAACTATCATATATATTAAAAACCAGGAACTGGAACAAGTTTTTAAAGAGTTAATAAAATTGCAACTTAATAATAACGTAAAAATTTGTATTTTCTATAAATATTTGCAAGACGTAACGGATCCGCAGATACAACAGAAAATAATTGCGAATTATCACCAGAGAAATCATAGTGGCATTAACGAAACCTACAATAAATTAAAAGAGGAATATCACTGGCCCAAACTCAGAGATCACGTCACTTGTATAATTAACCAATGTGAACTTTGTCTTCGGAATAAATATGAAAGAAATCCATATGAACCTCTTTTAAGCGGAAAACCGTTTAAGACCATTCATGTTGATATTTTTCAATTTTTTTTAACTATTATTGATTCATTTAATAAGTGCGCCCAAGCCTATTATATTATTGATAAAAACTCTATTACTATCTTAAACAAACTTAGACATTTTATATCTCATCACAACACACCTCAGCGTATTGTCGCAGATAATGGGTCTAAGTTCAAGAATAATCTTTTTCAAGAATTTTGTAATCCAAATAATTCAACATCAAATAGTCTTTTGAAAAATTGCATTCGACATTAATAGAAAAATTAAGGATTTTTAAACAAAAAGACCCTGATGAAACATTAAATAAACTAATGATATCTTTCATATGCATTTATAATCAAAATATCCACTCAACCAGGGGGTTCCTATCCGTTTAATTTACATTATGGCCTATATTATGACGAGCCAAATATTAACAATGACTTGACTATATACGAACAATATAACGAAAAACCTGCTACCTTTTCTAAAACAATCATACGAAAAGACATATAGAAACCAGGAACTAAGAACAAGACAAGATATTGTCCTACAGATTTTAGAAAATCAAATAATATATAAAAAAACGACAGACGAAATAAAAACCTTCTAAAATCCGTACCGATAAGAGTTATTATAAAAATAAAAACGTCATTGAAGGTGAACTAAAGACTAAAAGAAAAACCAAAGTCCATTTACGGAAAATAAAACCATTAAGAAAATTAAATTTTTCTTTACAGATTAACTGTAAAGGTAATGACGATGGAAATAAAAGCAGTTCCAAATAATGGATACTACATCGAAGATGTTAGCGATAGTTTAGTTTTAGAAACCTACCAAACTACATATATTATTTTAAACCTAACTAATATTCAACATATACTAAATCATATGTCTACTAATCACATAACGATAAAAACAGGTCAACTACGGCATTTCCCACAAAACATAACAGACAAATTCAATTAAATAATTCATTTAATCAATTGAATGACGTAGTCGATAATTTTTATAAATTAGCCCATTATCCCACTAACGAAAGAAAACGAAGAGGCTGATTTAATGTTGCTGGATCTGTTACTAAGTTTCTTACCGGAAACCTAGATCAAAAAGATCTCGATAACATTAAAGAACATTTCAAAAATATTGAAGTAAACCAAATAAAGGTAATTCAGATAATAAATCACTTAAGCTCATTTTCAGGCCGTATTTCTGAAAAATTCCAAAGTGATATTATTCATATATACAATAATACAAAATTACATAAACAAATTATATCAAACATGTATAGTTTATTAGATTTTTTCTTGCAGATACAAGGTCATTCTTTGCAAATAACTCTAATAAATTCTTATGTAAATAAGCTTTTAAGAACTATTACTTTCGCTACTAAAGATACTTTAGATATCGAATTAATTAAACTACATGAAATAAGACAAATTTGGGATTTCTTAAAATTGCATTATTTTAATAATCAGCTGTGGCCATTAGGACCAGTGTATGAACTAATTTTAATTTGTAAAACGGGTTTTATGCTAAAAGACAAAATGGCAATTTAAAATACCTTTGTACACAAATAAAATGTCTAAACTGCAAGCAATATACCCCACACCGACAACAAATCAATTGATACTTATTGCTCCAAGCAAACATTACTGTGATAAATTATGGTATGAAGAGTGTAACAATGTCAATAATAAATAGTATTGTGCTAATCAATTATCGAATCAGTGTTATCTAACAAATTGTACGTATGCAAAAATAACTAATAATTATAATTAGAAGATCAATCGACTTACCTGTAAGGAAGAGTGATCCTAATTATACGAGCAGTCTCGTCGAAAGATTATAAACACCCTGTAGTTGCAGCGCGACTAACCTATCTATGACATTCAAAGAAAAATAACAATTTTTTGCCTTGCTGACTAAGCATACCGGGTCACATCGGGCCTCGCTGCTGCAAGCCTATTCATTGTAAGAAAGGTTTAGATTGCCAAGGGTAGGGGTCACCTCAACATGTGATGTCAATAAGGGATGGGAAGTTTATAATCTTTCGACGAGACTGCTCGTATAATTAGGATCACTCTTCCTTACACGTAAGTCGATTGATCTTCTGATTATGCTTCACAGTCTCGTCTCAGATTATAAACACCCTGTAGATGTTTAAAGAATATGGCAATCTAGACTGTGACTCTCTATGTTGAAAATAAAATAAATTTATTTTATTACTAGGAAAATTTCCTTTATATATAATAATAATATTATATCCAACAATCTAAATAGACATTGAGAATATTATAATAATAATATAACCTGATATAACTAATAATAGTAATATAATAAACAACGTTTAGTACGTTATTAGTAGGTAATGAAACACTTATTTTCTATAATTGTATAGTCTGATAACCAATTATTTAAATAATACCTGACCCTTTTAACACACTGTTTGTAAAGTCGGAACTGTTTGGCAATATTGGTTTATTATAAAATTTAGAAAAAACTTTAGACCGCTGTGTCCATCCTGCTGGTTTTCTTATGGACTCAATATTCGCACCACCTTTTAACGCCGCGGAAGTGGATGCATGTCTCGCCGAATAGGCAGAGAAAATACTAGTGTCTATTCCACAGGTGCCCAAAATATTCTTAATCCAATGACTAATCGTCTGGCTGGAGTCGGCATGAATTGGTTTTTTAAGAGTTAAAATTAATCTTTCTTCTTTGTCTAGTCGTAACGACATAGTTACTTTTAAATATTCAATAATTGTAGAAGCTAAACAGAATTCGGGTTTTTCCTTAAAAAATGGTAAAATTAAAACTGGTTGCAGTTTGTTTCTTCCCGATGTCTTAATCTTTTCTATTATAAAAACTTGCAAATTATCTTTAGTTTCTTTAATATGTTTAATATTGATTTTTGCCAAGGTCTGTATTCTCTGTACGGATATTAGGGCCAATAATACTACCATCTTAAAAGTTAATTGTTGTATCATTGCTAAGGCTAACTTATGAGTGTTAATATTAGAATAAGATATTCTCGAATTGAACACCGCTGTCAAGAATGATATGACTTCCTGAAGACTATATGAAAAAGGGTCAAGTAGATTCTTACCACAGTAATTCCATCATTTTTTAAAGACGCAGTCGTACTGTCGGTGGGTGCTTTCATTTATTGAACTAAAAATGACCTTTATACCAACTTCAGGGACGGATCTTTTGAGAAAAGATGTCCTGATAAACTTCCTGCCACCAGGATAAGCTGTCTGTGCAGAGGACGAGGTTTTCTGAAAGGAGACAACAATAAGCCTTTGTTAGGCCCAAAATAAAGGGGTTCACAGGTAAGGAGACTTCGGAATAAAGGATACCAGGGTTGACTCGGCCATCTAGGAACTATCAGAATTCCAGATGCTTTATCGTTAATAATCTTTTTTATGGTTTTGTTTATAATACTAAAAGGGGGGAAAGTATAGAAATAACGATCTGCCCATGTTACAAGAAAGGTATCAACCGCAATGGAATCTGGGTCCGGTTTCCATGAGATATATAAATTGCATTTTGAATTTAGTTTCGAAGCAAATAAATCTATTTCTGGGGGTTTAAAAATATGACATATTTTGGCAAAATATTTTGGCGAAAGTTCATATTCGGTCTCAAATTGAAGACTTCTGGATTCAAGATCTGCTATTGTATTATGATTTGTGTTGATATAGGATGCGAAAACGTATAAATTTCGAAGCTCGCAATATTCCCAAATTTCCTGAGCAATCTTGTTTAACTTTTTATATCTTATACCACCCATTTTATTTATATATGCTATTGCTGTAGTGTTATATACCCTAAGCAATATGTTTATATTCTCTACATGTTTTGTAAAAGACTTAAGAGCATTAAATACTGCCTTTAATTCTAAAATATTTATATGGCAAGTTCTCATTAGTATTCCAATATCCTCTCGTACGAATAGAATTGCATACGGCTCCCTACCCATTCTTCGATGAATCTGAGAAAATTTCTAATTGATATTTCGTTTCATTAATATTAACCCCTGAATTTTGATGTATCTTGGCCACCACAAAATATCCTTCCTAATAGTGGAAGGAACCTCAATATTTTTATTATAATTGTTTTTCCCCCTCCTAAGGGCTAAATATTTTGCTCTTTCTGACAGTTTTACGTGTGCCCAACCTTATTTTGTTGCTGGACATGCTGCCACTAGAACACCAGGACTTTCGATTAAGAAATTGAACAGAGGTTAACAAAATCTTTTCTTTTTTCTCGAAAGGTAACGACATTTTCATTGTAACAGTATTAAAATTAAAACCTAAAAATTTACATTGCTGTGTGGGAGATAATATATTTTTCTCTTTATTTATAACGAAACCTAATGATGTTAGCAATTGTACAACTTTGTTAGAATTTTTAATACCTTCTTCATAAGTTGACGTAATTAATAAAATATCATCAAGATATCTCACACAAACGATACCTAAATTTCTTAAGTACGTAAGGGCTGGTTTTAGTAGCTTGGTAAAGACGTAGGGTGCAATAGAGAGCCCAAATGGCAAGCAATTAAAGGAGAACAGCTGTCCATCGTATTCAAATTTAAGATATCTTTTATATTGATCCTCAATATTTACTGAATAATAAGCATTCTTTAAGTCAATCTTGCACATAAAACTATTTTCGTGAACTAAATCTTTAACACTTCTGTAGTCCTCTAATGCGGGGATCTACTAAAAAGGTGTTGAACTCTTTAAGATTTAATATAAATCGTAAAGACCCATTAGGTTTTTTGACTATAAAAAAACTGGAAATAAATTGATCTGTCTCAAGATGAGACTTAGATATAGCACCAATATCAAGAAGGTCAGCAATAGCCTGCTGAATTTCTTGATGTGAAAACTGAGTAACAGGATTTCGACGCAATTTACTTTGTACAGGTATTTTACGTATAGGAAGTCTGTAACCTTTAACCCAATCTAAGATTAGAGGATTTTTTGTAATATTTTGCCAATTACTATAAAAGTTACCTAGACGACCAATATTATTTACCTCGACTACTTCCTGTAATCCGATCTCTTCCAATTCCTCTTCAGCTTCTGGTCCCTTCTGCTCCCCTCCGCCTTTTTTCGGTGACTGAATTTGAACCGCTTGGCTAAAAAATCCGAAGTCGGACAGTTTACGAAAGACGGCTTCTTCGATGGCCCTGAATTTAAACTTGTGCTTGGATAAGATCTGGTTTTGATTTCTGCGCTCACCTTTTTCAATTCTTGAGCAGATTTAATATGATTTGATAATTCGTCCCCAAAGAGAAGGCCATCAATAGGTCTGTCCATGACAACCTTTCTAATATTGGTATTAATGGCATTTGACAGTCCATATCTTCTATGCTTAGACAAAGAATGTATTACATCTGATAATAATTTTGATCCATTCGCTAGGTCTTGCAAGTGGTTGTTTGTTTCTTCTGAAGGATTTGAAAAATAAAAATTCATTGGAGCAGCAATAGCCGACACTGCTGCTGCAATTTGTTCCTGAATTAGTGACAAAAAATTATCCTGCTTAAGTAGGTTCTCCGCGAGACAAGCACTTATTTCGGAGTTAAGCTTGGGTGGTGAGAGTCCCTCTACATTACCAGGTCTAGGATATTTTATGATAAGGGATTTCCTATCATTCTTATCCACACCATTCCTACAGAATGTTGTCCATCTACTGGCGATCTCTGCATGTACTTCTGGACAGCCAGCACTCACTGTTAGTGGGTTATTTCCAAGTATCTCAATTGGAATAACTGTCTCCTGGCCTGTTTCCGGAGGTGGTACAGGTACATCTACGTTTGCTTGTACTTCCGCCCCACGTTCTTGATGACCACTGTCAGAACTACTTGATGAGCTAGTTCAATCAGAGTACGAATCATCCGACTCACTTGAGCTATCTTTTCTGCCTGCAACAAAGGCTCTATTTACAATAATTAATATTAATTATTATTAATAGTAATTATTAATATTAATTATTAATATAATAATTAATAAATATCCATTTTAATAATTTATTTGAAAAAGTCTTTACTCATAGGACAATAACAATGTTGTCCGCCTATGAATCGACCCAAAAAAAGACTGTATAATTTAAATCATTCATCACTAAAGACTGCAATAAGCCGTTGTTTATTTTTTGTACCTGCCATAAATATTTACTTAATTTATTAAGAGCATGAAATGTTTCAGCTTTATTCTCAGGGTCACACCGAAAAATCCAATATTGGAATTCGGGAGGACATAATATTTTTATTGTATAAAAATGTGGCCATCAAACATATTTCAATCAAATAAGTCCTGATTCTAAACACACAGGTGTGTGTATAAAATCTTTAAGCATACGTATATACACAACAATAGTGATTAGATAATCACCTAATATAAAGCTAAAACAAAGGTAAGGATTAGTATTTTTACTTACGTTTGTACACCTTAAGCTTCTTATTAAGCTTTCTCATCTTTCGTTGAATTTTCTTCAAAAACTCATCACTTTTACGTTTAGGCATTTTGAACGCACTTTACGATAGGATACGACACGATACAATGAATAGGCTTGCAGCAGCGAGGCCCGATGTGGCCCGGTATGCTTAGTCAGCAAGGCAAAAAATTGTTATTTTTCTTTGAATGTCGTAGATAGGTTAGTCGCGCTGCAACTACAGGGTGTTTATAATCTGAGACGAGACTGCGAAGTATAATCTTGCGTTTTTTACTATAAAAAAAGAATTTTATATATTGTACAAATAAACCCATAGATGTAATAGAGAATTGTAACACTATCTCGAAGAAAATATTGAACAATTGTAATCTAATGTTAAGTCAATGTGATATAACAATAGGAAACAGAAAATATTTGACTAAAGACCTTTAATATTAGTAAAAATTTGGATTGTATCGATTTTCAACCGGTAGTAAACCACAATATAAAATTACGATTAGATCATATTGTAAAACCTGAAAAATTGCAAGAAGATTTATTCGAACCCATTGAATATAGTATTATTATATTTGTTATTTTAGGAATCACTGTAAAATTATTTTATAAGATAATCTTAAGCACATACATAACTAGTGACGGCTCGTACTCTAAAATTTAGGGTCGGCCGAGGCTCAAGGCCAATCAAAGCCACTCAAAGGCGGTTTTTAGGTGAGGGGGTAATGAGCTAATTACCCCCTCTCTTCTGTCCAGACCGGTCAAATATCATGTGTAATTTACATATTTTTACATGAAAATTACCATTAAAAACTAAAGGCTAAGAAACAATATAGCACAAGAGCGACCTGTTGGATTGGGTCTCTTGCATATCCATAGGTAGAGTATTGATGTAAATATAAACAATGTAAATAATAAATTTGCTAAACAAAAAAAGTTGGACGTTATTCTACAACTATTTATTAGAGACTGTTTTTTTTCACTTATGCCACAACAGGTATGATAAAAAATATAGGTATGTATGTTGTTCTCATACCATTTATAATAAAATATATTAACAAACTTTTTTTTTAAATTAAGCACCCCCCTCTTTAGAAAGGTTTCTTAAAATCGCCCTTGAGGCCAATGCGGTGTTAATTGGTGCCGAGTCCATAAATATGCTCATATATTAGTCTTTTATTGTTTCCGTTTATTTCTTCAATGATAATTAGGTACCAACATAGCAGATCTAGGCTGAGAGCATAGCAGTCAATTTAATTTTTTGATATTTTAATGTATCTTGCCTCAAGAGGAAAATGAAATAAATGCCAAACAAAGTGAAAGCTACATACACAACCAAATAATAATATTGTCCAGCAAGAATCACGATGCGGCCGTCCGATTTCTAAAACAAATTGCAAATGATATTTTAAAATATTCACTTGCACTTAATTCGTCACCCAAATTTAAACATGGAACATGGAGTAAAAATTGCTATAATATATTAACCATCATAAGTCATGACTAAAGTAAAGAACTAACTAAAATTAATTTAAAAATAAGTAGTATCATTTTATAATAATTACAATTAATACTTGTAAAATGGTAGTATTAAATTGGAAAAAATTCCGGAGATACGGCTACATGGAGACGGGCCGGTGTTGGGTGATATAAGCTATGATGAATGTTATAGCCGAGATAATAGCATGGGATGTATACGAACGTACTACGTACCGCGTGAATTAGTACATGAAGTCGTAAGATGATGGAATCGGCTGGCCGAGCCACCGTCTATAATAAATATATTAGAATAACGGTGGACGCTGGCTTAAAATATTCAAACTTGAGATTGCATATACAGGGTGGTCAAAAATTCCAAAAAATCGAAAATGACTCAAGAGAAAAGTACCTTTAATTTTTATTTTATAGCAAAACGTAATACAAAATCTTACTTAAAATAAAAAAACATATCTAGCACTAGATTCGTTGCTTCCTATCTGAAATCACTTCTTAAGGAATGTAAAACTTTGGCTTCTTACTGGCAAGTCCAGTTTCTTTTTGTTCCTACCTACATACCAGCAAAAATTCCTTATTTATCGATTGTTGATAATGGCATTGTCACTGCCATTGTCAACCACAATATTATATTACTTTATTGAAACATCAGTTTGAATATTATAGTAAAAAGAAATGCCGCTGAAATTAAGCAAAGATGATAAAATTGAAATAATTTTAATTGTCGGAGAAAATTATAAAACATTTCGAGAAGCTGCAGACATTTTTAACAACAGACACCCCGATAAAATTATACATTTCACAACAGTGGGGAATATTCCAACTAAATTCAAGACTTTTGGAAATGTAGAAAATAACTTACATTTTACACTTTGCTTAATTTCAGCGGCATTTCTTTTTACTATAACATTCAAACTGATGTTTCAATAAAGTAATACAATATTGTGTTTGACAATGGCAGTGACAATGCCATTATCAACAATCGATAAATAAGGAAATTTTGCTGGTATGTAGGTAGGAACAAAAGTAAGAAACTGGACTTGCCAGTAAGAAGCCAAAGTTTTACATTCCTTAAGAAGTGATTTCAGATAGGAAGCAACGAATCTAGTGCTAGATATGTTTTTTTATTCAAGGTAAGATTTTGTATTACATTTTGCTATAAAATAAAAATTAAAGGTACTTTTCTCTTGAGTCAATTTCGATTTTTTGAAATTTTTGATCACCCTGTATATGCAATCTCAAGTTTGAATATTTTAATATTATTTTGGCAGAAAGCAGAACTTTTCATAAAGAGTAACTTTTTTTTAACAAAACTACTAATAAAAAAGTTTCTCATATGTAGAGAACTTAAGTAGACACACTGTATATATATATATATATATATATATATATATATATATATATATATATATATATATATATATATATATATATATATATATATATATATATATATATATATATATATATATATATATATATATATATATATATATATATATATATATATATATATATATATATATATATATATATATATATATATATATATATATAGATACTGTTCTTAAACCATACTTTATACTAAAAGTTTTTATTTTTCTTGGCTATAGGTTTAATTAATGAAACTTTTTTTTCCTGCAACTAGCTCGACGTTTCGCTTCTTGTTTGAAGCATACATAATACATGGATTAGTACTTTTCAACAACGTACGGAAATATTTAACATGTACTATACGTAACAAAACAAACATTCATAATACTTAACTATTAAACAATTAATTAATTAAAATATTTTTGTACTCACAACATTCAATAAAACAACTATGGCGTAAATTATTAAAATCAATTTTATATGTACCTTACCTTGGAAACGACAATATTATTTTAGTAATAATTTTGATGATCTGAACGTTTTAACCGATGGCTGAGATCTATATAAATTCCGCAATTATAAAAACCATTATCTTGGTTTTTTTTATCTTATTAAAAACCTATGTATTTTGGTATACAGTGGATCACTGAAAACATGTATAATTGTTTATTTACAGGTGTTATTTAAATTGAATTTTAGTGTTTTGAAAATCATTATATTATTTTAGGTTATATTTTTATTATTAAATTTAATTATTATTTGATTAGGTTGTGATAAATTTGACTTAGATTTTGTATGTTCTTTTTGTCATTTACTGCATTCTGATCTTTCTTTATATGAATCATTTCTTTAATTGCCAATTTATGATAATTGCTGTCTCGACTTAAAATTTTTGTTTCGGAAAAGCATTGATTACCAAATGATTTAGTAACAGAAATTATCAAACATAAGTGGAATTTAATTAAAGAACATACTACTCTTTCTTGCAACGAATTTATAGAAGCAATAAACTTAACATTAAATAATAACTATTTTCAATACAAAAATAATTTTTATCAGCAACTTAACGGCTGCGCCATGGGTTATCCAATATCGTCAACCATTGCACAGTTAGTAATGCAACACTTCATGTCATAAAAAACTTAGATTTTCAAATTGTTTTTTTTTCAAAAATTTCGTGGATGATTGCCTAACTATAGTTCCATCAAAGAAAATTCAAGATATCATTAATAAATTTAACAGCTTTCATCCAAAACTTCAATTTACTTTTGAATTAGAAAAAAATAATGGAATTAATTTTCTTGATTTAACATTGATTAGGGACAAAAATAACATTAAAACAAAATGGTACACAAAGGAAACTTGGTCAGGTCGATACCTAAATTTTAATTCCCACCACCCAAACAGCCAAAAAAACAGCGTTATAATTGGACTTACTGATCGGGCTATTGCTCTCACTTCTCCAGAATTTAGACCAGATATTCTAAAAAAATTCAAGACATCCTAGAAAAAAACCATTTTTCTATAAAACAAATTAAACGAATTTTTAAACAATGGACCTATAAATCCTATAATAGCCAGAAACAGAATAACAAACACAGCATCACAAACAACACTAAATACATATCAATGCCATACACAGATGGTTTGTCATAAAAATTAAAACACAGTTTACCCAAATACGACATAATTATATGTCATAAATCACATAATTTATTAACAAACACAGCATCACAAACAACACTAAATACATATCAATGCCATACACAGATGGTTTGTCAGAAAAATTAAAACACAGTTTATCCAAATATGACATAATTATATGTCATAAATCACATAATTTATTAACAAATTTATACACTCCTCTAAAAAGTGAAATTCCAAAAAAGAAAAAATCAAATGTAATTTATTCTGTGCCTTGCACAAATTGTCCTAAAAATTATATAGGTATGACCACACAATACTCAGAAAATCGGTTAAACGGCCATAAATATACAAAGAACGCTTCCACATACATAAAACTTACATAAACACGAAAAAAGTGAAAAACATGAATTCAGCTTTTCCGAAACAAAAATTTTAAGTCGAGACAGCAATTATCATAAATTGGCAATTAAAGAAATGATTCATATAAAGAAAGATCAGAATGCAGTAAATGACAAAAAGGACATACAAAATCTAAGTCAAATTTATCACAACCTAATCAAATAATAATTAAATTTAATAATAAAAATATAACCTAAAATAATATGATTTTCAAAACACTAAAATTCAATTTAAATAACATCTGTAAATAAACAATTATACAAGTTTTCAGCGATCCACTGTATACCAAAATACATAGGTTTTTAATAAGATAAAAAAAAAACCAAGATAATGGTTTTTATAATTGCGGAATTTATATAGATCTCAGCCATCGTTTAAAACGTTCAGATCATAAAAATTATTACTAAAATAATACTGTCGTTTCCAAGGTAAGGTACATATAAAATTTATTTTAATAATTTAAGTATTATGAATGTTTGTTTTGTTACGTATAGTACATGTTAAATATTTGCGTATGTTGTTGAAAAGTACTAATCCAAGTATTATGTACATTTTTTAGACATGCAATAAAATGCTCTTGAAAATGCTTCAAACAAGAAGCGAAACGTCGAGCTAGTTGCAGGAAAAAAAAGTTTCATTAATTAAACCTATACCCAAGAAAAATAAAAACTTTTAGTCTTTATACTAAAAGTTTTTATTTTTCTTGGGTATAGGTTTAATTAATGAAAAGACTACGACGTTTCGCTTCTTGTTTGAAGCATTTTCAAGAGCATTATATATATATATATATATATATATATATATATATACAAAACAAACATTCATAATACTTAAATTATTAAAATATATATATATATATATATATATATATATATATATATATATATATATATATATATATATATATATATATATATATATATATATATATATATATATATATATATATATATATATATATATATATATATATATTATATATATATATATATATATATATATATATATATATATATATATATATATATATATATATATATATATATATATATATATATATATATATATATATAAATATATAATGCATATATTTGTAGTTAGTTTTTTATGAAGAATAGCTTTTTTTGTGGAAAAATGATATTTTTAGTGGTTTTGTCTTCTTGTCGCATCTATCCGTTGACATACTGTATATAATCACCAGAAAATTTTCTCTCTATACACCAACTACTTTTATATTTCTTATGTCAAAATATTTCTGTTTTCGATTTGACTGAAATCGGTTTGCGCGTTCTCAAGATTTTTTTAATTCTATAACCCTTTAAAAATCTATGGACTGTAGGAGAACACCTGGTTAAACACACCCACACGCACATCCATACAGTTTTTAAGTTACAATAATTTCCCTATATATAACACATATTATATTAAAAATAAATAAAGTAGGTTTGTTTAATGTGGAAGCAAAAATAGTCTTAAAATTTCCGGACGCATCTCATTGTAAATATGTATATTTTACTCGGAACTTAATATAGAACCTAACTTTTTCTTTAAGTTTCTTGCCAATTTCTATCCAAATTACCTCTTTTGTTTTGATTGTTATATTTTTTATTTGCAATGTCGATCAGCTCGCTATAGTCATTAACAAGCAAAATGAATTTGTCAATTTTCCTCGTCCAGTACGTGTAAAATTAACTATTTGCTGCTTGCGTTTGACACTTGGCGATTCTCGCTAGTCTGTCAACAGACAAGCCAGAGCGTCGAAAACAGCAAATGTCGCGAGCCAACGCTACAGAGACAATTCAAATTTGCTGTGTGTGCTGCCGCGCACTGGGCCGGGCCGTGCAGCTTATGCGCCGCGCCGCTTAGGTAAAAATCGGCCTTAACAGGTTGCAGCAAACACGTGGTATGAGTTGTGACTTTTAAGCGACCGCGACCAATAAACGCAGGCTTTACATCAAATATAATTTCATGTTAATCCGCTATGAAACTGCCAGCATTGCGCTAATATTTCTATTTACTTTGCATCGCCGCGCCGTTGGAGCTTAACAAGATGGATATTTTATTGAAATATAAAAACTTATCGCGAATTACTTTGGATCAAAAACTTGAAATTAAACGAAATGGACGTCTTATACTAGAAGTAAAAGTCGAGGGCTCTTCGAAAAGTGAGGGTAAACGTATATGCGTAAATTTAATTTATTCAAAATAGCATTGGGTTTGTGGCTGTGAAATAAACATATGTTTATTCTGATTTTTTTGCCTGCTTTTTGGAGGTGATTTAACTGGACAAGTAGTGGTGTCAGTGATTTAGTAAATTTAAGTGAAAAAGCCCAGCTTTAAGAAAATTCCAAGCAGCATTTCGGTAACCAAACGAAGTTTACTTTGTTGGGAAAAATTAATATCCAGGAATAACTTTGTGGAATCTTGAGGATACGATGAGACAGAAAACTTTGCAAGGCTTAACTAACTACACGGCTGAACTTGATAAAATATACGTGTTTTTCCTTTGCAATACTGCATTGTGTTTATTATATATATTGTTTTTTATTTCTGATAAGAGATTTTCACCATTTTTGTACATTTGATTTGATTTTGTCCAGCTTACATGTACATATGTTTCCAATATAAATTTGATTTAAAGTATACATTTTGTTTATTTCAAAGCATGCAAGCTTATTAAAAGTTCAAGCTTATATTAAAAGCTATTCTAACTAGAAACAATACTCTGAACCCCCTATAGAAAACGCCGCCCGTATGAAATAACTTTGTGGAATCTTGAGGATACGATGAGACAGAAAACTTTGCAAATCTAAGGCTTAACTAACTACACGGCTGAACTTGATAAAATATACGTGTTTTTCCTTTGCAATACTGCATTGTGTTTATTATATATATTGTTTTTTATTTCTGATAAGAGATTTTCACCATTTTTGTACATTTGATTTGATTTTGTCCAGCTTACATGTACATATGTTTCCAATATAAATTTGATTTAAAGTATACATTTTGTTTTGTGTACATTTCAAAGCATGCAAGCTTATTAAAAGTTCAAGCTTATATTAAAAGCTATTCTAACTAGAAACAATACTCTGAACCCCCTATAGAAAACGCCGCCCGTATGAAAGGGTTATAGATTTCCATAAAAGACAAGAGGCTAGCACTAGTGTGATCTGGTTATAATAAACAGAATTAATGTCAGAGTGGTTTGAAACAATATTCAATATTTTAATATTTCGTAGCAATAATTTTTATAAAAAAACCTAACATTCCATATATACGATATTCGGTTGACGTCAAAGATAACTCTCAAAATATAAATTAGATGCAGCGGCACTATCTTTTCGACATTCTAAGTATTGTGATATATTTCACTTAAATTATCGTATGCCATACCAAAATTGTATTATTCACTACAACATTGAAAACATAGCGCCATAGAACTTTCAGATGTTTTCCTATCGACTATTTGATAAATAATTATGTATTAATTGGGTACTTATTTCATTATTTTTTAGAAAGAAAAATTTATTTTATTATTAATTATTAAATAATATATGTATTTTCATTTTTTATTAGTTTTTTTTAAACAAATTTCTGAAACTTCCATTTCTGAAAAAAGTATATAGTGTTGATGAAAAAGTAAATTAATTTCTGGTCGAAATATTGAAAAATACACAGGGCGTCTCATTAAAATAAAACACTTTAATTCGTATCTTCGAAATTATAAAAGATAAATAAAAAGTTGCTACGCCTTTGAATTCTACCTAAACATTTATTAATATTTATAAAGTTTTTTCTATCTTGATTATTAACTGAGATACATAGGGTATACAAAAATGACAACATTTAAAGATGTTCTGTATATCAAAACCAAATCAATGTAGCCATCATATGCACTTTAATTTCAAAATCGAGTTCGGGTGTGTGTGGTCGATTTTGTTCTATCTCTTGTAGTTTCGCCAAACCCCGCAAGTACGTAGAAAAAGTGACATCCTACACAATAAGACAATAATTCACAAAAACTATGTTTACTTTTTGTTTGCTATTTTATTACAATGCCTAGTAAAATTGCAAAAACAATTTGACAAACTATTCAATTTCTTCTTCTATTCAAACCTTTGTAACAGTCTACCTAACACACATTTTTTTATAGAATCTCTTTTTCTAAGGTGTTTGGAGACTAGAGTATGAATTAATTTTACACGGTGTTCAGAAATTAATTATTTTAGATTAGGTAATGTAAAAGGGTAATTAAATTTTTTTTGAATACATTTCCACGCCCTGTAGAATAGGCATCAATTTAAATTTGAAGTTTTTTTGAGTAATATGAAACTCTTCCCACTAATCTTGTTCAGTATTTTTTGAGATATGATTTTTCCATATTTTACACCATTGACCTCCAAATTAGCACGTACGAATGGAAAACTTGCTAAATAACTTCTAAACGGTATCTAATATTATCGAAATAATAAAAAAAATACAGAACCTTAATTTGATTTTGTTGTAAACCTGGCTGTGACGTTATAACAAAAAGTTGGGAGGGTTAAAGGCGACACAACCTGAAAAAAATATCAAAGAGAGATTTTTTAAAACTTTGGTTGCTTTATTGTTATTATAGTATACCGTGTACCAAATTTCTAATAAAAATCTCTAAAAATGTACGACATGCATAAAAACACAGTAAACTTTGTATCTGGAAAAAGGAGACTATCTGCACATTAAAAGATATTTTTAAAAGCGTAATTTTCGTAAGAGTCCAAACTCGAGGGATATACTAGCTGGCATCATTGGTATCATTTGGTATCAAGGAGTTGATCAGATTAACTTGATAGTACCAAACTATTGTATTTTCATTCAAATAACATTGGCTTAAAATCGACCGGTACCATATGTTACCATCAAACTGATCAGGATCAGCTAAATTATTGTATTTCAGCCAAATTAAAAATGCGATAATTAGAAATAGGTTAAAATTGACCTGTACAATTTGGTACTGATCTGATCAGCTCGATGTTATTATTATATTGTCGTCCGAATTACATTCACTTGCAAAATTTCAAATCGATACGGCTATTAGAAGAAGGTTAAAATAGACTTCCTAGATTTGTTTACATACATAGTTAAATACATACAAGGGAAACTGATAAAAGCGTGTTAAAAATAGCACGTTTAAAAATTTTTTCAAAACTTTTAAAAATCTGTCATATTATTTTTTGCAATTTTACTCAGCATTATATTAATATAATTAACAAAAAATAATAATAGATTTTGTAAATTTTTTGAAGAATTGGCATTTTTAATTATTGGCATACCCGGTCCTAAAAACTTCTTATCTTAAATAAATTTTAATTCATTTTAGGAAATATCTGAAAATAGCAACTTAATGTTCCAATTTTAATTTATCTTAAAAATTATGTTCTCCAACTTACTATATCTACCAATTTAGTTGAATTTGCCAAGTGATTGATTTAGAATAAAATGGTAAATCTGATTGCTTACCTTTCGGTGCTTCGACCACATCTCCAGCGGCCGAACTTAGTGCAGAATCACCCGACCCATTACCCGAATCCGATCCACTTGCGTGGTACGAAGTTACACGGTGCAAACTTCCGTGTGATGGGAATCCTAGAGCCGCTGAGTCTACCGATTCTGCTCGAGCCAGGCCGGGAATTCGAGAAGGTTTTGGAGGAGGTGATTCTATCCCTGAATCACCTGCGTCTGTCCCGCATCTTCGTTCTGCGCATGGTGATAAGGTGGGATCGCTGGTTATCCTATAAAAGATGTGTATTTACGAAAATAACTAGCAACTATTAATCGTTAATCGGCGACTTTCTACTGATGTGGATGGGTTACAATAGTAGTTGGGCGCAGTCAAAGCAGACAATTAGCTTGTTGACAAATAACCTTAATAACCGCATGTGTGTATATATGTGCTCACCCCTTCATCAAGTCGCTCGCCAAATACCGATTATTTGTTATTCGGCAATTACCCCATTTGTCTGTTCATTTAAAAATTAGATTAGGCTTTTTGAATTATGTTCGAAACTTAACACAGACCTAGACGCATGAACTGATTAATTCAATTTTAAATTTTGGATGATCGTAGTTCTTATGATATTTTATAATTATAGGAAGTCGTAATGAAATGATATCGAACTTACCTACAATGCCTTCCTAATGTATTCGCACTATTAGATAAAGACAATCTAGTATTGTGTGTGGTTCGTGGTAACGAGTGCGTAGAAAATTTTAATCCTGAACTGACACTTTCTGATCCGACTGATCTAGTCATCAAAGGCGATTGGATAACACCATCTGCGCTATTACATTTTTCTTGAGACATCCGACTAGCTTCACACGGTGTGAGAGATTGGGATCTTTGTTTTTTAGAAGGTAACCTAAAGTAACAAAATGTCATGATTAAATAATTTACTTTTATCAGAATGCTTTTATGGTTAATTCTTTTTTAAATAATTGCGTTGTTTTTTGCTACCTTGGGGCAGCATCACGTCTTGTAGGCGAGCAACTGGGTCTGTATGTTTGTAAAGGACTATGTCTGTACTGCATGCTACCAACAGGTGTCGTCGCAGGTGACGATAATCGACTCGTAGGCAGGGGCGTAGGATACTTGGTAACATAGAAGGACAGGGGGTACATTCGGTTAATTGGTGTTTGTATTCTTGCTTCCGATGCTACAGTTATAGGTTTTCCAGAGCCTAAAAAATATGCAAAGTTAATCTTAATAGTTTATGATTTTGTTTTAAATAAGTAAAATTTAACATATCTCTATTGACTTTAGATATAAAAATGTCTATATGAGCAAATTAAGTTCTATTAATATGGACTTAACCACACAGTAAGTAAGAAATTGCCACCATAGTCAAACAATCACTAAGATTTTCTTCCCGATCCGAGATAAATATTTTTACGGTGGGTACGACAAATCAGTATTGGCCATTGGCACCTTTTTTACTGCTAACTATTAATGATAATTCTTTTACCAGAATTTTTTTCTTGTACCCAGGTAGCACTTAACGCCTAAATGACGTCTACAAGATAGCATCATATTGGGTCAAAAGACGCCTTTATGACAAACAAGTCATAAAGTCACAACTAAATGACGTCAATTTTAATACGGCCAAAGGACGTCACTTTTGAGTATATTTTATTGGCCTATTAGAGGGACTAATATGGCATTTGAATTCCAAAATATTTTAAAATGACATTTAAAAATTTCATTTTTTTTTTGGAGTTAAAATGCCACATTACTCTTTCCAAAAGGAGACTAAAATATTCTAAAAGTACAAAAACTGTAGTTAAAGAAAAATGCGAAGGTCACTTTATGTCTTTAGTGTTCTTTAAATAATGTATATGCATCTGGTAGTAAAGAAATTCTTTTTGGGCATCATATTATTTTATTATGGAATTTTTTTTATACATTTAACAACAAAAATAGGTAATTTTTTTAAAACTATATAATTGGTACATAATGCTAGAGTAATAGTATATATACTTGTCAAGTATTTATAAATAATATAAAAGAACGACGTACAAAAAGATGGCTCCAGAAGAACCGGAATAAGTTTGATGAGTCGGCTTTGACGATGAGGATACAATCTTAATTCGGTTGTCGTCGGTTTATCATTCGCGTCATCCGGAATTCGCAATTCTAATCTACGATTGGTCAGGAAAACGCTGAAATTCGTTTTACAACACCAGGGGAACTTATATTTTATAGGTGGAAATCTGACATTTAATAGTATGACGAATAGTAAACTACAAATAGAGTAAAATAGTTGGCCTAGAAAATTGAACTATTGGAAAATAAGGTATGAGGTTTCTACAAGACAATCCGTTTAGATTCGAGGCTGAAATATCTTATTTAAATCGTCATTTCTCTACATGTAAGTTGTTTTTATTTTATACCTAGAACTTAAAGACCTTAATGCGATGCGATACACAGAGTAATTTCATTGTTTCTAGTCTTCTAAAAATCGCATTACACAGCTTATTGACCTTCAGACTATTTAAACAAAAATCCCAACTAAAAACTTCTTTAGTTATGTTGTTATGTTTATCTTTCTCTAGAGATATTGTTGCGAATTTAGCCATAGTTATATATTTGTTAAGTTTTAGGTCAATTTATTTATTATTTGTTATTTTAATAAAGGAGACTTACCTTAATTTTTATCCATGTAACGTCTATGATAGTGTTAGATATTCTTCTTGAATGTTCTGTAGGCTTAATTATTTTCACCCTGTAGTATTTAGATTATTCTAGAATTTTCTACTTCGAACATTGAACGACTGGAATTAGCATTAGCCTATACTATAGGCAAATTGTGTGTGTGTTCAATATACCTTTTGTTTATTTTGAGGCAATCGTCTCGTGTTGCCGGACATCTCTACTGACATTTTCAGCATTTCGTTTGGTTGGGTGCTGGGTCAAGTAGTACTTATATCTTTTCCTAATTTGAAATAAACTCACAAGGTAATGCTATGATTCCTTGTAACGCGGATAATTATTGGCTTGGAAAAAGCGATTTATGTAAGACATAGCAATCTGTGCAATAGAAACGCCGATAGTGTGTCGCCGCGGTGTGTTTACAATATTCATCAAACTTTCATTGGTTGCGAGTCGATATAAGGTTGAATTCAAATATCACGTCAGTGGCGTAGATACGGGTTATTTATTCCAATTTGAAATAGGTTGAATTTAAAAAAAATAGTAAATGAAAGAATAAGCCCTTAAACAAAAATTTAAATTGTTTTCATTCCCGTTAAAAATTGATATGTTTAGATTGATTATTCTTGAGAGACAACAAGAAATGCAATAAGTAACATTTTGGATGATATTTGAACTGAACTGTGTTTAGT
The DNA here is from genome assembly GCA_030620095.1 of Kuschelorhynchus macadamiae. Classification (NCBI taxonomy): domain Eukaryota; kingdom Metazoa; phylum Arthropoda; class Insecta; order Coleoptera; family Curculionidae; genus Kuschelorhynchus; species Kuschelorhynchus macadamiae. The sequence continues at coordinate 289,650 of JAUTXW010003057.1, forward strand.
AAATCGGTACCTATATCATATATTAGACAGAACAAATATACAAAAATGTTGGTCTTGGACGTTCACTTACGATGGGTAGTTACAAACTATAGTTGAAAAAAAAACTTTAATTTGAGATACTTAAGGTAATTAATTGTGAGCCGATACCTACTATTTGCTCAAATTCAGCAATACATAGTGATGAGTGTTTTTTTTTTGTATTAGGTACTTTTAATATATCAATACACTTGAGCATATTTAATTCCTGTGGTTGCGGAAAAGATTCAGTAAGTAAATTTGATGTTCAGAAATTTTGTTATACCCTGTTTTAGTTTTATGCAACCGCCTATGATTTTTATCGGGCCAATAAATATTTTACTGGTCGAATATTATGAAGTTACTTGAACTGGTTAAGCATTAGGAGAAAACTATAAATACGGATATTTGTTTTGTTTGCACTTGGAAAATGATTCATTTTATTTTTTTTTAGTATTGAAAACCTATAATCAAACACAGAAATGTTTATTTTAGTATGTTAGCCTTAGTAACATGGTATTCATACATATGTTAGTAAATATATTAAAATAATATAAATACCATATACATCCCCTTCAAACCATTTACGTAGGGTTTTAGGATACTGAGAAAACCTCTTCATAAACCTTCTTAAGCCTAAAGATTCTTCAGAAGGTTGTACGTCTTAAAACTAAAATGATCTTATCTTAAGAGATCTTTAAGTACATTTTTTAAATAGGTCATAAAGCCAAATGTTCTTAAGAACTCAAATCTTAAGGCATTCATCAAACCATTCTTAAGTATATTTATGCTTTCTTTAATTTACACTTATAGCTTCTACATAAAATATCACGTAAATCGACCATAAAATTTAATGTATTTAAGAGTTATCTAGGTGAACTCAAAAAACTCTTAAGAATGGTTGACGGATATATTAATTCACTCCCTCCAGTGGCAGTTAGAGTGTCAGATGATGCAGTTGATGTTCTAGACGAGCTGTAGCTTAGAGTATCTGAATCAGTATGTATTTCAACCATTGGGGTTTCAGGTTTCTCTAAAAGTTTCTTCCTAAAAGTACGTAATTATTCAATATAATTTGTTAAAGTGTCATTATGTACAGGGTGTCCAAATTTCGATGCTTTTACGGGATATCTCGGCTATTTGAAAACAAAAATTTCCCAGCCGGTCTCGTTTCTGACATACAGGGTGATTTTGAAAATACTGCATTTTGGGACCACCCTCGTAGCTCGCTTACCGTTTGAGATATCAAAAAGGTAAAAACTGCTTATTACGCAGTTTTTTTCGTAGAATCCAGTGGCGTAGTCAAATTTTTTTAAATCACCTACCATTTTTGAATTATTTACCAATGTTATGTTTTTTTAAATGGGACACCCTGTATATTGGTTGACAGTTCGATAGGTTTTTTATAGCTTTTCAAATATATATCATTTGTGGTATTTATTTTAAAAAACAACCCCAATTTTTACATTTTAAGGAAATTTAAACAAAAATAAAAGTGGCCTTTGATAAAAAAATAAATAAACAATTGTATATGAATTGTTTATTACCTGTCAAGTTTTGATAAGTAATACCAAATTGTTGAGTTTTTACCTCGTTATCTTACATTTTTTAATATTTATTTACTCATTTATTTATTTCCCATTTATATTTTCTTTATTGCTAAAAATGGCTGAAAGACGAAGTTATGAAAATTTTGAAAATTTGTTACATACAGTCAAATGAAAATAATGTTGAGGCTGCCACCCTCTATTATAACAGGTATGTAGGTATCTAGTTAACTAGTAGTTAGTTAAATCTATTATAAAGCGTGGTAGCTATATTTATACGAATGGGTAGGGGTTAATTAATTTTCCACCGATGCCATTGTCCTAACTATCGTTTTTCTGATAATTATTAATAGAACAATTAGGATCTAAAAGGTGAAAATAATTTTAGGTATCCTGAGCGACGACAGTCTTTTGCCACAAAATTTTCAAGACTGAAAACAAATTTGAATGATTATGGAGCGTTTATTCAGCCACGACCAAAATCATATAATAAAAAAACTCGCGAAAATGATGAAATCAACGTCGTGGCCTATATCGAGGCGAACCCTTCAGTTTCATGTAGAGCTATTACAGCTGGAGTCGGTGTTATAAAGTCTAGAGCACAGTCAATATTAAAGAAATACAAAATTTTTCCGTACAAACTAAACATAGTGCAGCACTTGCACCCTGGCGATGCCGAACGTCGATTAAATTTTTGCAATTGGTTCCAACTAAAAGTTAGAGAAAATGTAAATTTTGCAAGGATGGTTATATGGTCTGATGAAGCACACTTCTCAAGTGCTGGTATTTTTAATGGACAAAATACCAGATACTTGCATCAGGAAAATAAACATTTAGTACTTGAGCGGGAGCAACAAAGTCGATTTGGCTTTAGTGTTGCATGCTACATTTTGGGCACACAACTCATTTATCGAATATATGAAGGAGGTCTCTCAGGGGTTCGTTACCTAGAAATATTGCAGGAGGTAATACGGAAGTTGTTGGAAAACGTTCCTCTGGCGCATTTAGATAATATCTTCTTCAGCAAGATGGCGCACCTGCACATAATTCTAATTTAGTACGCCCGTTTTTGGAAAATCAATTTCCTCAAAAGTGGATAGCCACTAATGGACCAATAAGGTGGTCAGGGTAGTCTCTCGGTCTTTCGGTGCTGGATTTTTTTATATAGGGCTATATACAAGATAAGGTCTATAAAACCCGCCACCGAACAATGGAAGAATTGCGCGAAGCTACCGAAACGGCATTTCGAGACTTACAAGGGCGATCAATCATATTATTGAATGCTCTTAATCGAATTTCAAAACTGACTGAGTTACGTGTTAGAGAAAACGCAGCAATTCTTGTAAATAATAAATAAAAAGTAAACTAAATCATTAAGTATTTGTTTCGCTAAAGCTATTAAAGCTATATTTTAAAAAGTTTATGTTGAATTGTTGAGTTGTTATGTTAAAATTGTTCAATTTAAATTGTTAAATTCTTGTAATGTTATGTCGAAATCGTTAAATTTAAATGGTTGAAATGTTGAATTGAATTGTTATATAATTGTTACTTGGTTTTGATGTTTTCTAAAAATTGTTATTGTTTGGCAATATATTTGTATTACTTAAAAATTTAATATAAAATCTTAATTGAGACTCCAATTTAAGGTATCTATCTAAGTAGATCAAGGTAGTGGAATAGATACAGCAAATGTTTTTCATGGCTATCTGGGATATTTTAGAGAAAAATATTTAAAAATGTAAATTTTAGGCCAAAGGATACAGATAAACACCACAAATTATATATTTGAGAAGCTAAAAAAAACCCTATCGAACTGTCAACCAATATACAGGGTGTCTCATTTAAAAAAATATAATATTGGTAAATAACTTAAAAATGGTAGGTGATATCAAAAATCTGACTACGCCACTGAATTCTACGTAGAAAACTCCGTAATAAGCAGTTTTCACCTTTTTGATATCTAAAACGGCATGCGAGCTACGAGGAGGGTCCCAAAATGCAATATTTTCAAAATCACCCTGTATCTCAGAAACGAAGCGAGCTGGGAAATTTTTGTTTACGGCATCGTTAGTTCCACAAAAATCAGGCATAGTGTTGCGAAAACCACAAGTCTCTATCTTTCCAAATAGCCGAGATACCCCGTAAAAGCATTGAAATTTGGACACCCTGTACAATCACTTTCGAGCAACCCGACTTGCATATTTTTATTTTAAGACCTAAATAACTCAAAAACGAAGGTGTGTTTACATAATCATGACTGCATATCGAATATTTATTTCAAAATGTTACGCTAAATTATAAAATAAAAAAGTTATACAGAAGTTTGTTTATGGTAAATCACGTGGTAAATTAATGAACTAAGCTTCATCAAGGAAATTTTACCTCTTTTAGATGCTTGACACTCGTTAGAAGTTGTTGATGGCGACTAACTGAGTGGTAAAGTATTTACCAGTAGCGGCTCGTGGGTGAAAAAGTAAATGAAGTGCAAATGAAACAAGAAAATATCGCAATAATTTTTTTTATATGTGGAAGAAGAATATTTTTTTACGACTTATCTAAATTTTGTATACTAAATCAATTCTCCTATCCTACATAGCAGCAAATTTATTTATAACATCCTCATACAATGGATGAGTTGCCCTAATCTCCTCCAGACATTCCTTTTGAATTGAAATATTGACTAGAGAAGTAAGTCTTTTTGAGATATTGTATTTCTTAAATAAGTTTTTACACGTTTGAGGCAAGAAAAACTTCTTTCCACTGAAGCACTTGTCGACGGTATTGTCAAAATAAGGGAAAACACTTTATATGCTTTGGTTAAAATATCTTTATTTTCATTAATTTTTTTCACTTGCTCTTGCAGCGATATATTCCAATTACTGTCATTGGCAAAAATAAGACCAAGCTCATTTTTAAGTCGTTGACATTTTGAAAATATTTCCCCATATAACTGTAACAAATTTTCGAACGGGCCAGTAGGAAAATTTTAACTATATTCTGAAAATTTAGCAGAATCTACCAAACATAAAAATGTAAGTTTTTCACAGTCTTGAAAGCTTAGTGTCATTTCCATTAAAATATGGTCCAATATTTCATAAAAAAGGGTTCTATACTTTTGAAGAAAGCAACTTGAACAATCACATTTACTAACTTCGAATTTGAAGACCAACGAGTTTCTATAATTGTTGGTATACGCCTCGTAGATGCAGATGTAAGAGCATACGTTCATTTAATTTATGTTTATAGTTAAATTGGTCCAAAATTTGATCCAATAGAGAATACAAATTCTCCGACGTTCTATCGAAGCTGACATTATAAAATCCTAAGAATCTCTCAACTACTGAACCTTCTGAATTAACGTATCTTAAAATTATGGAGCATTGGGAGGTTTGCGTAATATCAGTGGTATCATCCACTTACACAGAAAAAAACTGTGTGTTCATTATTTAATTTTTTACATGATCATTTAAATAATCAGAAATGCATTCAATTAATTTCAATTAATAATTAAGTATTTCGTTTTGAATAGTTTTCGAGTCACCAGTAAAAACATTTTTAATTTTTTTGTGATGATCTTTTAGTGGGAACTACTCGATATTAATAAACCAAAAAGCTTTTTAAAATTCCCCCTATTTATTGACTCGCTGCTCTCATCATAGCCGCGAAAGACTAACTCTTGTTTTGCAAGGTACAAAACTGCGTCAATTACCAAGCACATAAATAGTCTATTTAATCGGACGTTTTCGTTACAATGTATTTTATATAGTTTATCATTTTCTTTTAAAGTGTCAGCTATAGTGCTTTAATTTTTTAAAAATATTTTTAGCATTAATTCGCATTTTAAATGCTTCGCCGAGTCTTCATGTTTATGTAAAGACCTTCATATATTTAACAAACCTGCAAATCCTTCCTTATTCCACACTGAATATTTATTGGAAACTAGTAAACAAGGCCAGCAAAACAATTTTTGTAATATTTGTAATGTAATATAAACCATGATGACGATTAAAACTTTGATCTTGTTCCTTCCATCGATTAAATGGAGTTTCCAAAAAAATGCAAACTACATCCGTGATCGGATTCATCAATAATGTAAATTAATAAACCCGACACAAAATAAAGTTGTTACAACACCATAAATAAATATAACACAAAACCGTCAAGTAAACTGCAAAGGAACTAACCGGTTGCAGCGAAATCCTCGAAAATAAAAGTAAACAACCACCCCAAACTAAACGACACGTGGGTGTAGGGTACTGCGTTAGCAATTCATCGAGAGCGTTGTATGGCGCTGGTTAATATTAATCTTCCATGCGGTCGACGTCATCACGTACGCGTTGTCATGGCAACGTAGTAGGAAAATCGTAAACTAAACATAGCACCTTCAGCAAAGACGAAGCGGTTTGCGCCACCGTTATAGTTGTTATAATAAAGTTCGATTGAAAGTTTTAAAAAGACATGCCGCCAACGGTCAAGTAAAATATTTATTCGAGATGTACAGGGTGGGCCAAATTGGACACTTTTAAAGGGAAACTCCCTTTCTAGAGGAGATAGGCAAAAAGTAATGTCGGTGTCTGGGGCTCAATTTTGACAAAAAACATAGTGGTGGAAACCGCACATCGATATCTCTTACCGTTTCAGAGTTACAGGGTGTTTTTCGAAAATGTGCATTTTTAACAAGTAGCTGTAATTTTTTTCCTATTGATTTTTTTTTGTTTCTGTAAAAACATTTTCAAAGCAACTTTTTACGTAGAATTTAATGGTTTTAGAATAATTTAAAAAAAATTAATAGTTTAATAGGTATAAGCAAAAAAAAAATTTTTTTATATGGTACACCCTGTATATTATTGAATAATTGAAAAGAGCTTAAAATTACCTTTCCGAAAACATAGCTCACTTGATATTTTGCTCAAGTTCTCTTTGAAATAGAGAGTTTTTTATAGTTTACTCATTTTAAACCAAGTAGGCTTTGGACGCACGCGGCCTTAAATAAGAAACAATTGCGTACTGCTACTAGTAGTTACTTAGCAAAAAAGTGTATTATTTACAACGAAATCATTTATTATTTATAATTTAAAAACAAATAACAAATTTAGAAAAAGGTTAATTAAAATTAAAAAAAATTAAATTAAAAAATTAAAATAATAATACGAAATAGTAATAAAAGATTTTTCCTACAGGAGGTTTTCAAAATGTCGACCGTTTTCTCTTATGCACAGACGGCATCGTTTCATCACACTCTTTGCAGAATTCATTAATTCAAGAGGGGTGAGAGATGCAAACCCTCGCATAACTGCGACTTCTAAATCTTCTCTTGTATTTATGGGCAATTGAAAAATAACGTTCTTTAGTCTTCCCCAAAGATAAAAATCCATAGGGGTTAGGTCCGGCGACCTCGCTGGCCAACGATTAGGACCTTGGTTACCTATCCAATTATTTTGAAAGTTAACGGCTAGAAAATTGCTGATGATTTCAGCATTGTGTGGCGGTGCCCCGTCTTGTTGGAAGAAAATGTTACGGTGTGCCATTAAGGGTAAATCATCAATGAGAGGTTCTATTTGTTGTTGTAATATTTGTAGATACCGTTGAGAGGTGAGAGTTCCATCATAAATTATTGGCCCAATAATCCTACCCCTAAATATACCTGCCCATACATTAAATCCAAATCTTCCCTGATTTCTTACCTCTACTATTGAATGAGGATTTTCCTGTGCCCAAGTATAGGAGTTATACCGATTGAAAATACCGGCACTGCTTATATATGCTTCATCTATCCAAATACAATTTAACGGAAAATCGCGTACTTCATTACATTTTTCTAAAAACCAGTGGCAAAAAACTATGCGGCGTCCAAAATCTCCGGGTCTAAGGTGATGCACTTTTCTGGTTCTATATGGTTTAAAATTATGTTTCTTTAAACTTCGTCGAATGTTACTTCGTCCCAGTCCTGTTACTGTAGTCAGTTTTCGTGTGGATGTTTTGGGATTATTTTGAACGGCTCCTAAAATTACTATTTCTTCTAACTCTTTATCTCTGTTTGCTGCATACTGTTTTGGTCTATTTTTCTTAAACTGGCCACTATTAATTAAATTGTAACGCAATCTTCCGAAGATGTCTTTAAAAGGTTGCCTTCTCTCTGGATATCGTTCGTGGTACAAATTACTTGCTACCTGTGCATTCTGTCCGGCTTCTATAAAACACACTATCATATCCCATTTTTCATAATTGTCAAATTCCATTTTAAATTTAATTAAAAGCCTAAACCGGCCTAAACTAAAACAAAGCGTCGATCGTCGATACAGCCAAAATGGCTAAAATAACAATTTGACAACTACTTACGCAATTGTTTCTTATTTAAGGCCGCGTGCGTCCAAAGCCTACTTGGTTTAAAATGAGTAAACTATAAAAAACTCTCTATTTCAAAGAGAACTTGAGCAAAATATCAAGTGTGCTATGTTTTCGGAAAGGTAATTTTAAGCTCTTTTCAATTATTCAATAATATACAGGGTGTACCATATAAAAAAATTTTTTTTTGCTTATACCTATTAAACTATTAATTTTTTTTAAATTATTCTAAAACCATTAAATTCTACGTAAAAAGTTGCTTTGAAAATGTTTTTACAGAAACAAAAAAAAATCAATAGGAAAAAAATTACAGCTACTTGTTAAAAATGCACATTTTCGAAAAACACCCTGTAACTCTGAAACGGTAAGAGATATCGATGTGCGGTTTCCACCACTATGTTTTTTGTCAAAATTGAGCCCCAGACACCGACATTACTTTTTGCCTATCTCCTCTAGAAAAGGGAGTTTCCCTTTAAAAGTGTCCAATTTGGCCCACCCTGTACAGTTTATTTTTTGCCAATTAGGTGAATAAATGAATGTGAAAACCTAAATTTTAAGAGATATATAATAAATATAGTTAGATGTTTACTTGTTTATTTTTCCTGTTGAAGTTGCACTTCATCTACTTCAGCTGAATAGCCGCCACTGGTATTTACCCCCGATGCCTTATTATCAGTTTCGGCAGATGTAGATGGAACAAGAAAGCTACATACATACTTTATATGTTTTTTGGATTACAAATAAACCCCTTTCCAAAGTTTCCGTGGATATTCATTTAACAGGCATGCAGAATAAAATTTCCTTTACCAGGAATTTCCCTCGTTATAATTTTTGTCTTTTCTTAGGAATAGTGAAGTATGACCCAATTTAGTTCCGCATTTAGTAACATATATACTGTCTTTCCAAATGTTTTTATTGGACACCATTTTGTTCCATCATATTAGATGGTACTAATATTTTAACAGTTTTTATCTACGCCACACTTGACTTTTGGACATAATTAAAAATAAATGGAATAAGTGGTTTTTTTACTATTTTTTTTAAGACGCCATTTTGTTCCTTCATTTTGAATTCGTACCAGTTTATTTCTATATCACATTTAATTTTTGTGAAAATTTTGAAGTCAATCGAAAAAGAAAAATTTTTAATTTTTGATTTGATTTTTTAAACACACAACACTCTTAAATTTTTTACAAAATTTAAAATTTGTCTAACAAACAGTTTTCTCAGGCTAAATTTTTTAACTATTTTATTACGCCGCCATTTTGAATTCATACCAAAATTTTACCAGTTCATTTCTATGTTACACCTGATTTTTGTGCCAAATTTGAGATAATTTGCATAATTAGTTTTTAGTGATAATTTTTTTAATACTTCACCTCGGTATTTCGTTCCACCACACTGGATATTTACAAAATTGTTACCACGTCATTTCCTTAAGACTTTTAATTTTTGACCAAAATTTGAAGTCAACCGGGTAAGTAGCTTTTTAGCTATGCCCCAATTTGACAGCGAGACAGACCGATGGAATTGAGAAAACATATTTTTGGGCACCTAGAAATGCTAAATCTTGAAGGTATGTAAAACCTTTGAACGAATTTTACCAGTTCACCTCTATATCACGCTTAGTTCTTGCACAATTTTGTTAAGGCGCCACTTTGTTTCGCCATCTTTTTTACATAATACTTAATTTTTTTTGCAAAATTTGAGGTAAATTGGATAAGTAGTTTGTTTAGTAATTATTTTTTAGCATTTCCCCAGGCTGCCATTTTGTTTTGCCATCTTGGATTCTTACCAAAATTTTACCAGATTATTTCTGCCTAATACTTGATTTTTGTGCAAAATTTCAGGTAAGTTGGATAAGTAGTTTTTAGTTAGAATTTTTTAAGATTTCACCAGGACGCCATTTTGTTCTGCCACGATGGATTTTTACCATAATATAACCATTTCATCCCCTTATGACCCTTGATTTTTGAACACCTGGGGACCCTAATACGTGAAGATCTGTAAAAACCTGGGAGGGTGATTTTTTTCGCGGTTGCAATACTTCTCGTTTATAAAGAAAGTAAAAATCCCTAACAAAAATACAATTATGTATTGAAAAGATTTTCGAATTTCAGCACGATTTACTAGGTACTTTAGTGCACTAATACTTAAAGTAATTAGAATTACCGCTTACCGAATTAATATACCGCAATTTTAATGAGTCATCTGACGCTTGTTCCTTCAAAGCCGTTACTTTCAAAATGGTCAGAGCATATATATAGATAACTTAAAGAAGTCACGTGTTGATTCTTAGTCCTTCACGGATGGAAAAATACAATGTGTTTTCATTCCGGGTGTACATCCATTTACTACTGTCGTTCTACAGTTTTGCTGACGTTTCCCCAAAATCACATTTGCATTTTCGAAGCTTTCTTTCTCGTATCCGAATAGAGACTGAAATGTTGGTGACTGCAACGCTTCCTTTTATACCCTTTTATACTTTTATTAGGTTATATCCGAGCGGCTGTTGGTCGTTATGTAGTTTTCCGGATAGTGCTGCTGTTGTTGCGCTAATTGGGCTTGATTTTTTGTGATTTTAGATTATTCGATTATTGTCTTCCACACTGTTGGTAGTTTTTATGATTCGTCGCTTTTATTTATTTATGGTCTTATAATGTTCTATATTGGCAATCTCCCTACATCCATCGTAATTTATTTTTTGGCCAGTTTTCTGATGATGTAGGAATAGAGCTGATGTTTGTTTGTTTCTGATGCTGAGTTTATACTCTTCCGGTCTTGCTGATATTCGCCTGTTAGTTTGCCCACGTACATCTTTTCACAATCCTGGCACGGAATGTATACTCCGTGGTTTTCCAGTTTGATTTTATCTTTTGGGTTTCCAAGTAGTTTACCTTTAGTTGTTTATGTCTTGTGTATTATTTGTATATTGTGTTTCCTAAGAATTCTTCCGATTCTGTCTGTTGTGCTTTTTATATATAGTAAGACTACTTGTTGCTTTCCCGGTTAATAATTTTTGTTTTTCGTTGTTCGGGGAACCTGTGCATTAATAGCTTTCTCTATGGAATGATTTGTGTAGCTATTTTTCTTTAAAGCAGTAGATATTATATGAAGTTCGTTTTGTCTCGTCTGTGTTTCAGTTAGTCGCACGGATCTAGATATTAGAGTATTTGCCACAGCTTGAATTTGTGCTGGGTGATGATGTGATCTTGCATTTAAATATCTGTCTGTGTTTATTGGTTTTCTATACATCGATATCGTATCGTATCGATATCGTATATTCGAAATGTCCGTTATGCAATTTTGTGACCAGAACATCTAACAATAGAAGTTTGTTGTTTTCCTTTAACTCTAGAGTAAATTGTATTCTGGGGTGGATTGAATTTATGTGAGGCACAAATATTTCGAACTCTGTATGAGCATGTTGCCATACAATAAATATGTCATCCACATAACGAACTCATAATTTAGGCTTTAACTTTGCTTTCTCAAGATCTTCTTTCTCAAGTATATCATATATAAATTTGCGACTACTAGTGAGCGAGGACCCCATTGGAGCACCATCTATTTGTTTATACATTTGCCCGTTGAATGAAAAATAAGTTTTTTTAAGGCAATGTTCCGAGAGTTGTATTATATGTGCCTGGAAATCCTTGTTCATAACAATCCTGTCCAATGCTCCATCGATGGGATGGAAAACTGGGATTCAACGATTTTAACATCTAGACTTGCTATGATATCGTCTTTTTCAAGAACGATGTCTCGTATAATTCGAGTGAAATGCTCCGAGTTTTTCACACATAAATCAGCTTTTTCGACAGCTGGTTGGATAATTTACTTACTTACTTAACGGCTTTTATTTATATAATTTTTACAATGGCACGGTATAATACCAGATTATAAATAGAGGCAAATGGCGAAGTTTAGCCTCAGGCTACTCATACACTTAACCATGTTACTAATGAAAGTTATTAACAATAAACTTGTCTAAAATATTAATAATAGTAGCGTTAATAATAATAAATATATATTTATCGAAATTCTAATTAATAATGTTCATTTAAAGAAACGAAGGAGTGTAATAAAGAATTAATTAACCGGGCTACATAGTAAAAATTTAACAACTAAGAAACAAATCAGAATAGAGTAATGAGTTGATTATGATAAAAGCCGATTTTGATATTTCGCCGGAACGCCAGAGGCGAAAGTGATTTATAGTGTATACTAAGGGAATTATACAATTTTACAGCGTTGAATTTAAAAGAATTCTGAAACAGAGCGGTGGAGTGAATCGACATTGTGAGGGTGGTAGACGAACGTATGTTTAGGTCATGTATTGCGCTTCTAGCTATACGTTTTTCACGGAGATATATAGGTTCAGAATTTATAGATAACCTATTCAAAAAAGTATAGTAATTTAGTTCCACGAATTTATGAGAAATATGATCATATTTACGGAGCCCAAATACAAAACGACAACATATTTTTTGAATGATTTAAACCCTTTTTTATGACATCAAGGCAGGAATAGTAGTAAACAATGCTGCAATAACTAAGAACTGACAAGACTAAACTTTCCGACAATTTTTTACGCAATTTAAAGTTAGAATTAACTTATTAATGTAAAGGACTCTGAGTTTACAATATGCAACTCTAACTAAATTTGATATATGATCATAAAATCTTAGCCTTTCATCCAATGTGATACCCACAATTTTTACCTTCCCTGAAAATTGCAATACAACGTTGTCTATTCTTATTATAAGATTATACTGAATGTGTTTATCCTACGTTCTGAACAAAAAACTGTTATTTTTTGTTTTATTAGCATTTAGTTTCAAATTATGGGTTCTTGATTACTCAAGTATGGTCTCCAAATCACTGTTAATGTTAGTTTGTGCGTCCTTAATATCACTGTAGTCAAAAGGAAAAAACATCTGAGTATCGTCTGCGTAAGAGCGCCGGCAGCAATTTAAGTCTTGTTCGAAAAGATGCGCCGTGTAGAGAGTAAAGAGGAGGGGTCCCAAAATTGATTTCTGAGGAACACCCTAGATTACCTCCCGATTCTCTGACTGTTCACCGCTAAGTACCACACACTGTGACGCACCGAAAGATAGCATCTAAAGAAATTAGCTGCGATTTCATCAAAACCATAAAAGTGCAATTTTCCACATAGAAGGTCGTGATCTATAGTGTCGGAGACTTTCGAAAAGTCTAAAGCCACCAAGACTGCAGCCATACTCTTATCAAGGCTTCGAAAAATGTTGTCAGTAAGGTCTAAAAGAGCGGAGGTGGTGCACCTCCTCTTCCTAAAGCCTCTCTGAAACTTAGGAAAAATATTATTTGCCTTTTCCAGAATTTTAAATAGTGTCGAAATTAGGCTAATCGGCTGAAGATCTCCTACAGACTGAGGATTGGACACCTTCGGCAAAGGGTAAGCAAGCGATAGCTTCCAGGATGATGGAAAATATCCTGTTTCCAGACAGCAATTGATTACGTGAGTTATATGATACAAGATTTTATCTGTGCAGAGTTTAATCATAGTTAGGGAAATATTGTCGTTTCCACTACCATTTGACTTAATGGAAATAATTGCTTGCAGTTGTAAATTAAAATGTAAATTGTCTTTAGTTTTGTTATCCTTATAAAAATGTATTTTATCAATAGAGTTGTTAGATTTGCAAAAAACATTTGCGAAGAAGTTCTTCATGTGGTTCGGATTCATGAGATGTAGGGGTAAAAAATTATTTTTTACGGTTTGAATATTTAAATTCTTAAGGGCAGACCACAGTGATTTATCATTATTTTGCTGTTGTAAATGAAACAAATAGGCAGCCTTTTCTTGCCTTACCCATGAGAGTGAAAAATTTCTTAGTTTCTTATAGTCTAACCAATTAGTTTCAGTTTTGTGTGATTTAAATTTAGAGAAGGCTATATCTTTTTGCTTCAGAATGGCTCTGAGATATGAGGTTAGCCAGGGAGAGGGAAGTTTATTGACCCTCACTGTTCTAAACGGCCTATGGTATTTAAAAAGTCTCAAAATGTGATTGGTTAAGAATTCAATTTTTACATCAATATTATTTTTATAATAGATAACATCAAAATTTATTTGCTGCAAGTCCCGTTCAAAAGCCACCTGAAAAAAATTCTTAAAGTCGCGGAATGTAACAAACTTTTGTTTAAATTTAGTAACCTTTAATTTAAGGTTACAATAAACTAATTGGTGGTCTGAAAGACAACTGGTATCCAAAGTACACGAGGCAGAAACTAGGTCAGACATATTCGTGCAAATTATATCAATGAGCGTCCCAGTTGAATGTGTTGTGCGAGTGGGCTCTTTAATAACTTGCACAAATCCATATGATTCAATACATAATAAAATATTTGGTGCATTTCCGATAAAATTAACGTTAATATCTCCTAATAAAATTATTTAATTATACATTGTCGTACTTGTTGGTAAGTTTTCATCAAGCGTTTTAACAATACTATTTAAGTTTGTGCCAGGAGGGCGATAGATTACATTTAAAATGATATTTTCTCGATTTTTTAGATTTACCTAGACCCAAAGAGATTCCAGGCCGGAGACGCTATGAATATGAAAATGTTTAATTTCATATTTAAATGAATTTTTAACGTATAATCCAACTCCACCGCCACGGCGCGGTCGTTCAACATCTGACTTTCTATCACATCTGTAGAAAAAATAATAACCTGTATCGTAACCACGTCCGAGGAAATTCCCTCAGTAAGTCACATCTCAGTTACAGCGAATATCATAATCAACCACAAGCGCGCGACTTTCCAAAAAGCCATTCATTAGAGATCTAATGTTTAAACGTGCAATACGCAGCTCGGACATTATACGCTTTTATTTATACAACAAAGAGAAAAAATCGCAAAAATATGTTACTTATAAAATAGTAAACAAAAAACACCCAGCCAATACAAATTATAAGCGTATAATGTATCTATTTATCAATACCTAAATAATGAAACGAAGTATATTATAGAATAAACAAAAAGTAACTCTCTATTTCTTGCTCCCCCTTGACCGAAGATTCAAATACAACGCTCCTCCGGCGTGGTTATTTTCTGCAGTACGCGCATTAAATAGGCCTGCGGAAACCGCTGCACTGGTCCTGCTACCATTCTCAGTACCACCAGAGACGTCGTTACGCTGCGATGATTGTGAACCGACTAATCTAGTACGCAAACTACGCGTATTATTTTGAAAAGACATTTTTCGCAGATGGTATCCGACTATGTCATGTGATTGTAGGTGTTTTATTTCTTCGAGATTGTAGATATTGTTTTGCAGTAACAATTTTTCGGCCCCAATAACTTTGGCGTCAATTTGGTTCATTTTAAAAGTTTTACCATATTCCAGCAACTGTTTTTTGTTGACAAACATTTTTAAACAAAATTGCAATTTTAAAAATTTCTGTCTTTCTGGAATAGTTTAAAAATTATTGGCCTAGATTTGTCCAGTTGATTATTAGATATGCGGTAAGTATCCCTGATCTCAACGTCGCTAAGAGAAATCTTAAGATATTTATTTATGATTTTTTTGATGATTCAGTTTGACTGCTCATTCCCATTTAGCTGTTCCCCAATACCATAAAATACCAGGTTATATTTCTTTAACCTTCGTTCTGATTTTTAAATTTTGATTCTCTTGCTCTAGGGCTGACATCTTCTCGCGCAGGTTAGTAATATCATGGCCTACGCTCACTTGCAGAGCACCAAGTTCTGTTTTTATTTCAGCGTTCTGTAGTATCACTTCTTCAATCGAGCGGTACAGATCTTCTGACGTTACTTTAGCCATTATAGGTATGATGGCAGCACCAATAGCAGAAATTTGTAAACGTTATGTAGTAATATTACATTTTTTGAATCAAGAAATTAATACATACTAATAAAACAAGGCCAAAATGAAGGAATAAGTATCCCTATATGTTTATACATAATAGACAATGGAAAACCGGCCTAGAAAGCATCTTCTAGAGCACCGAAACAAATCGAATGTAAACAAATTTCCACGCCTAATCTCGAAAGTTCGATGGAAAAAATTCGACCAATAAGAATACAGAACTCGTACCTTCGGACCAATCAGAAACGACCACGCCGAGCTTGGCTTGTACTAATAGATTCTAGAAATTCTATAATTACATTAATTAATTTAAAATACTTCTCATTAAGATAACTTAATGAAACTTTGTAGAAATGATTAGTTTTTTATGCGCTTCACGCCTACATAAAAATCTTTCCATTGTCTTAACTAATTCTATCAAAAATAAAACTAATTTAAATTTTCAAAAACGTAAATCTAAATATTTTTTCAAAATTTTTTTCCAAAAAGCCATTGTCAAAGCAAACAATTCAGTAAAAGAATCATCAAAATCCGTTCATAAACAATTGAGAAAATCCACTTTAAAATTTAAGATTCAAATTTACAAGTACCTTATTTTTCAAAATTTCAATTTTAAATTCTAATAAAATTTTTTCTATAAAAGGCATTCAAGGACCCCCTAGGGCTACCTTGTACATAAATTTCAAGTTGATATATGAAGAAATGACCGACTTATGAAAGGAAAAGGGAAAGCGTCGTGAACGCCACACCTAGAAAAGGACGCCACGTCCATAACTCCTGAACGCGAACTTCTAGAGAAAAAAGTCACTAGAAAGAAAATGTTCAAAATGGCTTAAGCTACAACATATCAAAATTTCAACTACATATCAAAAAATTTGTAGAAGAAAAAATTTCCATTTTTGGCCGAATTTTCACAAAAACAAAAAATCAAAAATTAAAATATCCAAATGGGACCTTCACAGGATGAAATCCCTAAATAAAAGAAGCGTTTTATATAATAAAACTTTTTATGAAAAAATTAACAGAAAGGAGAAAATAGAACTCGGAAGGAAAGCACTAAGTCCTGGTGAAAAATTCCCAGATCTCGAAAACCACGCATAGAAAAAATCTAATTTTTTACTGGCATAAATATAAATTAAAGAAACATCGTTTTACAAAACTTTCAGACAAGTACGAATTTTTTAGCTGAAAAAATTAAAAGATATCGGAAATTTATGAAACTTAGCCAGAATACGCATAATGCAATGCTATTACTGGGAAAAATCGAAAATAGCCAAATAACTCAAAAACAACGTTCCCACGGGACTTTAAAGTTTCCCGGGAGATGTTATCCCTAAAAATAATTGCCAGAAACTGACCAAAAATGTCGACAGTTTCGTTCACGGAACTCCGCCTAGAATGGCCACGATTGGTCTAGAGCTGACAAAAAGGTGTAACCGTGACGTCGACGCAGCAAACATATAAAAATGGGCAGAAATTTGAATCTTCAGCATTTCGTGATTACAACTCGACAGTGACAAGTGATTTAATAAGTCCTCCTAAGCGCCGGTAGCAGTGTAAATTGTGCGTTTCTTATATCCCTATTAGTGATACAGCCGAAGACAACTAGAGGAACCTTGCACTATTGTTCCCACTGTTGGATTTCGCCGGGTCTCTGTACTGAAAGGTTCTCTTGATTTATGTCCTAGTAGGAGGCATCTGGAAGAACAAGAAGAACTGGCTGTCAAAATTACGTGAGGAAGATATAGGTAAGGCTAAGGTTCTGGTCTCGTCTCAGTAAGCGTTCATCAAGCTCAGTTAGTTTTCCAGATCAAGTTTCCGATTTAAGTAACCAAAGGCTTAATTTCAACTTGTGCTCATTAGTGTTTGTTTTGTTGAACTTCTGGCGTAAATTTTATCATTAATTTTTTAAAAATTTTGAAACGTACAATTGCTCACCTTTTGCTTATTTTTAATATTTGCTAATTTACATTTTATAACTTTAACTTTTAACGATCTGCTTATTTCACTAAACTGTCATTAAAACTTATGATTTTAATTACCGAATTTGACTGCATATATTTGTAAGAATTATCTTGTGACATATTTTTGATTTTGATTTGTATTTTGTGATCTACCCTTAGTTGGGCGAATCACACTTTTATATACTGATTTTGACATAAACATACTATTGGATATTCTCTGATTTTGTGACATTTATAAAATAAATTGTTTAAAAAAATTTGTAACTATTATACTTGATCTTGTAAAAAGTTAGAATAGGGTTTTAGGATAGTACGCTTGGTAAATCCGTTCTCTTTTTAAATTTTTAACAATCCCTCCAGAGTACTTAGCACGTCAATCCCTGAAGTTCTCAATCTCTCCTGAGTGAGGAGGATTGTTTATTCTAAGGGACACTTAGAAACCCGTGCATTTATAATTGAATTTGATATTTTGATTTGATAAATATATTTTTGCGAATTTTGGTAAATACATAAGCTATCATAAACTGTGAAACATTTTGCTAAAATTTTTAACTTATTAGTATTAATATTTTATAAACATTTACGCGTCTAATATCCCAAGCGACGTGACCCGGGTGGATAATTAGATTAGGAAAATTGGCAAGCTTCAATTGGAATATCTTTTTTAGTTTGATTTTTGAAAATTTTAATTTAAACATTTTTCTGAGTTTTGCCATTATAAAATATACGTATTTAAAACTTTTTTAATGATTTTCTTATTGATAAATAAATACATATTTTTCACTTTAAATATATAAAAAGATATTCATTTAGTTAGTTCGATTAGACTAAGTAAACATTGTAAATTGATTTTAAAGTTGTTATTGTACAGACTTTACTAATGCAGTCACAGTGTTTTTGATTTTGTCAAACGTTAACAAATACGAGTGATTTGTTATTTTAAATTTTAATTGAGCAAAAGACCTACAATCTACCTGTTTTATAAGGACAAAAACTGTTGAGCGAACTTTGTAAGTAAATCTCAACGTATAAACAAATAAACTTAACAAACTCAAGTAGTCTAAAGTGCCTACCGAACACTCAAAGTGACAGTGCGTAGTGCTTTCTCTAAACGTTTCGACTTAAAAATCGAAAGGTGAAATATTTTAGTGGTGTAAGGACTTAGAAAAGCCTACACACGGCAAGAGCCATAAGGACTAGGATTTTATAAGTAAATAAATCATTAAGATTTTTTGTACATAAGACTTAGGCTAAGAGATAGGAATCCACTCTGGTGACGTTTCTTAGTTTTAAGTGACTTTACCCTGACTGACTTCCGTTGCTCCTAATTTGTTTGTCCAGCAGGGCTGGACTTTGAATTTTTATAAAACTTTTTCACTGACTACCAATGGCCACCTCAACTTTTGACGTGGTTCCCAAGCAAGGTAAATCAGCTTTCACCATGCCCAGCAACACCGTCCCCCTCTTTGAGCAAAAGCTCACTCGATTTTCTGGCGAGGGGAACGACCATCCAAATGTTCCTCGGGTGAGTGGTGGGTGCCTGACAAGCTTGTCTCCCAACGCCCCTGATTACTACCATAGACACAACAAATCATATAAAAAATACCTACATGAGACCTTTGCCGGAGCTACCTACATGGAGGACCTCTCCATGGAGGTGCCTCGAGGAAGAGAATACCCAAGGGACTCTTCAATACTAAATAATGAATCTACCATAAATTTACCACATATTAACTATGATAAAAATACTACTTCAAATTCTAACATGTTGCTTGATAATACTAGCCGCAAGCGCGAAACTTTGCATGCAGTCTTTAACGACAGTTCGTTAGAATTAAGAAAACCTCTAAGATATATCAAATCTCCCGAATCCCTCTTTGAAATGGATTTCTCTTCTAGACAGAGTCGGGATAGGGAATCCAGAGTCGACCTCAGCTCCATTTGCGAAGGCGAGTTTGACTTTGACTTGGACCGCAGGTCCGGACTAAATAAAATTTCTTCAATTAAACAAACTACAGGACACCTAGGTAATATTTTGTATTCACTAAATAGTCATGAAATGGAATACAGCGTCCCTGCAGGGGACATTCCCCAAAAGCAGGCTGTGTCCAAGAATAAAACAAAACATTTACTAAATACAATCAAAACACAATTAAAAAATTTTCGTGATACAAACCATACCACAGTAGAACAGTTAGAAATGAAAGGAGTTTTCAGGTTGAGCAACGGATGGATCAGCATGCAGACGGTAGCACCAGGACTCAAAACGTATTTCGGACAAACATTTACACAGAATTAGGCCCCTTAGAAAAAACTACAAAACTTGTCTTCATGTCACAGGATGCACAGACTTCAGAACTGAATTACCAGAAACTCCCAATGAATTAAAAGTTTAAGAAACCATGCGAATGTATCAAGAAGAACAGAGCAAATTACAACGATGTTTACTAAAGCAGCATTATATTCTTCCAGTTTTTGTAGCAGCAAATTAACAGTACTAACAATAGATCTGATGGGCGCCCCTGGTTTGTGTGTTTTTGGTAAACCGTAGAGTTTAGGACATCTGCTCGACTTTTCCCGTGGTATGATTTTTTGTTGAATTTCGGGGTTTAATGGTGAAAAAGGCACAATACAGAGAGAATCTGAAGAATTCTTAGGAAACACAATATACAAATAATACACAAGCCAACAACAACTAAAGGTAGAACTAACAGGCGAATATCAGCAAGAGTGGAGGAGCATAAATTCAGCGTAAGAAACAAACAAACAACCTCAGCTCTATTCCTAGATCATCAGGAAACCGTCCACAAAATAAATTCCGATGGATGTAAGGAGATTGCCAATATACAAAAGTATATGATCAGAATAGATAGAAAAACCAGGTGATTTAAATAAAAGGGACGAACCATTAAACTAATAGAAGACAGTAATCCACAAATCTAAAATCACAGGAAATCAAGCCCAATTAGTGCAACAAAAGCACCATCCGAAAAGTATAAACAGCAACCAAAGCGTCACAGTCACCAACACTTAAGTCTCTATTCGAACGCGAGAAAGAAAGCTTGGAAGATGCCAATTGTGATTTTGGCGAAACGTCAGCAAAATTGTTCTTTTCAGAACGACAGTGGTGAACGGATGTACATCCGGAATAGAGACACTATGGCATAACTACGGAAGGAACACCCGGTGAAGCCCCTGGTAATCTACGATAAGAACACGACGATGCAAATAATCCTGCTGTAAGTTAATGAATCATCTCGTTATTGTTTACTTTATTGTGGTATTTACTTATTGAAACTGTTCGATTTTCCAAATATTTTTCCCGATATTTCTTATTGATTTTAAGAATTTGAATATCAAGAATTAAATATTTTTCACTCGATTTTTCACTATTAAATAAGTTACAGAACCTTTGTAATTTTTCAAAATGCCTGATTCAACTCAAAATAATGTTAGTCAAGTAGAAGTAGAGCCTTATAAATTATCAGAAATATTTTCTTTAATCCCCGAATTTGAAGGTGATCAGATCTTTTTAGGAACGTTTTTAAATGCGTGTGATTGTGCATACAATATGGCTACTACAAGTCAAAAAACTCTATTAGCTATTCATATAAAAAACAAACTTAGAGGTAGAGCTGCACAGCTCATTAGTTCTAGAAATCCAGGTTCGTACCTAGAAATAAAACAATTACTTAATCTACATTTTGGAGATTCTCGCGATTTATCTTCCCTGATACAAGATTTACAACGACTTAAGCAATTATCCAATGAATCCCCACTCACTTTCTTTAACCGCCTCCAGGTATTAAATGTTAAAATGCATGCAAATATCCAAAAAGCAATTAACCTTACAACTGAACAAAAAACAGCTCAAAGTACTCTTATAGAAACTAGAAACATTATTAATAGGGCTTGAACCTCGATTAGGCCAACTTATTCGTGCCGGAAATCCAGTCAACCTTTTAGAAGCCCATTCTCGAATTAGAAGGGAACTTCAGTTGTCATATTTTGAAACCCAAAAACAAGATAGGAATCAACCCTCAAGACCCACTGTACCTATTAGAAAGCCACAGCCACAACCTATGCGATGCTTTAATTGCGGACGCACAGGTCATTCTGCTAGTCAGTGCCGCACTCCCCAATCGGGACGGCAAAATTTTCAAAATAATTTTAATTCAGGTTTTCAAAGACCGTATCAACACCAAACCCAAAACAGCCCTCAGCAGTCTAGTAGTTATTCCCAAAATCAATCTAGACCACAACAAGCAAGCGGCTTCTCGCAAAATCAGCAGAGGCCCCAACAATTTAATAATCCACCACAATATCGCCCTCCGATAATTAATAAAAATTCTAATTTCCGTCCTAATCAACAAAAGACATATCATGTAAACGCTAGCGACTATTCGCAAGGTCAAGCTTCTAATCCTATTGAAACATCATATAATGATTATGAATACCAAAATTTTGACTACCCACAAAACTACCCCAACCAAGATTACGATTATGATCAGTGTCCAATAGAGCCGATAGGCCATACAAATTACCAGGATTTTCTTTCTCTCCCAGTGAACCCTCAGCCCCCGGACCAAAACTACCCAGAAGTAGATCCCCTAGTAGAAATCCAAACTCAAATCGAAACAATGAACTTGGACGACATGAACCCCGATCTGAACTTCCCCGAACAGACATTTCTTTAAGCCCCTTTCTCACAGTAAATTCTAAAAACTTATATTACATCAAAGATGCCACTGAAAAATATAAGTTACTTATAGATTCCGGAGCTGGAATTTCTATTTTTAAGGAAAGTACTGTTCAGAATTTTCGCAATAGATCACCAGAGAACGTGACCATCCAAGGCATTACCAATCAAAAACTTTCAATCAACGAATCAACTCTTATCCCTTTCGCTCCTAATGACCCTCATAAGGTCTATATTTTTAATTTAGACATCGATTTCGATGATATTTTGGGCTTGGATTTCTTAGAACATTACGAATGTGTGATAGACTTAAAATCAAAGCAATTAGTTACCAATTTTAAAACTATTCCTTTATTTAAAGTAGATGGTGAACAAAAAATCGAAAATCTTACGTTAAATAATAATTGCAACAAAATTTCAATAGAAGCCCGAACGGAACGAATTTTTAAATTAAAATGTGATCTCGTTAACACTGATGCCTTGTTAGTTGCGCAAGAAAAAGACAAAGTTAGGCTCCCACATGCTTTAGTGCGAGTTAACGAACACGGTGAATTTTTCACTTCGATTATAAATACAAACGCTATTCCAAAAAATATCGATTTCTCCGATATAACCTTAGACCCGATTAACGACACCTCTGAACCTGTCTATAATATAACCGAACCAAATTTAAAAGAATGTCAACACGACAGAGTGCATCGTCAATTTTCCCGAACCAAAAAATTCTAAAGGCATTCAGTCATTTTTGGGACTGGCCGGCTATTATCGACGGTTTATTCCCAATTTTGCAAAAATCTCAAAACCATTAACCAAACTTCTTAAAAAGGACACTCCTTTCTCATTCGACCCTGAATGCAAATCAAGTTTCGAAGAACTGAAAAAAGCCCTTATCTCTAACCCAATTTTGATATACCCAAATTTTCAAGAACAATTCTTACTAACCACGGACGCAAGCGCGTCTGCCATTGGCGCTGTTCTATCGCAAGGACCAATAGGCAAAGACCTCCCTATTGCGTATGCGTCTAGAACCTTATGTAGTGCGGAAACAAAATATTCGACAATAGAACGCGAATTACTTGCAATCGTTTGGGCCGTAAAGCACTTTCGCCCCTACCTTTTTGGGAGAAAATTCATTCTCATTACGGACCATCGACCCTTGACGTGGTTGTTCTCGATAAAAGACCCAGGAAGCAGATTAGCTCGTTGGCGTCTTAAGCTCGAAGAGTATGATTATAAAATCGAGTACAAACCCGGGAAAATTAATAAAAATGCCGACGCGCTCTCTCGGATTAAAATTAACCATTTCCAAGAATGCGCAAAACTCCAGTCTAAACTTCAAATATTTGCCTCTAACAAAGACGACGTACGAAACAGACCGTCAACTAGCAAAGAAACATTCCAATCAGACAACGAAAATGGAGACGAACCAGACACAGAACAACTAACAGAGGAATATAATCGTTTTGTACACCTCTATAAAACTAAATCCATTATAGATTATTCCAAAATAGAATCATCAAACTCCCAACTTTTAGACAAGTGTCATAAAAATATCATTACCTTCTTTCGTCGAGCAAAATTAGAGGACATCCACCTTAAAATCATTGAAGATATTTTTGAGGAAAACTTTCACTTTGTAAATAACAAAATAAACATTGTGTCCAGCAAAACCGTGAAAGATCGGAAATATTTTATAATTCCTCTGCCATCTGACAACGACATCGTAGCCCAATACCTCTTTTATGCCCTATTTACTGGCAAAGACAATTTTGACGCAAAACATCCGTATTGTGTCGAAAATAACTTAGAACTCCCAATTTTGGAAATGCTTTCATTTATCCTTTCCGACCTAGACGTTAAGTTCAAAATATGCCAAAATATTGTAAAAACACCTGATGAGGATCAAATCCCCATTATCCTAGACCACTATCATTCCGGAAGAAACAACCTTCACCGCGAAATAAATGAAACTATTAAAAGGATAAAGGAAAAATATAATTGGCCCAGATTAACGAAAGATGTCGAAAATTTAATCAAAAAGTGCGAAATATGCCAAAAAGTAAAATTTTGTCGAAAAAACCTCAGTACACCCCTCGTAATTACCGAAACCCCGAAAACACCATTCGAGAGGATTAACATCGATCTTTTTGAATATCCTGTTAGTAATTACGCTCTCACTATTAGGGATGAACTGACCAAGTTCACACAAGCTTATCCCATTTCCGATAAAAAAGCCTCGACAGTCGTGAGCACACTCCTACTATTCTTCCAACATTTCGGCACCCCCTTAAGGATACATTGTGACCATGGCTGTGAATTCGACAACGCTTTAATGAAGGATCTTTGCGGACTCTATGACGTAAAATTGACATTTTCTAGCGTCAGTCATCCACAGTCAAATGGATCTCTTGAGCGATTTCACGCGACCCTGACCGAAATGATCCGAGTACATAAAGCTGAAAACCCAAACGAACACCCATTCAATATTCTCCCTTACGCCATTATTTGCTACAATAATACCAAAAATAAGACACATGGTTTTACACCGTATGAGCTCATCTTCGGCCATACATCTAGTCGTCCACCCGAGACCCTTTATAATCAAGAACAACTGATTACAAAATATGTCAGAGACCTTAACAACAGAATGGAACATTACTATAAAGTCGCACGGACAAGAACAAACGCACAAAAAGAAAAATATAAAATACGATTTGACAACGCAGTTAAACGAAACACCACCGAATATAAAATTGGAGACAAAGTCTACGTGAAAGAATCCCAAATAGTCACTAAAGCTAACAACAAATTTAACGGACCTTTCGAAATAACCGAAATCTTCGGAACTTCCGCCACAGTCAAAAATTTATCTACGAACCAATATTCTAAAATAAATTTTGATAGACTAAAACCTTTCTATGACTAGTCTATTCTTTTCAGACTCTTCGGGATACTGTCAGCCGTGACATCCCAGTTTACCATTACTCCAATAAACAATACCGTAGGACTGTTTTTCCATGAAGAAAGTGTCATCAAAATATCAAACGAAAAATGGACGCTTCTGGTCTATAAAGAATTGAAACCCTTAAAAGAAGCCATCTCACACAACGACAAAATTCTCTCCGAACTAATAGACACATATGAAATACCTGAACCTAGAATTTTAGCCTCTAAAGTAGACGTACAAACACATATTAGTCTTCTAAAACAACTCGCCAACGCCGTTAATCAAAAATACAGAGAAATAATCGCGGACACTAAACCTTACGAATTTAGGACAAAACGCGGTATATTCAATGGCATTGGTACTGTATGGAAATCGATTACAGGTAATCTAGATGCTTCGGACGGAGAATACTTCAACGATTGCATAGAAAAAGTAACACGGGATGAACATCAAATCGAAAACCTCTTAAAGAACCAAATTTCCGTTACCACATCTGTAATTAAAACTTTTAATACTACCATTCGCAAACTACAAATAGACGAGGAAACTTTTAACAATAATATCAAAGATATTCAAAATTCAATCAACAATATATCAAGCGCGATCGATTTTTATGAAGGGCAGATAAAGACTTTTAGTTTATGTGAATCGTTAATGGAAAGCTATGCATTTTTAGAAGATTATCTCAATGACATCTTGGATGCAATAACGTTCGCACGTTTAAAAATACTCCATAGCTCAATTATAACACCACAAGATATGATCACCTCGTTGCAAGAAATCTCTGGATCTTTAATAAAAAACAACTTACCATTACCTACTTATTCATCAAATGTAGCAGAATATCTCGATATAATTGAATTAGAAGCATACCAATCTGATCAAAAAATTATTTTTGTACTAAAAATCCCACTAACCGAACCTGAAACCTATACCCTTTATCACTTGTACCCTATCCCGATCTTGGACAATCGAACAGGCTTCCACCACATATTACCAACCACTAAAAAATACATTGCGCGTGATGATGATTCATTATTGTACGTATCATTCCGAAACTTGGACAATTGCAAACAGCTGAAGAGCAATACAAAGATCTGCTCTGATGTCCTGCCGTACCCAATCGATAGCGACTCCATCTGCGAGGCCCAGCTACTGAAACAACAGACACGACTACCAGCAACTTGCCAGACTTCTGTGTTGCTAGCCAAGGAATACAACGTGCAGGAACTCAACCAAAACTATTGGCTGATAACAGTTTCTGATCCCTTGCCAGTCACAGTGAAATGCGGAAGCAAAAACATCGTCACCAACGTAATCAACATGAACTCATTACTAAAATTACAACCGGAATGCAATGCCTTCATTGGAAGCACAAGGGTGCACGCCAAATACCCCATTGACAAATACAAAACTGACACATACCAAAATCACCCGGTAAAAATACCCTTCGAATGCTGCATTCATCTTCCCAAAAAGTCTCAGATCCTAGATCTGAAACCTCTCAAACTCAATAAACTTGATATTGAGGATCTAAATATTGCCCAACACAAACTCAATCAGTATTCTGACGAACTAAACAATCTCATCAATGAACCCTTTGTGACCAAACATGTTCATTGGTTCACAATTTTCACTATTACCCTTATTGTTGCACTTGTAACTCTATACATCCTCTGCCAATGTCGACGTAAAAGACACCCCAGGATTGGTATAGCAATTACAAACGACGATAATCCACCAGCACCTCCAGTTCCCAAGTCCAGAGACGCTGTCCATCAAAGAATAAGGAACTTGATGCCCAAAAGAAGACCAAGTGCCCATCCCGATGAGACCATAGAAGAAGCAGTAGAACTTCAATTCCACCAAGGCTTGTAAAAGTCGCTGCAAGACAACAACTTTTCTTTTATAGGGGGAGTTGTTATATCCGCTGATAGCCACGTGCAGGTGATGACCTTCGGTCACACGGTATCGAGCACAGGAAATTGCGACACCTCCGAGAATGCCGAGCCAGCAACCAGCCGTTGCAGTTCGCACGGATAGAAGACGCTGCATCAGCATTCAAATTAATATAAATTGTTCTGAATTGTAAATAAATAGTCAGTTGACATTTTAGGCTGTTAGAATGTTAGTTTGATTTTTGAAATTATAAAGTAGTGTTTTTAAGTATTAATAAAATATTTTTTTTAAAAAGTGAAATTTGGAAAAGTGAATATAACATATATATATATATATATATAAATATATAAATGTACATCCTGTGACATGAAGACAAGTTTTGTAGTTTTTTCTAAGGGGCCTAATTCTGTGTAAATGTTTGTCCAAAATACGTTTTGAGTCCTGGTGCTACCGTCTGCATGCTGATCCATCCGTTGCTCAACCTAAAAACTCCTTTCATTTCTAACGTTTACAAATTTCTGCTATTGTTGCTGCCATCCTACCTATAACGGCTAAAGTAACGTCAGAAGATCTCTACCGCTCGATTGAAGAAGTGAAACTACAGAACGCTGAAATAAAAACAGAACTTGGTGCTCTGCAAGTGAGCGTAGGCCACGATATTACTAACCTGCGCGAGAAGATATCAGCACGAGAATCAAAATTTAAAAATCAGAACGAAGGTCCAAGAAATATAACCTGGTATTTTATGGTATTGGGGAACAGCTAAATGGGAATGAGCACTCAAATTGAATCATCAAAGAAATCATAAATAAATATCTTAAGATTTCTCTTAGCGACGTTGAGATCAGGGATACCTACCGCATATCTAATAATCAACCGGACAAATCTAGGCCAATAATTTTCAAACTATTCCAGAAAGACAGAAATTTTTAAAATTGCAATTTTGTTTAAAAATTTTTGTTAACAAGAAACAGTTGCTGGAATATGGTAAAACTTTTAAAATCAACCAAATTGACGCCAAAGTTATTGGGGCCGAAAAATTGTTATTGCAAAACAATATCTACAAGCTCAAAGAAATAAAACACCTACAACCACATGACATAGCCGCATACCATCTGCGAAAAATGTCTTTTCAAAATAATACGCGTAGTTTGCGTACTACGTTAGTCGGTTCACAATCTGAGAATGGTAGCAGGACCAGTGCACCGGTTTCGGCAGGCCTATTTAATGCGCATACTGCAGAAAATAACCGCGCCGGAGGAGCGTTGTATTTGAATCTTCGGTCAAGGGGGAGCAAGAAATAGGGAGTTACTTTTTTTTTATTCTATAATATACTTCGTTTTCATTATTTAGGTACTGATAAATAAATACATTCTCCGCTTATAATTTGTATTGACTGGGTGTTTTTTGTTTACTATTTTATAAGTAACATATTTTTGCGATTTTTTTCCTTTGTTGTACAAATAAAAGAGTGTAATGTCCGAGCTGCGTATTGCACGTTTAAACATTAGATCTCTAATGAATGGCTTTGTGGAAAGTCGCGCGCTTGTGGTTGATTATGATATATTCGCTGTAACTGAGATGTGACTTAATGAGGGAATTCCCTCGGGCGTGATAACGATACCGGGCTATTTTTTCTGTAGATGTGATAGAAAGTCAGATGCTGGACGACCGCGCTGTGGCGGTGGAGTTGGATTATACGTTAAAAATTCATTTAAATATGAAATTAAACATTTTCATATTCATAGCGTCTTCGGCCTGGAATCTCTTGGGTCCAGGTAAAACCGAGAAAATATCATTTTAGGTGTAATCTGTCGCCCTCCTGGCACAAACTTAAATAGTATTGTTGAAACGCTTGATGAAAACTTATCAACAAGTACGACAATGTATAATTAAATAATTCTATTAGGAGATATTAACGTCAATTTTATCGGAAAAGCACCAAATATTTTATCTCGATGTATTGAATCATATGGACTTGTGCAAGTTATTAAAGAGCCCACTCGCACAACACATTCAACTGGGACGCTCATCGATATAATTTGCACGAATATGTCTGACCTAGTTTCTGCCTCGTGTACTTTGGATACCAGTTGTCTTTCGGACGACATTAGTTTATTGTAACCTTAAATAAAAGGTTACTAAATTTAAACAAAAGTTTGTTGCATTCCGCGACTTTAAGAATTTTTTTCAGGTGGCTTTTGAACGGGACTTGCATATATATATATATATATATATATATATATATATATATATATATATATATATATATATATATATATATATGTATATATATATATATATATATATATATATATATATATATATATATAATTCTCGCAATTCTGAGACATAATATGAATCCGGTTTAATTAGAAAAAATACTGATCTGTTAAAGATGTATCGAAATTAAAAAAAAATTAAATTTGAAGTTTGAAATTGTTTCATTCACTTGAAAAACAATTTAAATCTGGAGTTTTATTTTCAGAAGCAGCTTTTCTGTACCAAAATATGAAGTGAAGTCACATTACTTTAAATAAAAGAACATATGAATAAAATATTCGATATCTCCCACACACTATGCTTTATCAAAATAATGCAATTTACCAAAAACCAGTTAACGTGTTACATCCTGTATAAAGAAAAATTAAATCCTTTATAACATAAATGTCTATATGAACTTTTCCTTCGAAAACCGTTTTATTTTCAAAAGCCAAAAGTTACATCCAATTAATAAAAAAAAATTACAGCTACAGCCTTATCTGATGAATAAACTGAATCTTGTATAACGCATAACTTAGGATAATAAATTTAATATAAACCTAATACTAAACATTTTTTTTTCGTCTGGTGAACTTAAGAAAATCTCTTGATGCGTCTATATTTATATGGCATGTTCATAAATAAATCTATAATATGTATCTGAATTAGAATCAGAATAAGTATTTGAAAATAAAATGGATTGTTTTATTTATTTGGATACCACTACCGACGAATGTACGCCAATGTTCTGACACAATCTACGTTATATTTTGTACTTACTGGTAAAACGATTTCGATTTTTCACTTCTAGAAGAGTAAATCCCACACACGTTACACTTTTTGGGCATGTTAATGTTTAGAAAGAAATCACTCAAGTTTTTACACACTAAAACACAAGTCAATAACAAATTTGAAACATTTGAAACACAGCGTCACTCAAGAACAAAAAGTGTTTTCATTATGCTCCGGTTCCACTACTCGTTGGTCTCAAACTTTTAGCACTGGTCTGTCAGATAACGACGTTTTGATTGCGTCATGTGTAGAACATGGTGAAAACGGGTGGTTACTGATTTCAAGTTACAGCTAAAGTAAATGATTAATTGTGTTTTGATTTGGCAAAAAAATAGTAACAAATATGGGGAAACAATTAGCAATTTATGTGTAAAAGTTTATTTTTTAATAGAAATAGTGTACCTGTAATAAGCAATTTGTCATTTTTCATGAAACTTTTAACATCAGCCTTCAAATACGTAAAAACCCAAATAATATCAAACACAAAACCAGAGGTTACACTAGAAGACGATAAAAATCGTTTATTTAATGATAAAAATAAATAATTTCGCTGTTTCCAATTTGTAAACAAACCGCTATATTTTGTTTGTTTCTGGACCCGCGATCGGAACCATATCCCCGACATGGTTAGCAATTTGACAGACCATTTATCGACGTCACTACTTACATCGTAAATTATTGCGGTTGTCAGCCGAACCGGAGCATGGTGAAAACTTCTAAAACTCTTCAAATCAAATTCAAATGTCAAACTAAGGTTAAACTTCAGAAATCGGGATGTTGCCGGTTGGATATAAATGTTGATAATAGTGCTAATGAAAGACAAAATTAAATTACTTTATAACAAAAGACTTTTTGTATTGTATTGTATTGACAAAATATATTGAAATTTAAAAATCGACATATGTAATGTTTATTTTTACTATACCAAAATTTAGAGCAGAATTTGGTTTAATACATATTAAATATATTTAAACCCTATATTTATCTCACCATCTGGCAAACCAGTGGGAAAGTTTCCTTTCACCCCTCATATTTACTTTGATTAATATAAACAAAAACAAATGTGTTTATTGCTAATTCTAGTCGTTCATTATTCGAAGATTTTCTAGATCATTCCATCATTTTCTAAAGGCAATATATGCGGGCCGCGAGGCCACATTTTCATTCAGTTTAGTTTGAGATTTCAAAGTGTTAATAAGTTGACAGTGACAGGTTTTATGTTACTTTAGTTACAATTATTAGATATAACCAGTCTACCTGTAAACTGTGTTCAGAATATAAGGAGTGCATTCAGAAGTTACGTTTTTGGTTACCGGCCAAAACGCCGAACATTTGGTGTTGGAAGCGGGATTAAGATCCAACTAAAGCTAAAGGAGTAAGAAATGGTTTCTACTAGTAGCAATAATTATGGCAGCAAATTTGGATTCTTTGATAAACATGATTATTACAATGTATAATGATGAAGAAATGAAGGATGAACTTAAAGAAAACATGAAAAAAACTCAAAAAAAATGAAGGATGAACTTAAGGAAGACATGAAAAAAAAAACAAGAAGATGTAAAACAAGAAATACAAGGCTAGAAAAAGAACCAAGAAAACATAAAGAGAAGTCAAGAAGAGAAGTCGAGAAGACATGAAGACGAGTCAAGAAGACATAAGGCAGAAATAAAAGAGGACACGAAGAAGAACCACGAAGACGTGAAGCAAGAAATACAAGACATAAAAAAGAACCAAGAAGAAATCAAATATTTGGTACATTTCCTTGCATTGACAATTACCAAGGGAGATGTAAAAAAGGAAATGGGACAAATGGGGAAGAAAGTACAACAGGTTAAGGAGGTTCATGACCAAATGCAGCAAGTCTACTATCCCAGATGCAGAAGTTTGAAAATCAAAGTGAGTTAACATCCGTCGTTGTCTCTTCATCACATGTGATAAAACTACCTACGTTTGATTGTAAAGTGCATGGGTTACTTACCTGACACACTGAAAGGGTACAAGCACTAGTTTGTTCCCTGCGTCGTGAGGCTACCAGAAGAAAACCAGAATGATTTTGGAGCATTAGTATTTCATTTAGAAATGCGGTATGGCGAAGCACATCTACAGGAAGTGTATAAAGCGTAAGTTCAGTGTCGTAGAGTATGAGGGTGATATTGTGCCGTAACCTAACTTTTACATCCTATCCTGAAGAAATTAAACAGGAGTTAGCAGTTAGCAGTTTTATTGAAGGCCTTCATGACCCTGACACCAATCAGGCATTAAGAATGGCTAGATTAAAGAAGATTTCAGAAGCTCTTGCATATGCCCTTCAGTTTAAAACGGCTAAACAAACATCCAGGAGTCAAAGAAAGCTACGAAGACTACAGTATACTTCAGAATACCGGACTACAAATGAAAATGCTTCGAATATTTTAAAAGAACTGCAAGAGATTCTTCTTAAACACAAGAAAGACCAAAATAAATCTTTAACTTTCCGACAAAGAAAAGGCATTCGTTGTTAGAAATGTGGTAAAGAGAGACATGTCAAAGTCGCTGTACCGGTGATGGCATTCCTGAAGATATTCGGGAAAACTCCCATTAGCAAGTTTTAAAGAGCGAAAGCTGGCTAGGTACTACAAGCCCCATCGACATCAGTAAAAATTAAAGTATCCCGGCTGCAGAAAAATGGTTCTAACTTAATAGTACCGGGGAAGATATGCGGTCAAGACTGCGAAATGGTACTGGATACCGGCTCAACACACACCATCGTGAGGCCAGACATTATAGCTCCTTGCAGGACAAAAAATCCATACAAAAACTATGTCTTGGAAACCGCCAACGCTGAAATTATGCCTTTAAAATATATATATATATATATATATATATATATATATATATATATATATATATATATATATATATATGTATAATTTTGATAAAATTAGCTCAGATTTAGAAACTTTACATCAATTGATAGGTTATAGTACTTTAAGTAGAAATAAACGAGGATGGTTCAATATTATCGGAAAGGCTACAAAAATTCTATTCGGTACTTTAGACGAAGAAGACGCGAAATATTATGATAGCAAAATTTCAGATTTATCGCAAAATGAGGGTTCAGCATTAGCTCTTTTGAAAGAGCAAACTAAAGTTGTCAAGTCTACACTAACAAATTTCAACAATACTATTGGAACCTTAGATTTTAATGAAAACATTTTAAAAAATAATGTTAAAATTCTTTCCAAACAATTAGAAAAAGAACAAAAAGATATTAAATTTTTAGACTTAAAAGGCAATCTAGAAGAACACATTACGCTGACAATTATGATGTTACATCAACTACAACTCGAAGTAATGACTTTGATTAATGCAGTTCTTATTGCCAAAAAATGGTTTATTACACCCAGCAATTTTAACACCAGTTCGCCTAATTGATGAACTAAAACAAGTTTTAATAAACGAAAATTATAAGACTCTTTCAAAGCACATTCCTGAACTGAACATCGCTAGCCATAAACTAGACGACATAGAAAAGCTAACAGAAAATCTTGAAAAAAATAATTTTTTGTCAACATATAATATTTCTGGTTCTGTTTTAGCTTACATTGTATCTGTTGTTGTATTATTATTTATTGTTTACAAAATATATTCAAAATGTATAAGAAAAACTGTTGTGGAATAATACCAAATATTTGCGTAAGGGTAAATCAAACCATTGAACCATCCCCGAGAAGTAATAGATATATAGCTCAGTATACTAGTGAAACTTCTAATAGAATTAATAATTATGATCACCCTGAGGACGATCAACCAGGTATATCATACACGCCTCGCAGAGCTATTGGTCACACGTCCTCAAAACGATCAATTAGATAAGTAATAATATTATGTTTTATTATAAGTAATAAATTTCTTTAGTAGAATCTAAGTAGATTTAGAATGCCTAATTATTATAAAAAAAAAACAGTTTTCAATATTATATAGGTTAGTATAATATAGAATAAGAACATAGTTCATAGCAAATTTTGTAAAATCATTTCGAACATAATACTTTTGTTAAATATTAGTATCAATTACAAGGATGTATATTTTGTATCATAATTTATATTTTAACTCAGGAACGAAATTTTCTAACAATTTCATTATTATAAAATCTCTCATTTAGGGGGGAGGTGTTGTGACCCCATTATTTAATAGTCATTTTATTTGTGAATAGTCTTAAGTATTATATATTCATTAGTCTAGAGATAGTTTGACACGTAAATGCAATATTTAGACATACATTATATTTCGGCGGAACCTTCCGACAAAAGCTGCTTTAATGGTCGTTTATTGCAAGGGAAATTCTAAGTAAACAATATGTATTTTAAATTCTACTTCAAATTCTATTTTATGCACGTTCTTCCGCCCCAAATATTATTATACCCGAAAAAACCTATCATAAACTCATTTACACTATGTCGATAAAGCTTGGGAAGGTTCAGCTATAAAAACATTAAAAGAAACCATTGTAGTACAGTAAGCAGTGGCGTAGCAAATACTCCCCAAATTACTTTTATAGACACCTTTTTTAATCAATTTTACAGATACGCCACTGCATCTCAAATTAGGGAATTCATATAAAAATAAGTTCTAGGTAGTCAGTATAGAGCAGGTCAGTCATTATGTCAGTACTATATTGTCAGTAGAATTAAGTCAGTAGACACAGTAAGAGTAAAGATTTGTTAGAAGTAAGAAGTGTCCCTCTTGTACAGAAGATAATAGAGAGATTTGAAACAAGTTGAAGTGTTTACATTTACTACCAGTGCTAATACAAAATACTAAAATTATTAAATCATAACAGTGGTGGCATTCGGCGAGTAATAAAAATATTAAAACATAACAACACGTTTATTTATTCAACATTGCCGAAGTTTCGTACCCATTGACAAAGAATGTAGGGCCTCGTCACGGGGAATTTAAAAAAGCTCACCAAAATATTTTTATTTTTTCTTTTATTGTTGCATCCAACATACGCACACTCTATTTTTCTGGCAGACATACTTGCTTTAATTCACAGTTTCACAAGAATGAAACGAACTCCAGTTTCGTAGAGTTAAAAATTCACGAGTTTGACTCGAAAACGATCAAAAAAACAATAACCACTATGATGTAAACAAACAATACAGGTAAGCGATTCGTACATCTCCGCCGATTATACCTACCTCCCTCCTGCAACGTAAAAATATTCTTTCCGGCAAAAATCGATACTCATATTTCAGTACAGTTGACTCCGGTAAACAGACAACAACAATGTTTTACGGTCAAAAATGTGGCTCGTTTTAAACAGAATATATATGTATTAATGTCGTATTGTTCTATGTTTTTATTTGGATATATGTGGTATGTACTTACGTTCGTAAGTTGATTTTGTATAAAAGATTGTGCATGTCCCAAAATTTTAATTCGTTTTTTTTTTCATTTATATTGTAGTTATGAAAAAGGCAAGGATTACCTGCCGAAACGTCAAGTTTTAAAGTATTTTTATTAAATATGACTACACACTAGGTCATATAATTTTTTCATTCCGAACCAATATCCAAGAATTAACCCAAAAAAAAAAAATATATATATATATATATATATATATATATATATATATATATATATTGTTCTGATAAATGTTGTTTTGATTTAAAAAAGTATAAAATTTGTGAGTCCGGATCTGCGTTTCATTTCTGTGCTTAAGCCTCCATTGCATATGGAGGCAAGGTCAATTTCCCTTCCCGAATTCTGAGTACTTTCTGGGAGAGAAAAATCGAAATCAAGTAAAGATACAGGAGACTGAAGGTCCCTTTTTGGTTTGCGTAATTCCAATGAACTATCGTTAAAAATTGTGTGCAGAGAATCGCCCTGTAAACGAACGTTGTCAAGCAACATACTTTCCATATTTTGAGTAGTTTTATTATTATCAGCAAAAGTAACCGTAACGGGTTTAGGTATTTATGTTTGATTTTATTACTCAGAGAATTATTATTTATTGGACATTCCCTAGCCCCCAGGTACCTCCATGGACTCGGTGTCCACGTAGGTGGCCCCAGAGAAGGTGTCGTGTTTATATTTTCTATAGGTTAAGTCGTGTCGAGTATAGTGTTTTAGGGGTTGATACGAAAAGCTTGACCAGCTTGCTGAGCATAGGATTAACTGCCATACCTTCTATGGAAACCACTTAAGAAGTCGGAGTGGCCATGGTAGACAGTGTAGAAAAAAATTTAATTTTATTTAGCAAAGTTCAGATAAACTGAACAAAAAATTTAGGTAGCAACGGGCTGTCAGTCGGGAATAAAGTCAGTTATTAAAACTAAGAAACGCTACCTGGTGGATACCTATCTCTTAGCCTAAGATACAATGTCCAAAAATCTTAAGGATTTATTTACTTATACATTTTCTGCTTGCTGGTTGCTGCTGCGGGATGGTCTTTACACCTAGTGTAGGCTTTACTAAGTCCGTACACCGTATTTTACCTTTTGATTTCGAGTTGTAAACGTTCAAGAAATTACTTGTTGCACTGTCACTTTAGTGTTCAGTAAATGTATTATGTAGTACTTAAAGTTTTAAAGTTTTTGCTCAACAGTTTATTCCACTAAAACAAGTGATTCCTCGGAATTCACTTGTACACTGTCTTTAGTTTTTTGTTAAAAATAGTTTTTTGCTCATATATTAACAAATCACTCGTATCTGTTTATTTACTTAATGACTGCAAGCAGTTTAGTCTAAATATCTTAATCTAAAAAATGAACTAGATAAAATGAATATCTTTTTCCTAATATTTAAAAATACGTAAATACGAATAAGAATGAAGTAACTAGAAAAATATTGAAACAATAAGTAAACTGAACAAATATTTAAACTTAGAAAAATAAACAAGTATTTTCAAAATACAAATTTAAACGAAAAAAGATATTCTGAAAACCAAGCTTGTCTTTCCCTATCTTATATAACTTCTTAAAGTTAAAAAATTAGCAAAATTATTGTAAGTTTATGATTCCATTTATTCCATATTTCCTATTAAATCCAAATATAAAAACGTGCGCAAAATATATATAAAAAATACACAGTAAAATATGCAAAAAATCAGGTTGATTCTAATTGCCCCTAGAATTAACAATCCCCCTCACTCAAGGGAGATTGAGAACTTCGGAAGCTGACGTGCTAAGGTCTCTGGATGGGAGAGTTTAAGTTTAAAAGAACGGATACACCAAGCATACTTAAAATTACACCCTATTCTAATAATTCAAAAATCAAGGTAAATTTTTACAACAAGAAATAAATGTTTAAACTAGTTTTTATCAAATAATGTAATTAATGTATATCCAATTAACTTTTTATCAAGTCAAAATCAGTAAGAAAAATGTGATTCGCCCAACTAAGGGTAGATCACAAAAATTAGCAAGTCAAAATAGAGTAAAATGTCAGTAACAAGTTGCAAAAATTTTACAGTCAAAATCGGTAAATGTTCAATCACAAATAATCAAATTTCACAATTGTTAATAGTAGTTATTAGCAAAATCAAGTTTTAAAAATATCAAATATTTATGAGCAAATCAAAGTCAAAATATGAGCAAATATTTAAAAATAAAAGGTTGAGGCAAATTCAAATATTGACAGTTATACCTGAAGCACACATTTTTAAACAATTACACTTGAACACTAGCTGAAATTCTGTGAGTTACTTAGAGGGAAATCTGTATCTAGAGATGAACTACGCTTGATGAGCGCTTAAGAGAAGGAGAGCAGAGACTTAGCTTAGCCTTTCTTCTTCACGCAATTTATACAGCCAATTTTTTTCTTCCAGATACCCCCTACTGGAGCATAGATTAGGAGAACCAGATCTAATCTTCGAGGACGATCTTCACAATCTAAGCCCTACTTGGAACCTAAGTGTAATGGAACCTTTCAGTACAAAGACCCGGCGAATTCCAACCATTGGAACGTAAGTGCAATGTTCCTCTAGTTGTCTTCGGCTGTGTCACTAAGAATGGCAATTAAGAAACGCACAATATATAACTTCAACCGGTGATTAAGGAGGGCAAGGAACACATGTGTCACTAACGAGTTGGAAACGCGATCTGCCAAAGAGCTAAATTTCTTTCTATATTTATATGAAAACCCTGCCGACGCCACGGTTATGCCTTTTTTGCCGTTCTAGACCAATGACAGTCATTTGGGACGAAGTCCGGTGAACGAAACTATCGACAATTTTCCTCAGTTTGCAACGAAAACTTATACAGTTACCATCTCCTGGGATACTTTAAAGTGCCACAGGAGCCATAGTTTTGAGTATTTTCCAAATTCTGTATTTTTTCCATAATGGGCATCACTTTATCCGCGTTTTGGCAAAGTTTTATAATTTTTGGATAATTTTTGGATAACTTTTTTATTTTTTCCAGAAAAAATTCGCATGGCTTTAAAATGGGTTTTGAACGTTGTATTTTAGTGATGTAATTAATCTGTGAAAGATTACGATTTTTCCCATCAGTTTCTGAAATATTGGAATTTTTCTGCAGGACCCGGTGTACTGCTTCTGAGGCCTGTTTCCTATTAAGTTTTCCGTAAAAATGTTTATTATAAAAAATGCTTTTTTTTAATAAGGGCTAACTTTTAGTGAAAGTGCCGTTTTGATATTGCAAAATTTAATTTTTTGTTTTTGCAAAATTTTCGTCCAAAAACTGAAAAATTAAATTTTTAATTTTTTACCTACAAAGCTGAGATTTTGGTAATAGGGAGTT
Organism: Kuschelorhynchus macadamiae; assembly: GCA_030620095.1. Classification (NCBI taxonomy): domain Eukaryota; kingdom Metazoa; phylum Arthropoda; class Insecta; order Coleoptera; family Curculionidae; genus Kuschelorhynchus; species Kuschelorhynchus macadamiae. The sequence continues at coordinate 328,743 of JAUTXW010003057.1, forward strand.
TTTGCGCTTTGGAGTGTTTTATCAGTGACCTTTTTCAGAAAACCTATTAGTTTTCGAGATATGGATATGGCGACCTTTCGGAGAATGAATGGTCTCAAATTTTAAACTTTCTTTTATTGATTATTCCCTCGGGAATTAAAATATCTACTTCAAATTTTCAGAGAATGTTTATAGATAGTTCCTTTCGAAATTGCATTACGGCCCTTGGCCAATATCAAAGAGAAAGAAGTTTATTTGCAAGATTTACATTTTGGAAGCGCCTATTTTTTAATTCAAATTTTGATCTTGATGAATCTTTTTTCTACATGTTTACCTCGATATTGGCTTTTAGAAAAAGTTGTTTTTGAGAAAAAATATTTCCTAGCTAGTTTCATTATTGTAGCTAATTTCTAAGTATTTTTTAAATACGGGTTGAAAGTTGGAAATTTCAGTGACTCCCACTAATCAAGTCTAGCGAAGCTTGGCGTGGTGCTTCCTGATTGGTCGGTTCTTAACGCGTCCTACGTAAAACTACTTTGTCCTACGTTCAGATCTTCCATTGACTTGGAGTTTTGATAGTCTAGAAAATGGTTATATGACCGGATATCCATTATCTATTATGTGTATTATTATCGGAATCATTATTTCTTTGTTTGGCCCTGTTTTTACGCATTTTCCTTGCAATTTGGCATGGAAAATTCGATATTACGATAATATATATATATATATATATATATATATATATATATATATATATATATATATATATATATATATATATATATATATATATATATATATATATATACAATAATTTGAGAGCACTGAAAAAAGCAAACCTTAGGAATCCGACGTTACCTAAATTTTTGAGTTTGTGATTTGGTAAGTTACCACTAGTGGGCGTTTTTTGTAACAGAAATTGCAAGTTCTATAAAAAAATAAATCTACCGATATTTTTGCACGAAAAAATAGCAAGATGAAACTCAAATAAGCACGTGCAAGTGGCATCTCTATCACTTCTTCCTAACCTAAGCACGAAGAGTGGATTTTCGGAAAAAAACTTAAACACGCCCATATAATGTAGAGATAGCGAGTAATTAAAAAATAGCGGAATAAAATGAACATTTTGATAAAAATTTACTGGTGATTTTCTGACTTAATAGAATAATGAGTTAATCATTTGTTTTCTGAAATAATGAAAAAAACTTGAAAGAATGTTTAAAATAAATTTTGATTGTTGTTTTAAGCCAAAAATGAAATATTAATCTACACATGATCAATTTACGTGTTTAAATAAAAAGCCCTTGTTGCTTCCCTCAATAAGATAAGTAGTAGGCCATGGAAATAGATCACAAGCTCCTAAATAATATTGGAAAGAAATATCAAATCTTTTTTCAGCGCTAGTCGAGAAGGCAGAATTAGTTATATATATATATATATATATATATATATATATATATATATATATATATATATATATATATATATATATATATATATATATAGCAGTTTCATCTTTATTAACTGTGTATGTAAGTTTTCAAAATGCCTTTCACAAACGATGAAGCCCTTGATATGATTGCGGTCTACTTCGAATGTTTTCAAAATGCAGCAATAGCTGAAAGACAGTACGCGGCGTGGTATCCAGATTGACATCATTACGGAAGGAGAGCATTTCCACGCTTGGTACAGTGATTACACGATACTGGTAGTTTTCGTCGTCCTAGATTTTGTAGGCGTCGCAATGGAAGAACTGAGGAGAATATTATTATTGTCTTGGCTTATATAGAGTTTAACAGACATATAGGAACTTGGGCTTTATCTTTAGACCTGGAGATAGCACGAACGACTGTCCGAAACATTTTAAAAGACAAAAGGTAAATTTAATACACCGTTCAGTATTATTTTGTATTATGTATATACATGTTTTTTAAGACGACATCCTTACCACATATTCTTGCAACAGGCTTTAAATGAAGAAGACTTTGATCATAGATTAAATTATTGTCACCGGATGTTTAGCACGATTCATAAAAACCGAAATTTCATATCACATTTTCTATGGACCGATGAAACTACTTTTAATAGTAGGTAGGAGAAACATGCATAATATGCATTATTGGTCTGCTGAAAATCCGCACTGGATGCGAGAAGTGCAGCACCAAGGACGCTGGTCTAAACGTGTGGTGTGGTATTATAGGAGGCAGAATTATCGGACTTTGCGAGTATTTTTACGTGGTATTAAGGAACCGATTGGATTTCTGATGTGTACTAAAAACCCCGATAATTTAAATTGTGCTCTGAATATGTTAACAAATGATTGTCTCAAACCATCTACATACACAACAAATCAGAATGCTGTACAACTTGTGTATAACCGATTTGTACACAGAAAATATTTTAACCCCTGTCCTTCAAATTATAATTTGTTTAAACCTAATCAAAAAAACTATAAATCATTATTGAATCTACACACATTCAGGCTCCAAACAAATCAAAATAGTATGTTTACAAAATCTCATTTGACGAATAACTAGCCACAAAATTTTAATTTCCAAAATTTAAGGCAGAACAATTCTCACATTACTCACCTAAAATTCGAGTTCAAATAATTGCGTAATATAATGAGAAAGGCAACGACTACTTCTTTGAAACTGAAAATGAACAAACTGATAATTGCTACAATGAAGGTTTTGTTGATTTACCTGAAAAATCTGTCGAACCTTGTAACTTTGAGTTATTTCAGATAGAAGCCTCGAACAAAAACCACATTATTCCAAGGCCTACTTCGATGTAAACCAAAAACACCTAATATTTTCGTTATTTTTGAAAATAAGTACCTACAACTTTATATCACTGAAAAAGGCTAAACGCGAGCATTTTTTATAATTTATAGCCAACTATGATTTCCATTTGAAAAAAAAAAGTTTTGCCTATTTATGATAAAACGGACAACTATAGAAAAAATCTGAGTACGCCATTGGATTGCACATAAAAAAGTGCCTTTAGAATGTCTTTGCAGAATGTTAATATTCCGCAAAATAAAAAAGTTATGGACAATTTTCAAAATGGCCGAAAATTGAAAACCGCCCTATATCTCAGTTGGCAGTGAAAATATCGGCAGGCGGTTTTTGCCATTAAACATTTCTCAGAAATCGAGCCCATGACACCTAAGTCAGTTTTGCTCTATCTAGTCAGGAAATAGGTTTTCTCTGTTAAAACAGACCAATTTCGACCACCCTGTACATTTGACGCCCTGTATTTTTTTAAATGCGTTAAAATCATTTTAGCATGGTAAAAACTTCCAAATATGGTCTTCTTTCAACTGCGTTATTTTTCTTTAGTATTCTTCAATAACGGTATACAGGGTAAATAAAAATCATGAATGCAAATTTTCTCTAATAATTTAAATGGAACGCCCTGTATATGATTATATTTTCAGATTCCTACCTTTTTCGCCATTCACCCAATATATGGTTTGTGGGGTCTATATGTCGTTAAAGATTTATGGCCATGGTTCGAAAAAGTTTAAAACTTCAAAAAATAAAAATTATCACTAATAAAAAAAGATTTAATACCTAAATTTTACAAATACAATAAAATCTGGTGGGCCCTAAGAAATGATTTATGTGTAAGGCGCCAGTGAAAGATTATGCAACGATTTGAAGAGACGGGAAATGTAGAATATATGAAAATGGATCGAGCCAAACCTATTTTAAACTACACTATTGTGCAATTGAGGGCAATTTTTTAAAATTTAACCTAAATTTAAATGGCTATAAATTGTAAATAAGATGGTTTGTTTACAAACAGTTTTTTACATTTTGTAGGCTTATGTTTTGTTAATATTTTTGTGGTATGTGTGTTTTAAGGGTTTGATCTGGTATAAACGAGGGACAAAAGTAGTTTTTTTTTATACGAACTTTGTCAAGAGCGAGAGAATTTGCAAATCTGAAATTATTTTGATTTTATATGTATGTACTCAATAAATCGGTTCTTAGGAAAAAACAAATTTCTCAAAATTTTGATATCTAATTTGTTTCTTTTTTTATAATTTTTTTTCTTATAATATGCATTTTTACAACATTTTCCTCTCAAAATTAGAAACTCTTATTAAAAAGACTATTATTTTAATCGTTTTGGCTTTTCCAAGGACGGTTTGAAAAACAGTAAGACGATTTTGCCTTTCCGAATGTTAATTTTACTTCATCTTTCTTATTTTCTTAAATTAGACTTTGTCTCCTGAATTCCGTAAAGGGTATTTTTAATTTGTCTTATTATTTTTGATAAAAGTGACTTCAAACTTTACGGACGGTTTTTTAATTTCATAGAATTATTACCTGTAGCCTGAGTAATTTTCGTTATTTTTTAAAACTTAATTTTTTTAACATAAAAACTACTTTCATGTAAATTACCAATTCTAGGCACTTTTTAATTAAAGTTATACTTAACTGAGTATGTTCTCTTTTTTATTAGTAAATCTTCGTATACCTGGTGTCCAAAAATATATAATTATTAAACCTTTATACAGGGTGGGGCACAACTTACCCGTCCGTCTCTAACTACTGAACGGTACTTTCTTTTTAAATGAACCTTCCAGGATATATGCAGATCAGATAGGGCTACATTCTAAGTTATTCTCAGATATGCAGGGTGAGACAAAAATACGTGGTATAATAGTTACATTTTTTTAATGGAGTACACTGTATTTTATTGTATATTTGAATTCCCCAATAAAAGTAACGTTAAATTTTAATTAATTAAGGGTTACCTATACCTAAAGATTGAATAACTACAGGTACTAAAATATATGGAAATTATTAAAAAACTTTTGGATTTAGATGTAACTACAGAACTTTAACTTGCAATTGAAAGTGTAATTTCTTAAAATTCATTTTTAATTTAAATGGTTTGTTTGCAAACGCTTTTTTATATTTTAAAAGCTTATGTTTTATTAAATTGTTTGGGATCTAATGTTTTACGTAATGGACAAACTTTGCAATGAAAATGTTAATTAAGCAGCGCCTTAAATATAATGAGTAAAAAATGAAAATCAATTAAAATATTTCTATTTTCGTTTTTGAAAGTAAGTTCCACAATGAGTAACTTGGTCGGTCGCTATTAAAACTTTATTTATCTCTTACTTTTCTGCGAGATCTCAATGAGCATGAGCATCGAGTTTGCAACAATCTATATAAATTTTATGTTATTTATATATCTTTTATACAACATGTGTCGTAAAACTAGTGATAAATAACATACATAATTAAAAAATTCACTAAAATTTTAAATTTAAATAAATGTATGAATTAATATAACTGAGTTTAATAAAATATTGAAAAATTATTCTGTTTATGGTTTATATTTGCCTGAAATTTGAAAAGTCATTAACATCTGTTTTTCAATATACAAAGAATAGTAAAAATGCAATTTGCAAAATTCAGGATAAAAGTGTAACTTCAGAAAATTAATTAAGGTTCATTTAAAAAGAAAGTATTGTGCAGTAGTTAGAGACGGACGTGTAAGTTGTGCCCTACTCTGTATAAAGGTTTTATTAAATTATATATTTTTGGATACTCGGTATACGAAAACTTACTAATAAAGGAGAAAACATACTCAATTAGGCATAACTTTATTTAAAAAGTGCCTAGAATTAGTAATTTAAAAAAAAGTAGTTTTTATGTTAAAAAAAAATGAAGTTTAAAAAAGTAATCAAAATTACTCAGACTATGGGTAATAATTCTATGAAATTAAAAAACCGTCCCGAAGTGTTAAGTCACCTTTATCAAAAATAATAAGAAAAAGTAAAAATACCCTTTACGGAATTCAGGAGGCAAAGTTTAATTTAAGAAAATAAGAAAGATATATAACGGTCTGAAAAAATTAATTAGTACGCCCCTGATGTAAAATTAACATTCAAAAGGACAAAATTGTATTTACTTTTTCAAAATGTCCTTGGAGAATCCAAAACGATTAAGAGAATAGTCTTTTTAATAAGAGTGTTTAATTTAAAGAGAAAAATGTTGAAAAAAATGCGTATTATAAGAAAAAAATTAAATAAAAAAGACACAGATCAGATATCAAACTTTTGAGAAATTGATTTTTTTTCCGAAGAACCCATTTATTAAGTACATACATATAAAATCAAAATAATTTCAGATTTACAAATTTTGGTCTTGACAAAGTTCATGTATGTTCAAAAGATACGCTAACATCTCTTAATGTATTAAAATTAATGTTATCAAATACACTTCGGAATCTTTCCTCCATATTTTCTTCTGTAGTCGGAGATGTTTGAAAGTCTAAATTTTTAACAAAGCCCCAAAGAAAAAGTCAATTTTTGCCAAGTCAGGGGATCTAGGCGGCCACGCAATAGTTCTTCCACTTCCGATCCAGGGTTCTTGAAATTGTTTATTAAGAAATATATATATATATATATATATATATATATATATATATATATATATATATATATATGCGGATGGTGCTGTTGTTGTTGCGCTAATTGCGCTTGAGTTTTTGCGATTTTAGATTTGTCGATTATTGTCTTCCATACTGTTGGTAGTTTTTTATCATACTAAAACTAGAAAAACTAACACCATCAAACTAGAAAACAACTAGCCGAGACAGAAAAAGAACTTTTAAAGTTACACCTTAAACTAAGTAATATCATTCACCCTTTATTGTGGAATCGCATAGAAACTTTGGCTTTTTGGCGAACAGAATCAAATAAGAATATTAAGACAGATAAACTTTCGAAAAAGTATGACAATCTTCTACGAAAGCCGAGTCAGCCACAAAAATCATCAGTAGACGTCGATAAATTAGTATATAATATATCATCCTACAGTCTCTCAGAAAGTGAAAAATCCGTACTGAGTAAGGGTTTTAATTTTGCGATATCTCCTAAGGAAATCCCGAAAGAAGAAATAATAGCTGGAGTGGAAGCTGTCCTTGACTCCTCTGAAGAAACAAAAGCAGAGGAGATTCGACAAGAAGTGGCAAGAATTTTAAGAACAAGCAAAACACCAAATCAAAACCTAAATGCCACTGAACAAAGGGCCCTAATAAACCTTCGAAAAAATAAAGACATCACAATCCTTCCAGCAGATAAAGGAAACGCAACTGTGGTTAAGAATACTCAAGATTACGTACAAAAAATGCAGGATATCCTACAAGACAATTGTTATAGGCCTGTTCCAAGGGACCCAACAACGTACCTAGAGAAAACAACTAAAAATAAAATAAAAAGTTCACCAATAAACCCCGAAATTCAACAAAAAATCATACCACGGGAAAAGTCGAGCAGATGTCCTAAACTCTATGGTTTACCAAAAATACACAAACCAGGGGCGCCTATCAGACCTGTTGTTAGTGCTGTTAATTCGCCGCTACAAAAACTGGAGAAATACCTTTCTGAAAGTATGCAACCAACTGTAGAAAAAGCTGATTCATTTGTAAAAAACTCGGAGCATTTCACTCGAATTATACGAGATATCGTCCTTGAAAAAAACGATATCATAGCAAGCCTAGATGTCAAATCGTTATATCCCAGTATTCCAATCGACGAAGCATTGGACAAGATTGCTATGAACGAGGATTTCCAGGCACATATAATAGAACTCTCGGAGCATTGCCTCAAAAATACTTATTTTTCTTTCAACGGGAAAATGTATAAACAAATGGATGGTGCTCCAATGGGGTCCTCGCTATCACCAGTAGTCGCGAATTTATTTATGATATACTTCGAGAAAGAAGCTTTTGAGAAAGCAAGTTTAAAACCCAAATTATGGATTCGTTATGTGGATGACATATTTATTATATGGCAACATGGTCATGCAGAGCTCGAAAAATTTCTGACTCACGTAAATTCATTCCACCCTAGAATACAATTTTCTCTAGAGCTAGAGGCAAACAACAAACTACCATTTTTAGATGTTTTGGTCGCAAAACTACATAACGGACATTTCGAATACACCGTGTATAGAAAACCAACACATACAGACAGATATTTAAATGCAAAATCACATCATCACCCAGCACAAATTCAAGCTGTGGCAAATAGTCTAATATCTAGATCCGTGCGACTAACTGAAACACAGACGAGACAAAACGAACTTAAGGTAGTATCTAGTGCCTTAAAGAAAAATGGCTACACAAATCGCACCATAGAGAAAGCTATTAATGCACAGGTTTCCCGAACAACGAACAACAAAAAATATGAGCCGGGAAAGCAACGAGTAGTCTTACCATATGTAAAAGGCACAACAGACAGAATCGGAAGAATTCTGAGGAAACACAACATACAAACAATACACAAGCCACAAACAACTATAGGTAAACTACTCGGAAACCCAAAAGATAAAATCAAACTGGAAAACCACGGAGTGTACAGCATTCCGTGCCAGGACTGTGAAAAGTTGTACGTAGGGCAAACTAACAGGCGAATATCAGCAAGAGTGGAAGAGCATAAACTCAGCATCAGAAATAAACAAACAACCTCTATTATATATTATATATATATATATATATATATATATATATATATATATATATATATATATATATATATATATATATATATATATATATATATATATATATATATATATATATATATATATATATATATATATATATATATATATATATATATATATATATATATATATATATATATATATATATATATATATATATATATATATATATATATATATATATATATATATATATATATATATATATATATATATATATATATATATATATATATATATATATATATATATATATATATATATATATATATATATATATATATATATATATATATATATATATATATATATATATATATATATATATATATATATATATATATATATATATATATATATATATATATATATATATATATATATATATATATATATTTATATATATACCATATATATACCATATATAACCAAGTTTTTCGATCATCACAAAATTATAAGCGGACCGCTTGAAATATGCATTAGCTAATCGTTCCGAACTTTAAAGTTACATACTTAACATTTTATTTATTTACTTAATAAAATGAAACGGAAAACAGTTTAGCTTACCAACATAAAATGTTATTAGATCTTGTATGGTATCAAAAGCTTCGTCCTCGAACTGATACTGTACGCGTTCATACACAGTTTCAGGTTGCAGGAATACCTTGTTTATCACAAAATGCAATGGATAGCCTTTCATCCGACATGTCAAGACGTAGTTTCCTGGTTGGGAGGCACAATCTCGAATCTGAAAAGGATCGATTTATTTTTGTTAAGAAGTAGTGTTATTATAATTTCAAATATTCCAATTCTGAACTTTTTTCACGGGAAAATCCATAAAGTACTAACGTGTTAAATACACTTGACTGAGAAACAGCTTAAGCACGTCTAATATTTGGCTACAAATAATTAACTTGATAAAAATTATTAAATGTAGCAATGCAACTGAAAATGTTAAAAAATGCTTTTATTCCAACTTAAATTAAAAGCTAAAAATAAATAATAAAGTTATTTAAATGATATTGAAAACAAAAACTTAAACTACTATTGCATTGTAATTCCACGGTACCTATAATAATACTCAGTGACAATCGTCTAATGTAGGAGTTTTCACACTTTTTTCTCATGTCTCACTGATGTGTATGGCGGATCAGTCGCGTAGCTCCAAACAGTTAAATACTTCGTTAGTATAGAGGTGGCGCATATTTCTAAGAAAACGTATATATTTTTGAGTGACATTTTGAGAATCTTTGCGTACCACCAGTGGTACGCTTATCACAGTTTGAGAGCAGAACCCCTGGTCTCGTTTTTCTATCTAAGTCACTTATTATTTCACGTAAAATGGAAATTTTCAGTCTTTTTTTAACAGCTAAAATATAAGTCTTTTATTTATATTATGTTAGATTTATATTAAGTGATTTTTTTTCTGATCCCCTGTGCGAATATTTACTCTAATATGTATTATACCTATATTATATTTCCCAGCTATCTCAATTTTCCTGTGATTCTTATTAAGAAAACATGCAGACCAATTGCACGACCAGCACAAATCAGAATATACCTTAAATACAATGGGAGCACTTAAGCAGAGGCGTACCGTCAACCGAGGTTAAGTGAATCAAAAATATCGAATTTTTTGCAGTGACGCCTTTGTGGTTCAATTTATTTTAACCAAAAAAATAATATAGCATCTTTTAACATCGAGCTATGGTTTATGTTATTTACGATATTTTTTGGGCTTGTGGTTTTTTTTTGGTTAAAGAGTGATCCGCTTTACCCCTTATATTGGGGTAAAAAAAACCGCTTTGTATCCACTTTAAACTAATAATGGGGAAAGTAGATCACTATATATTAAAAAAAAACAATACATTTTTTAATTTAAACAAAAAAAAAACAAATATAATGGAAATAACACTTTATTTGAACAGCATTTACAGTCAACTAACTTCTAAACAGTTTAATTAAAAATGTTTGAAACAGTTTAACATCTAAATAACTAGTAATACTAAACAATAGTACAAAAAACTTAAAACATTTCTAAAGGGTAACAAAAAATAAACTCAAAAAACTCTAAAAGTGCAATTAGCACAAAAAATTACCTATTCTAACAAGTTTTTATGTGTGGGATTTATGTAAAACTGGTGACGTCCTCGCTTGGTTCCTTTTAGGTCAACTATTTTTATGATTTGTTCCAGAGCGATTATAGAATAATCTGTATTTTGTGGATAAACAAAAAAAATGGCCTTTTTTCCTTAGGGCGTTTACAGTGTATTCACCTCCGGTTATATCCTCTACTTTTGCTATAAATAAACAATCACGTTTATTTGTTTTGAATTTGACAACAACAAAATCACCTATTATGGGACACACACTACTTCGGGTGTCTTAAGATGCAGCAGAGGATTCGCCGATTTCGTATTTCGTATTCTTCACTTATTGGATCATCTATCAGCTCTGCTTGACTTACATCTTTATCTGATTGTTTTTCCCGTTCGTTAGTTGCCTCATGCATTGCATGCTCTCGCTGCTACTTTGCCTCCTTTTTTGTCTTTTGTTCTTATCTGTCGTTGATTTTTCAATTGTAATATCATTCATGGACATACTTTTTCCTGCTGTTAGGTTATATTTTTTTCCTCTTTTTGGAGTTGTGGTAGTTATAGTTTTAAGTTCTTTTAAATGATCTGTTACGGCAGCTTGTTATGAGGTTCCCATGTTTTGATAAATTAAATAATCTTTTCGCGGAATTTTATGAAGCACAGCATTAGGGTAAAATGGGACAATTCCACATGCTTTAAATCCAGCGATAGAGTTGGCTTGTGGTTTTAATCCGACACTTTCAATTGTTTTTTTAAGCATCCTAGGGAATAGGGTTTTTGGAAGTACACCTCTCTTTTTTAACTTCCACTCTTCCACGATAATTCTCCATTTGGCCTTTATTTGCCGAAAATATGCCACGTCAAGGTGCTGTAAGAGGTGAGTCGAGTTTGGGGGTAATAACACGAATTGAATATTGTTGTTTTCACATTCCTGGATAACATTTATTGACACGTGACTGTTAAGATTATCTCCAATGATCACCTTTTTGCCTTCTAAATTTTTGAAGTACGGCAGAATAATATGGTTGAACCAATCTTCAAAAATAGCAGTGTCGAACCAGCCACTCATCGTGCGATTGTACCTACTTCCATCTAAACCTCCTTCAGTCCACCCTTGATAGGAATGCTTGGCCTTATACACTACATAGGGCGGAAGTAGACTGCCATCAGCCGATATAGCGAACATCACTGTCGTGCTAGTTTTTGAGCTATCCAAGGTTCTGTATGCATGTTTAGTTCCTCTTTTCAGTACTACTTTTGAAGATCCCGGATCGTCGACGAAGTTGGTTTCATCGTAATTTATGATGTTAGAGGCTGGTACATCTTTCACAATGTCTTCTAAGTTACTGAAATATTCAGCAATAGTTTCTTAACTTAAAGGTGCCCTTATCCTTTTTCCACTAGTTTAATGGTAAGATTTGGGTGTCGTGTCATAAATCCGTCAAATCGATCAACGTCGGGTAAATTATTTTTGAACCGCTTGTCTGTTGTACCTCGTCTTGTTAAATACTGTTGTACTAGTTTTCTAACATCAATGGATTTAAACGGGAACTCCCATTCCGCACACACTTGCAGAGCATCTACTAACTGCGCTTCCATGTCCTCCATATTTCAGAACGTTTTTGCTACGAACGTGCGTGTTTAATGTGGTATACGGAACCGCAAACTGTTCCGAAGCAGCTCGGATTGATATGTTATTGTTTTTTACCGCCGCCACCGCTCTTTCAATGTAAACTTGATCATAGCTTTTGTTTCCTCGTGCGCCAAGTTTTTTCTTATAATGTCGTGGCATCTTAAACGAAAACAAATAATCTATTCTGAAATACAGATGAAAAAAAGATCGTGCATATATGCCCATCGCCCCATTCGCCCAACAACCTACTAGAATAAAATAAATTTTCAGCATATAAAACAAAACATCAATGTAACTTAAATCTCTAACTTTAACTCAAATTAATTTACAAAATAAATATATTATCGTTAATGTACATGATCCGCTTTACCCGAGAATTTAATACTTTTTATAAAAATGTCCCCCAATTCCAAAGAGAAATAAAAATGACTTGTTTTTTAAATTCGATCTTTTTGTTATTAAACATACTATCAAATTATAAGGATAAAACGTACGAAAAAATTATTACCATTTCCCTACAACTTAACGATTTCATATTTTATAAAACGCGCGAAAATCTTTTCAAAATTATTAATTTATTTTGAACTTTAACTTACCTTCTCACGCAACTTCAAACCACATACTAAACAATGTTACCAATGCTCCGACACGAAAATATCCAACATTCCTCTAAAAAAATCCGATTTTTGTTCAAAAACATCCCAGATAGGGATGAAAGAAAATTAATTAGCTGAACACTTGTCGATAAAATTAAATGATCGATAGGTATACCTTAAAAAAAGTTTTCATATTGTTAAATATGTAGACTATTTATTAACTATAAAAAATTCTGTATTTATTGTTTTTTTAAATTTGCTGTTCGGAATTACGGAAAAATATGTCAGTTAAACCATCACCTTTGACCGAAATGATTAGAAGCTAATATCTAGTATATTTTACAGTGTTTTTTTCATTTTTTCATGTTTATGATTAAATACCTGCTTTAATATAGACTCGGAATTCTTTACAGCAAACCTAACCAATACTAGCCTAACCTAATATGTTTTTACTATGGATTTTAGTTAAAAAAAATATAAAAAGTCACGGCCTGCGTGGGACGGGGATCCATTGCATCCAAAGTTGAATGTCTTGCCACCATTCCACGGAGAAAGTTTAACGAATTTACTGTGATATCTTCAATAATTAAGCAAAATGCCGCGATCAGCACCACTGAGATAATACAAGATTTATGCGTTTTTCAATGTGTCCGCACCTTGGATGTCCGCATTAGAAACATGACGAAAGTTAGCCAATCAAATTAGCAGTTGTATTCCGGATCATAATCAGGTACTTGAAAAAAATATGTACAGGTAGAATAATACAAAAACTAGGAATAAAAGAACAAGGAACAAATAGTATTTTTTATATATATAAAAAAATCAAGGAATAACAAGTGTTGGCTATTGCTTCGAATATCCAAACACTCTAAAATCTGCAAACAAATAAATTAAATTGATGTCTGATGGACTCGCACCCGTCTTTCATTTGTTATTTATTGCCATTTAAATAATGCGTTAGAGAAGGATGGCAGTCCTAAATAAAACACATATGTGTCAGTTTCGCAACCCGTTTTATTAGAGAGGAGCAAAAAGTATCGACTCGACAGATATTGCGCAGTTGCCGACTATACCTATTCAGTCTTCCCGAAATTTGTTTAAATTTCCCGATTGTCGTCCCTTGTTTTGCATAGTCTGTATTAGAACCCAAAAATCCGCCAAATATCCACTTTTTACCAAAATATCCGAAAAAACTCCGCAATATTTTAAAATCCGAAAAAAATCCACTCACTCTGAAAATATCCGCAAATCGGATTTTAATCCGCTAATTGGTAACACTGCAAACATCTTTAAACGCTCCAACATGTTATATCGCCGTTGAAACTAGTTATTATCAAGCGGATTCGATTGGGCAGAGTAGTAATCTGGTTAAGGTAGCGTTGATCCATTTTACCCTGTGTGGTCCACTTAACCCCGGTTGACGGTACCGCTTGGGGAAATAGAGTTTATTTAATGTATGTTTTATACGACTAAATTAGAAAGAAGACACAAAGTCTCGGTCTCAGTCAAAAAGAATATAATGCGGTTACACGTGTTTAACACAACCACATACTAAACATCTTTAAACGCTCCAACATGTTATACCGCCGTTAAAACTAGTTATTATCAAGCGGTTTCGATTGGGCAGAGTAGTAATCTGGTTAAGGTAGCGTTAATCCATTTTACCCTGTGTGATCTACTTAACCCCGGTTGACGGTACCGCTTGGGGAAAGAGAGTTTATTTAAGGTATGTTTTATATGACTAAACTAGAAAGAAGACACAAAGTCTCGGTCTCAGTCAAAAAGAATATAATGCGGTTACATTCACTCTAAACCAACACTTAAAAAATGCTTTAAGAGGTTTAACATTTTTTGGTAATATTTAAATTAAAAATTAAAAAGTTTTTCAAATATTTAGATGTCTCAATTGCTTTTAAAACAGTGAACTCAAGTAAGAGACATCTAGTAATGACTAAAGATAAGGTCGAACATCTCTCAAAATCAGGGGTTTACTCGTTGGGCTGTGGAGATTGTTCTGCTGTATATGTCGAACAATCAGGGAGAAGGATTTCCACTAGGGTCCAGGAACATCTTAGCTTTTTCGATATATATAAAAACACTGATATCACCGAGACAAAGTCGGCTTTTGCTAACCACTTACTAACTACTGGACACCATTTTTCTATACCAAACAATGTTAAGATACTACACAAAGAGTAAAAAACTGGATTTGTTAGAGAAGATGGAAATTACAAGGGCTAAGAGAAGCCCCGTTTTACATTGTGTTAACGATGTCTTCAAACTCATTTTTAACAATCTTGGTACTAACAATAATCGGCAGGAAGATAATGTATAGACCTTTCATTGGGCCTGCTGGTAGAGTGGTGGTCAGTATCTCGGCCTCTCACGCCAGAGGCCCGGGTTCGATTTCTAGGTATACAATAACTTTTTTTTGTTATCGTTTAGTCCCCGGGGTACCGCTCGAGTTTTTTTAAATACTCCGCCCTAAACATATTTAATTCATAATTATTGAATTTCCATTAATATCCTCTGCAATATAAATTCAGTCGAATGTAATTCCTTTTTTCTTCCAATATTTCTTGTAGCTGGAGATTTAGTTTCATTTTCAAAGTAGCTTTAAAAATCTTTTAGAAATGTTACTTAGAAAAATGTTTAATATTGTGTTTGTTAATTTCTTGCATAATTAAAAAAGAGTTAACACATTTCATTATCGGTTTGTATCAATAAGCCTAACAATTAAAAAACAAGAATAATTAACACTAATAAATGTTCTATTTTTGCTTGGGAACGTTAGGAGATGTTCGGGAAACTCTTAGCACCGAATACAAAAAAAATGGTTTTCTTGTTTTTTAAACTTTGCTACAACCCCCGTAACGTTCACTCCTAAACAAATATTTCCACCTTGAACATTCCACGACACAGCTTTAGGCAACCTTTTCCGCGAAAAACACTGTTTCACTTTTAGCATGCTGTCTTCCTTTCATTTTTCGATTGATGTTCCGTTCTTGGCGATTTAAACAGGTTAGTCGGCAATTTAGTAGAGATGAATGATCCAACAATTTTTACGGATCAGTTAGGAACTGATAACTTCTTTACCAACTACGGAACTTCATCTTTTAGGAAAGTGTCATAGACCCATAAAGATAACATACAATTGGGATCATATCTGTCTCTGATAGAATTGGAATGGAAAAAGAACGAAAGAGAAATACGACAAAAAAAATATACCAGAAAATTCTGCAGAGCCTGCGCTGTTCACCCAGAACCAAACTACACATCAGTGAAGGCGTATATCCACTGGTCCATTTTCCAATGAAGATTGCATTACCCAGAATTTATAAATACAAATAATAATATATTCTTATATAATCCAATAATCTTAACCAAATCCAGTTATTTACTATTTCCAATGCAGGTATTTTCCGTAAAAAATTCACCCAAAGTCAATTCTAGGCTTATGCCTCTCATATCCTGCATCCAAGTTACATTTAGATTTATCCACGCCTGAAAATAAAATTTGGAATCACATTTAAAGTATGTGGGCGAATGCGCGAATTACTAGAGATAAGGCGATTTTTAAAAGGGACATCTGTGTCGACAAAAGCAATTGAATTATTTGCAGCTGATAGCTTCTAACCTTAGTGTTCAGCTAGTTTAGAAGAAAACAAAACAATGTAAGTTTTACAAAACTGCATTTTTTGTACTTACAAGTATTTATAATTATTGATAACTAACATTAAAATCGTATAATCTCTTTTATTATTTGAGTCGAAACAGATAGCAAAGAGAAAATAAATATCAGTTCTGAAATCATACAAAAGTTAAGGGATTTCCACATTATCCTAAGAAAATGTACAGTTAGCGTCAGATAAATCCGTACGGTGTCAAATCAGAATAACCTCATTTAATGATATTTTGGTAATAGGGACTTTTATTTTCACCTTTTACCTAGGTTACAACCATAAGGATTGAGTGGTTTTAAAGGTATATTAAGTTTATTAGGTAACGGAAGGATTTGTTTTATATTAGGTTATTTTCAAAGATATATATTAAATTCACTAATACCAAAATTAGTATACAATTTAAACTTTTGGGGAAATAAAAAAAAAACCTGGGCCCTGGGCGCTTATATAAGCCCAAACTCCGACTGAAAAACGGCCAAGTTGTGTGTTTTGAGTGTAATTTGGATAGTATCGAGAATTTGAAGGTCGGTAGACGCGAATTTACCAATTACAAGTAGATTGAAATACGTTTTCGTCAAAAAATATCACCTTTTTCCAAAAATCTGCATTTTGTGGCAAATATTTACCCCTTAGGGCGAAATTATGAATAAGCTGATAATTTTACCAAATAGATATTTACCATAGTTACAATTGTCTCAACAATGGTACCCTTGACAGTTATCTGCGTGGTAAAGTTACCAACCTATTCATAATTTGGTACTTAGCAAACCCGAACCCTTAGTTCTTTATCATTTGACTTTAAGAAATGTTTTGGGGCAGCTACTCTATTTCTTATGCTGAAACATTGTATTATATATGCACGTCGATACAGCCATTTCAAATGGATTTTGTCTTTCGCCGATCTTTTCAAGGTTTGTTCCTCACGTCATTTTTTTACGATTCATATGATTCCCGGAGCAGTGATCTTAGCTATACCAAAATAATTGACAACTCTCCCGAGACACTAGCTTTATTCTATTAGTGTAGTTATGGCAGTTTTTGTAACAATACTTAAACGTGGCGTATTTTGTGCTATTATTTTACAGTTGACAAAGCACAACTCACATCAAAAATCAATAAACATCAATAATTAATCATGTACTGTTATAACTGTCAAATGCGAAAGGTAATTCAGGTAAATAAAATAAGACGAAGTACAATTTACAATGAAGCAATTCAGCCGTACGGATTTATCTGTCGCCAACTGTACATAGTACGGAGTAGGGGAAGGTGTTCTATAGTGAAGCATGTTCTACAATGAAACCAACAATTTTTTTGACGCCAATAATATTTTGCATTAGTGCCTGTCAACAACAGTGTAATACAAACGTTTTACCAGTAGCTCAATCTTTTGCATTAATTTAGCAATTATTCTGCTTCGTTTAGTCTTATTTTATGTAGTAGATTAGTAAGATTTTTTTCTCTTGAAACCAAAGGTTCGTTGATCACGTTTTGTTTTCCTTGAATCATGACATCTTTTAAAGGCCAATTTTTGTTAATTCAGTGCTCATTTTTAGCTCTGCTGTCCCAAAGACACAAAAAACAAGGATATTTTGTATAACCACTCTGCTGTCCAAGGAGGAAGTCAACCATTTTTAAATCAATACAAATTGCCCACTGATGTTCTTCGTATTTAATTTTTCTCAAAACTAATGCAGTTGTTTCATATTCTTCCTTCATGGTAGTAGAATGACCAATAGGAATTGAGCCATATTTGTTACCGTTATGTAAAAGAACACATTTTAAACTACGTTTTGAACTGTCAATAAAAAGGCGCCAATCATCTGGAATGTATTCAGGCAAACCCATTTTTTCTAAGAGCCCTTTTATATTGTTACAGAATACCAAGTCATTTTCTTGAGCGAAAAAAGGCAGCAGATCCTTATCTCTTTTACGATAAAATGTAATATTAGTACCTGGACAAAGTAGATTTTTTTTCTTTTAATCTGGATGCAAGTAATTCAGCGGATTCCTTTGAGAGATTCAGGTCTGTTATAAGATCGTTTAGTTCTTCTTGATTGAAATACTGCGGAGTTGCTAAATCTGCTTCAAATTCGCTGTCATTTTTTGATTGAATTCTTTGAACTTCGTCAGACGTTGATATTTCTGTATCATCTTCTGTCAGTTCGGGTAGACTGCTGAATGATGGAACGGGTATTTTTTCAGAATGCGCTACAGGCCTTCTTGCAGAATCTAGATCAGGATATGTCCATTTGTGTCTATTGTTTCTATTTATGCCTTTAATATTAACCTCACCAAACCATTGGTACACCAAACTTTAGGCACTTCCTCTTTCCAGTTGTCCACTGTCGCAAATGTTCAACACATGTTTTACATATGAAATGTGATGCCCAAGATTTATCTTGATCTCCTAAATGAACGCCAAAATAGGCAAGATAAGCTCTTTTCACAAAGTCAGAAATCGTTTTTCTGCTCTCTTTCAAAGTGTATTCACCACACACATAACAAAAAACATCGGGATGATTTACACAGGTACGTCCGCTTGTGAATGCCATTGTTTCAGTTTAGTGTCTTGATACTACAAAACGACCAAAATTTACACAAAATGATAGCACAACTTTACTTGGGAAAACTCAGTAATATACTAAATCGAGTACAGCCAAGCAGGTATAGAAGGATCGGGTCATAGGCAATTACAGGTATAAAAGTAATTAAGAGCAGTGTATTGAGTAGTTCCTAGTATAGGAACATTGGGTCAGGGACAATTCCAGGTATTCATTTGGTTAATTAGATTCCGGGAAATTTCTATTTTGACGATTAAGTACATATTTATCTTTTTATTTGTTGTCCTTTATCAGAAAAAAAATATCAATTAACCTGTAATCTGTATCTCAAAAACTAGAGCTGATCGAAGAAATCTGGTGGCATTTTTGGAATCAGCACATTAAAAACATCTAAAATCAGATGTTAGATTTCCGGCTCAAATTTTTGTTTTCATTTTGTTACCCTGTGTAATTAATAAGGCTCGAGGAAGGAAACGAAAAACCGACAAGGGTCAATTTACTGAAGAGCAAATGAAAGCTGCGGTTAATTTGGTTATTTCTGAAAATATAAACTTAAGAGATGCAGCTGAAAACACAGGAGTGAAATTTCAAACTAGTAATCGTTACGTAAAGAAACTAAGAACAGTAGATAAAGAGTCGGAAATGAAATTCACAGCTAATTATGCTTGTCAACCTATTTTTAGTCATGAACAAGAGAGAACAATCGCGAAGTTTGAAAATGCCTGAATCTTGGGAAAATAATAAGAGAGCAGGAATGGAATGGTAACAAGGGTTTATGCTGCGGAATAAGGATTTGAGCATTAGGCAACTAGAAGAATGTACTCTTTCTAACTACATGCCTTTAATAAAGACAATGTAAGCCAGTTCTTTACAAATTTGAAATCCGTCCTAAATCGTTCACCCGCGTTTTCTGATGGAACTCGTATTTACAAGTTAGACCAAACCTCCGCAACAATGGTTTAAAAACCCCGAAAAATAATAGCAAAAAATGAATAAAACGGGTTAGCTCGGTAACAAGCGGCGAGCGGGAGATACTAGTTTCGACACGCTGTATCGTTAGTGCCAGTGGAAGGCCACCAGCCATGGTCTTCCCAGGACAAAATTTTAAACTTTATATGCTACACGGGGTACCGCCAGAAATCCTAGGTTTTGCACAGTCTACTGTCGACCTTTTTGTGAGGTTACAGAACACTTTATTTGTCGCAACAGTAGTAGCCTTGAAAATCCCACACTGTTAATTATGGATAACCATAAAAGCCACCTGCGTATGTGCTTGGCCTAGAAGAAAATGGGGTATTATCCTGACTCTCCTCCCACAGTTCGAATAAACTCCAACCTTTAGATCTATCTATTTTATCCATTCAAAGCATACTAGAATGCTGATGCAATGATAACTATCTTGTCAGTAGCGTGACTGACCGAATACAAGCAGATAAATAAGTAGCTAGCCATAATAATACAAAATATGAGGGAGAGTCTACATTTGACAAAAGAGAACAAAGAGATAATGAACTTGTTGGAACAAAAAACACTCAAATCGAAGAAAGAGACAAATAATGGGCAAACTAGACAGAAACTAGGCAAGTCAACTGTTAAATCTATCATATCCGAATCATTCAGTGACGGTGATGAGGCTTGTAAAGAACAATCTGGAGGTTCTTCTGAAGAGATTGGTGATGTTGACGCTATTGATAATTATTATGACTTTCCAGAATTTGACCGATCACCCACTGTTAATGACAATATTTTAGTTGAGTTTAGTCAATTGAAAACAGTTTTGTATTATGCCGGAAAAATTTTGAAGAAAATCGGAGATGAATTTGAAATCACCTTTCTTCGGAAAAGTACAAACACTCTCAACAGTTTTGTTTTCCCAATCGAAGAAGATATAACCCCTGTTTCAGTAAACGATATCAAAATGTTTCTTCCAACGTTAGATAAATAAAAGCAAATTTCCTTTTGTTAATACTTTTAAGTTAAAAAAATATATCGTTTGCGTTTTAGTAAATAAGAAGACTTTTCTGGTATCTTTTGTAGATAGACTTCTTGGTTTTTGTAGTTTTTTGTAAATTCCTAGTTTTCTTTTAAAATTACATTTTTTTTGAAATTCGTGTTTATTCTGAGTGTTATCACGTTTCATTGTGGAACATACTTACTTGTTCTACAATGCTACAAAAAATTATGAAAAACATAAAGAAGTTTAGATATGTACCAGATGTGTCCAAATGGTTTTGATACATCTTTGTTAATTCAATGAAGTACACTTTTTGTCTTACTGTAGAACACTCTCTCTTATACTAATACACAAGGTGAGTTAAGATAAGTTGTACTGTTAGGCAATTATTA
The DNA here is from genome assembly GCA_030620095.1 of Kuschelorhynchus macadamiae. Lineage (NCBI taxonomy): Eukaryota > Metazoa > Arthropoda > Insecta > Coleoptera > Curculionidae > Kuschelorhynchus > Kuschelorhynchus macadamiae. The sequence goes on from JAUTXW010003057.1 coordinate 350,180, forward strand.
AATTATAATTCTATTTATTTGATAAGACCAAATTTTTAGCAATAAAATGCAACTCGAGTGAGCTGCTCGAGAAGCTAATTTTGTTTGTCTTTTTTAAGTAGATGGGACCTAAATAGAACCTAATAGATATTGCCCTAAATAGAATTATATACTAATGAGTGTTGCCAGGTTTAATAGATACAACTATCCTATATGGAATCTTGTGTGTTAAGCTCTTACTGGAATTCCACAAATAACGTACTGGAATTAAACTGGAAACAAACATTTTTTGATTATGTTCTGATTTATTTTTAGTGACTACAATAGTAATTTTGGGCGTGTTTTAGGTTGTATGATGGTCAATAAAACGCACATAGAAAATGTTTTTTTGTAATTAGTCGACGTTTCAACCTCTATGAGGCCATCTTCAGGACTCTAAAAGTTAAAAACTGTTGTTAAATATGGTTTTTTTTAAATTATTTTTAGGGGCAAAGAAGAAGAAAAAAATTTTGCTAGAAATAGTTTTACAATTATATGTATATACGCTAATAACCTGTAGCCTATATTATTACATTTAAAACTGACGGTACATATTAAAACATACACAAACTGTATATAAAACAAAAACGCCTATCGACCAAACTCCTTCAAGAACAGCAGTTTTATTGTCTTATACTAAATGGTATCAACAACATACAAAATACCCACCATCTAAATATTATTCTACAAATTATATAGTTTTAAGTTTAACACGGTAAATCACATTTGTATGTAAGTACAGCCACGTACATTGTGTGTTTTTGTTTTATATACTAAATGTGTTTTAAGATGTACCGTTAATTTTAAATGTAATAAGATACGCTACAGCTTTTCAGGTTATATGCATATAATTATAAAACAATATATTTATTTATCTTTTCTAACATAAATTTTCTAAAGAACATTGCCCCTTAAAATATAAAAAAAAACAATATTTAAGAATAGTTCTTAACTTTTAGAGTCCTAAAAATGACCTCATAGAAGTCAAAATGTCGACGAATTACAACAATGGATTTTCTATGTGCGTGACCATCATACAACCTGTAACACACCCAACATTTATCTGGCTATTATTTAACACATAAAAAGAATGACTTATTTCTCTATTAATTGATTCAACAAGATGAATTTTTTTTGTGTTGATCTAATTATCCAAATTTGTAAATAGGATCAGATTTTTGAATTTAACTTAATATTTATTAAATGAACGAAAAATAAATGTTTAGTATTTAAAGTTGGTGTTGATATTATATAAGTGGGAGCGGCTCAAAAAAATGACTTTTGTCGACTAATATATAAAAAAATATACTTGATGTCCATAAATGTGTGAATGTATATCTTATATATATATATATATATATATATATATATATATATATATATAGATATATATATATATATATATATATATATATATATATATATATATATATATATATATATATATATATATATATATATATATATATATATATATGTATATATATGTAGATATATAAATATATTGCAGTTTAATAAGGCGCAACTGTTGGACCGAAAAAAAGATTTTTTTTTGGCGCCTGCCGCCACCTTTTTTGCCTTCATAATATCAATTCGTGATCTTTTATTCACCTTCTTGCGTTACTTTTTACGCACCCCGTATAATATTTGATTATTTGAAAAAAAATTAAAACTTTACATTTTACGTTAAATCCCTATTATTAGTATTTTCGCATTCGTACCAAAACGCTCCATATAGCACATTTTAATATCAAAAACTAAATCCCTTTATTTTCATTTTTACACACCCATTATAAAGGAAAATTAACAATACATGTTTTGAAGTTAAATCATTTCAATACGACCAATAGTTTCGACCTATGATTTTTTATTTACCTTTTGCAGATACTTTTTGTACACCCCGTACCATATGTGTGATTATTCAATCGTTTTTTTTAATTTTCATTACATCATTTTTGTGCACCCTGTATAATGCATTTTATTACAAATCTTTACGTGTTTCAAGTTTCGAAAACGTGGGAATAGCAGTTTTCGAGTTTTCGACCATCTTCAGATCCGTGAATCTTTACAAGTTTTAAAAAAAATCGATCACGCCATAGGGGTAAATTGGAAAAAAAAAATTCTACTCTTGCACTTTTTCCCGTATCTCTTCAAATAACGGAGATAACGAGATATAAAAACTTAACATGAAACTTTGACGCCTACTGCCCGAACGGTTCGAGCTAGGCGAAAAAGTAACCTAACCTAGTTTTTTTGCGCGTTCCACCCGAATATAAAACAAAATTTAAAAATTTAAAAAATTGTTTCATTTCGAATGGTCGCATCGAAAATTTTTTTTTGGCCATGTTCGTGCTCAAAGGAACAAATAGGTCAAAAATGACCCCCGGATTGTCCAATTCGGTGACCGGTACGGCAGGGGTGGACTTTGAAACCCGAAAAAGAAACGAGACTCGACGGACTATTTTTTTTCGAGTTCGGCCCGTCCTAGCTGACCGTATGAGAGTACGATCGAAAACCCTCGATTTTTTCAATTTTTAGCTATTCGACGGCTGCTATTTTCGAAAAATGTTTTTTCACCAATCGACTCCTCGATCTAGAAAACCGAAGTGGAGAACCGTCGCCGGTCACTTTCGGCCATCCTGAAGCTGAAATTTGAAAAAGAAAAAAAAAATTCGATTTGAGATGCGAACCCGCTAAACCGAGCGCCCAAAAATTTTTTTGTATTTTCCCGTCAAAACTAATTTTTCGAAGCGGTCCCACCGGGCATTTAGATAAATTTAAAAAATTTCGAAATAAAATGTTTTTCAAAAAGTTAAAAATTTTCGTTCCGTTTTTTTCCCGACCCCCTCGCCGACCCATTCCCACCCCCAAATCGTTTCCCGGCTCGAAATCCAAGATAGCGGCGGAAATGTTTCATTCCGCCATTTTCGTAATCCTCCACCTCGACTTAGTCGAAAACCACATCAAGATCACCCTCAACTTAATAAACAAATCAATATTTCGAGGTCAAAAATAGCGATCAAAATCTGACAGCTGTCAAAAAAAATTTTGTCGAAATCTTTTAAAAAATGCTTTTGATTTAACCCCCCATCCATCGGCGAAAATTTCTTAGTTTTCGAGAAAAAAGCGCTGCCTCTCAAATTTTAACAGATGACCTGTACATTTTTTTCCTCAGAACTATACCTACGCATCTCTCGGTCGGTTTGAACCTTTAACCATCGCGTCATACCGTAAAAGCGGCCGCCCTTTTGACAGCTTTTAAAAAATAGTTCCAATGTTTCCTCACCTATTTCGGATCCCCCAACCCTATGCCGCCCTCAGTTCATCCCCGTCGCGTCTCCTTGTCAAAAAAAAATGACAGCTGTCAAATTTTTGACATATCAGGTGACACCCAGAACATAACGATAACGTTTCATTTTTACGAAAATTTAAAATGTACGCCAAAAAAAAATTGCCGACGATAGACCGGATTTCTCGATTAGTATTTTTATATTGTATTAAAACAGTTAATACCAACCAGGAAACAACCATCTTCACGAATAATTTCTTCAGCTCTTGCCCTCGGTATGGCTCCATGGTACCAGGCGTGAGACCTTAAATCTCGACTATCTAGAGATAGTTCCCATTCTAAGGCTTTTCGGAGGTCGGTGGCATTTGTGTTAGGATCAGCCACCGGCTCCTGTAAGAAATAATATTATTATCAGTTACGTATATTAAGTTGAGGTAGTAAATAAAAATTACAAGAAAATAAAAAAAAAATATATTGCTTGACCCCGGAGAAATGTTGTATTAGACACATTAAACTCGCCAGAAATTGACGCTCAGCGTTTCAAACACCTCTCAGGTTTACATTAGCATCATAAGCCCTACTTTTTCCAAAATGCGTAAAGCAATGTATCTGCGACACCGACGTGTTAAAGCAGTTTTACCAAAAATTTATTTTGTTGTGTTCTGACAGTCTCAAAAAAACAATTTTTTTGCTGTATATTAAAATGTCTAGAACAATTACACAAATTTTTATTATAATTTCTACTGTGACGACTAGTTTATTTTAATAAGTTATTTATATTTATACAAATATTTAACTTTTATTTATAAACAATTTCAACATATAAAAACAATTTACCACCGACATCTTTTGTGTAAAATTGTGCGGTGTAGATCGAGGTTTCGTAAACGGTAGCCCATGATAAACGTATTTTCTAAAATAGAAATTCGGATTTCAATTTGGTTTTTTACAACTATTCGAAAAAAAAATTGCTCTGCAAGTGCATACATGTTTGGTGACAGTATTTTTTTAAAGCAAAACAAATTCAATTTTTCCAAATAAACTCTCTCCATTTAACCATATCTGTATTATGTATAGTTTTTGAGGTTGTCATATTTTCATCGCCAATTTGTAACAAAAACTACTAAATACAGTTTTTTCTGTGCCTTCGTTTCTGGTCTAAAAATACTAATTAAGTAATAGATATATAACTTAGGTAGCGAATTATGTCTATTGACTTACAATTTATAATAAACTAACTAAGCCTGCAAATTTTGATGCACGCACACATCGAAGTGGAGAAATGTAAGGGTATAATAACTAAGCTTAAGGAAGTTGCAACAGTAAAACGATAAGTGACGATATTTTTGTCGGTGTTGTAAGCCAAGTTATCTTATGCTTACTTAACAGAAGCAATGATTATCATATTTTATATATATATATATATATATATATATATATATATATATATATATATATAAATATATATGGCATCTAGTATAACAGACGCATGTCGTAGAAATGGTATAATTCGTTTGATTTTTTGGTGGTGTTTGTTCAAAATAGAAAAAAAAACCACAAATCACGTATCGTAAATATATGTATTAAGAATAAAAATAGCAGAAGATTATTTGTTGCATATCGTAATCCTATGTATTATGCTCAGCTCGTAGGATGACATAGTATTATTAATATAACCAGGCACATTACAGAATATCTCAGCTCGAAGTCCTGAGGAATACACGGGAGACGGTCTGAGACGATCCTCAGCATCTATGTTAGTCGAGGGTAGAGGGGAATGTATTTATCCTAAAAAGACTAGGAGGTTGGCGTATTTTGACTGTAGCTGAAAGTTATATTACAAAATCAATAAGCAGGAGAATCAACTTTGAAAAATTGTTGAAAACTGAAGTAAACACGACACTAACAGAAAACTCAACGTTTGGAGAAAAAAAACCAAAGTTTATGGTACAGAAAAGCGTAAATACAATGGACTTTAAAAAAATCTGTTTTGCAGAGTATTATGTAGCCTTGTTTTCTAGTTCTCTTAAATGACGACTGTTCGAAATAAGATATTTCTGTGTTCTTTTCTAGCCTAAATATAAAAAAACAATACAAGATGATTTCAACAAATTGTAAATTATTATTCCCAGATTAATATATTAATCTTTGCTTAGATGTAGTAGTACGTTCCTCGTCTCTATCTTAAACATTTCTTCTTAAAGCAGAATTTTGTCGAATTTCTTGAGAGCATATTTACAATCAGCAAATAGAAACCCATTTCTTGAACATAAAAGATAAAAATACAAATAAGTAAAAGTTGGGTTTGAACCATTCTGTCTACATAAATACTTATTTAAATCAGTTTCCTATTATAATATTAATTACATATTTTTTCCATTAACTGTTAATTTAAAAGGTACATATATCTGTAAAAATCCTATTTAAAATGTGTATGCCATTCCAAAGTTAAGGGCGAGAGCAAAAAAAAAATTGATTGCACCAAAATTTGAAATCAATCATCAAGTCTTTCAGGCTGACTTTTTATGACATTTTACTAGGCCACTATTTTGTTGAGCCATCTCGCATTTATACCAAAATGTTACCTTCTCAATTCCGTCGGTCTGTCTGTCTGTCGGACTGTCTCTTCGCGGCATAGCTAAAAAACTACTTACCCGATTGACTTCAACTTTTGGTCAAAGATTAAAGGTCATATGGGGATGACCTGGAAACATTTTGATAAAAATCCAATTTTGAAAAACGAAATGGGAGTTTAGTGAAATGTTTGTTAAAAAAAATATTACTACACAACTAGTTACCCAATTTATTTTTGCAGAAATATTAAGTATAATGTAGGAATCAACTGGTAAGACTTTGTTACTATTTCAATATGGCGGAACAAAATGGCGGCTCATTAAAATATTTAAAAATTGAGCCCGAAAAAACTACTTAATAGGTTGATTTGAAATTTTCTGCCAGAACTAATTGTTGTATAGATATGGACTAGTAAAATTGTGATACTATTTCAAGATGGCAGAGCATAATGGCTGACAAATGAAATCGTGAAAAAATCACACTTTCAGGTTTTTCATATCTTCACGTTTTAGCGCCCCTGTAAGAGTTACTCAGGACTTATTTAGTTTAATGTATTGTTTTTTTGAATTTAACTCTGTTTTGACAAAGACAACCACCCCATCATTCCTATTAAGATTATCCTGATTGTAAAACATGCTGTGACCAGAAATCCTATAATTATCATCATAACAATAATATTGCAATAATTAAATTTATAAGCCCCGAGGAAAGTTAAAAATTCAGTTTTTGTGAATGCTGCGTATATTAAGATGTAAAATGTTAATTAACTTATGGTTTAAATCAAGTTTATTTTTAAGTATTGCACAGTCAATGGTTTCCTGATAAATATCGGATTGAATCAAGTCAAGCTCTTATAGTACAGTGATTTGCTGATGATTAGTAGCCATTACCATAGTCTATTTTACCTTTCAGTACATTAAGAAGCTACTGATAAAAAGGGCATTTGGTGTCACTTGCTGCATGTCCAACATCGGGGTTAAGTTTATACTCATTGTTTGTATTTACTCAGTTACTACACTTTTACACTATGCTCTCCTGCACAATACTCACATACTGTCTTTTTTGGCAAGTACTACCTTTGTGGTAGTGTTTTTGACAATTGAAGCATCGCAAAACAGTTATATCATCATAAATTGGTTATCTCTCCCAACCAACAAAAACCTTTTTCAGTCATTAACTTATGGAATAAGCCCGAAAAACATTCACCAAAGGTTGTACTTGTGTTTTTCATTTTTAATTGCCTTATTTCAGTTACTTTTAATTCATCGGATTCTAATACACATTGATTCTGTCCATTAATACATGCTTCTATTTCTTGTTCATCTAAATCCAGTATACTCAGTTATCCTAAACTTTGGTTTTCTCAACTGATCAGCTGCATATCATAGTTCTCCAATTTATTCTCTGTTTCTTTCTTAATTCTAATTATTAAGCTTCCATTTTTTGTTGTTCTAGTGTTTCTTAAACCTACTTTTAACTGTGGAGGTCTTATATTTGCATCAGATATTTTTTAGTTTTATTTGCACCTTGTTCCTGTTTTGGTTTTATAAGTAAACTCGTGGTGTTGTTAATATTCTTATAGTGATCATTTTTAGCTGGTTTCTGTGCTATGGAACTATATGAGATTGTATTGCATTCGAAGTTAAGGGGGAACTGCAACTGTTATGTTATGTTAACTGTTATATTATGTTAAAACTATAAGAGATATGTATTAGCTTCAATGTGATTTTAATAGGGAAATATGTATAGTTGGGCGCTAAAGGCGATTTTTTATGAAAAAATCAAATCTAGAGTTATAAAATAAAAGTAGATTTGTCCATTTTCGACCATTTTTTGACCACTTCTTGACGCACATGCCTTCGCATATAATTTTTTTTCCACAAAAGGGCTCTTTACCGCTTTACGTTGATCCTTTGTCTACGTAACTGCAAAATTTGAAATGGTAAATCGTACTCATGTCTTTGTATTTCTGCAGCGCGTGAACCCTTTTGAACCCATTTTTAACCGAAATGTAATTTAAATTACTTATACACAACACATTTTTTTGAGTTTGGACATGCAGGAAGTTTTTTTTAATGCGTAGGTACCTTTTTATCTTATTTTCAACTCGACTAGACCTTGTCGCTGGTTTTTCACTTTTTGCGTGCAGTTCTCCCTTAATTGATTTATTTTCTAGCAGAGAAATCACTTCTTCCTTATTAGCAAGTATGTTGATCTGATGTATATGTATGTATGATTTTGCAGAATTATATAATTGTCAAAACGAAAGCATTTCCTACAATAGAATACCATTAGTCGTTCTTTGAGCTGTATTACTTTTATTGTGGAGGATGTAATTTGGCACATCATTTGCAATAGCCCCTTTTACACCCATCACACAAAAATAAATCGTCTTTTTGTTTTGATTCTTTTAGGCTCCAAACATCACATTCCATTTTTTTTAGGTTAACTTTTTCTTTTTTCATTGATAAAATGGAATAAAGCAATTTATTTCACAAAATTCATGTATTTAACCGAGAGTGGAGTCCGATTTTCACTATATTCTTTATAAAGCAAAGTTGAGGTTAGAAGGTTTAATCCAATTTTAAATGTGCAATCGGCGATATTTTTAATCAACATTATAACTATACTGACGTAAGGTCGATTTTGGCATCTGTTTAAACGAATATCTCAACTTTTAAATCAAAATTTTTTCAGAAAAACTTAATTTTATCTGGACGATTTTTAAATGTAAACAAATATTTCAAATGTAAACAGCAAAGATATATGAAAACTGAAAAGATCATATAAAGTGTATCTGCCTGCAGAATTTCGTTTAATTTCAAGTTAAGGTAAGATAGACATTGCATTTTTAAAAATAAATTAATTTGTTATTCCGCCCCTGTTGAATAGATCACTCTATTTATTATGAAATATTTAGGTTTAATGATTAATTGTATACATTCTAGAACTACAACGTATAAAAAATTAGCGAATTTCACTAACTGGTTTTCCATAAGGTTTATGGTCCTTTGAAGTATCCCCCTTCCAATTTCTATATGCTTTGTTCAGCATGATTTTAAAAATATTACAACTAGAATAACACTACATAATTAAAAACAAAATGTTTCTTTATGTTTAGGTTCACATAGCTGTTTATTAATTTTTTATTTAGAGAAATGAATTTGGAAAACATAAATTTAAAGTTTTTCTATTCTTTGGGATATTTAATTGTCTGTTTACTCATGCAATAAACAATAATGCAAGAATACAATATTAGTTCAGTCAACTAAGCTGACAATGAAGTTTATCATGGCTTTAAAATGTATAGGTTTTTGAAGTAGTACTTTGTCACCATTTAAGCAAAATAATGGTAACATGTACAATAAAAATAATATTAATAAAATTTTTCTTATATTACATTTTGTGTTTCTGTTTTTAGGTATTTCAAGCCGAAACAAGTACTTTGGTCGCTTGTAAAAAAAATGGCACCACCTTACATATCATCAGGAATCAGCAGCACTGGAAACTATATTTCAGCTTGCAATTACTCGAACAATAAACTATTTTAAATCATAATATTTTTTTTATTTAGAAAATAAGTATTTTTTTATAAGAGCTCTTAAAAACTACATGAAATACATGAAACTAGAATTTTTGACTTACTATAAGACAACTATTTCATTTAAATGTTGAAAGATTTGTGGCTACACTTAAACCAGGAAAATTAATTATTTTTAAGCATTTTAAGTAGAAATACTGAAAGACAGTAGCGTATAAAAGAGGGGGGGTTTGGGGGTTAGCCCCCCCCCGAGACACTTTTATTTAAGCTAAAATGACAGAAATAGTATAAAGTAATGACCTTTTTTCCGAAATTGGAGGGTAAAACCCCCAGAGTCAGTTTTATAAAATTAAGTAATGTTTTTGTCATCGCGGCGGGAGGGGAGTCCTGGGGGTCTAAACCCCCCCACATAACTATGAAAATATGTTGGTATAAGCATGCTTTTTACTGATTTTTCTGAGATTTGAAGTCCTCCTCCCCCATCCCCAAAGAATTTCTGGTCTCGCTACGTGCCTGTATACATGGGTACTGATTTATATAGTTCTTAAAATTGAAATTCATACCTATCTATAAATGGTCATATTATTTCAGAACAAACAAAATCCAAATATATCAGTTACAAATAGAGTACTTTAAACTCTTTCCAAGGCACTCCATTTAAAAAATTATATTTTATTTTGCCTACTTTATATTTTCAAAATCACTGTGTATTTATTTATTCTCAACATTGCCAGCAGTAAGTGTACTAGCTCACTACAGGAAATACGAGCAATAGTAATATAACAAAGAAACAATTAAGAATAATACTAAATAATTAAACAAGTAATAATCAAAGAACAAAAAAAAATTGGATATGGTAAATATAATTTTTCCTTTTTTTAATTTACCACTATAAAGTAGTGATTTTTACTAACAAAATGGACTCGAATACAAATTGTATTTAGTAAATTTATTTGCTGTATCATGATTAATGTACCGTATGTCTTTTTTCTAAATCTATCAGATGATTTATTTTTTGTAAGTAGTGAATGACTAAAAATGCAATTTTTAACTTATTAATTTGGTTAGTTTCTAAATAACCAAACAAAGAAAAGATTTTCCCTAAAAATTTGTTTGTTAGTGTGAAAAATAGTAAAAATATTAAGAGAAAAATTTTTTCTTCTTTCTCAAAAACTTGCTGCTTGATTCTTCATCACCTTTTCATTATCTCCAGAGTAATAAAATATGTGCATACCTGCTAATAAACAGAAACCAGTAAACTTTTTTCGTTTTTTGTATGTTTTAGTCAACAACAACAAAATAATTTGAGGTTAAGAGTAATTGTCAAATCGGAAGGCAAAACATGGCTTACTTGATGTCAAAATATGCATGTAATGGTCCATTTATGAAATCACGTGATTTAGCGAGTGTTAACTTAGCTATCGTTATCTCCAAAATCGCATCTCGTCTCCTCTCGTATCTCTCGTGATATAAAAATTAGAAAAACTATTCCTATTTATTTAACAGACAATATAATATTAACATTAAAGGCTTGATATTAAATTGTGTAATAGGATAATGTTTAATTATCTAAAATCTAAAAACTTCAAGAAAAAAGTATTTATGAAGAGTAATTGTCAATTCTAAAAATTTTAAATTATTTTTTTAAGAATTTTCAGATTTAAAATTAAAGCATTCAACTATCTCTTATGAAAATCCCAACAAACCACTATTTTAGGAACTTTGCCGTTGCTACAGAGAATCCTTCGATTGTTATAAAAAATTGTTGCAAGGCTAGTTTGCCAAAGACATTTTTTTAACAAAATCGGTTTTAGTAAAAACGTTGTCATGAGTGAAACATCCAAAAAGCAACAACCTTGAATATTACAAGAGGAAAACTTATTCTGTAAAATTTTTCTCGAGTGATATTCGACATGACTTTTTTACGAGAAAAATAAACATTAAACACCAAAATATTTATTCAATATTTCTCAAATTGTTATGGAAATAAATCAAAAATACCTAGCCCAACAACATTTTGTCGCTGTCATATCATGTTGATTTTGTCAAGATCAGTTCTTTTGCCACTAGAAAACAGCTCGTCGTAAAGGAATTTTGTTGGTATAAATACTCTAGTGAATTAATATTTTTACCAGAATCACACCTTTTAAAAATGATGTTTTGATGTGCTTTCATTTCGGGTATACATTTGTTCACTACACTTGCTCTGAAACAAACGACATTTTCAAATCTTTCTTTTCCGCGTTCGAATGGAAGCAATTTAACTATACAACGTTCCTTAAAACAATGTTTTCTTAAAACTTAAAATAAAAAACCTAACGGAATTAAAATATTATACGCAATCACTCGGTACTTCCTTCATTTCAGACTACAGTTACTTACACACACATAAATGAAAAGCATACAAATTTTACTAAATAAAAACTCACCAGCTTTCAGTGGGAGAGGGCACTCACTAGAGTGAGACCAGCAAAGTCTTCTTTATATGAGATTTTTTTTTTAAATTTGACCAAACTGAAAACTGAAACAGAAAGTTTTGCCTGAAAAATGTTACTTACCTAAATATTTCTAATTTTGAAAGATGGTAGAGGAAAATGCTGTTTATTTTTTGATTTTATACAACAATTATAATATAAAACCGGCAATGATATGAGAACCTGGCAGCCGAGAACAGTCAAATTAAAACAGAAATATTTGGGGTAAATTTTCTTTCATTAAAAAATTCTATAAATCATTGGCATTGACTTGATATTTTGTTAGATAATATATTTAAAAAAATACAAAATATTAAATTTTATTTTTTGTAAACAAAATAATTTTTGTTCAGTATACAGAGTAGCCCTAAAAGAATGAGGCAGCCCCCCCCCCCCGGATATGAAAAAAGTATTCGGAAAACGATAAAACATGTGAAACTTCATTTAGTTTTATATATATAATTTTGTTTGAACTAGTGGTGGTAGTAGGTGGATAAAACAGACCCCTGAAAATTAAGAAAATGTATTCCAGAAGTTTTAACTTGCTTAGAAAGCATTGATATATGAACAACTTATTTTATTTTTCTTTTGTATATAAAAAGTTTCTTTTTCATCTAGGGGTAGCCCCTAGTAGTATGAAACCGCCACTTAAAAATAAAAAAAATCAAAATTTATACATACTGTATATGGGGAAGTGCTATGTTTGCTAAACAAAATGGCGTTAACAGAATTTATTATTTTTGAGAAAACATTCGGTTTTCTGTCATTTTTCGAAAAAGTCTTTTATGATAATCATATACACAGGTTTTAAATTATCCTATTCTCAATATACAGGGTGTGTGAAAATATCTCTGCAGATTTAACAAAATTAATTATCTTATGTTTTTGTGAAAATTGAAAAACAAACAATAAAATACCACTTTTATGTAGCTCAGAGGAAAATAAGTAACAAGAAAATAAATAAGAGAAACGAAGCATTGTAATTTTTTTTTGAAATTTTGGATTTTATTACTGAGATCTATTTAGGGATATTTTTAGAATAAAGTTTAATATTAGATCCGATGTTTAACATTTTGAATGGTATCTTGGCGCTTCATTATACAGGTGGTTTGTAGTAATAAATACAAACATCTTTAAAATTTTGGCTTCACTGGGGAGTAGAATGAAATTATGTGATATTCTCTGATGAGAGCGGGTATAAGCTATAAGTGACATAAGATCGGTAATGTGGAGGCCTCGGAATACTAGAGTAAATGACAGATATGGTTCATGCATACAGGAGTGGCTCTGTAATGGCATATAGTGGTATCAATGACCAGATTTATGCAGCAGATATCTTAGACGATCTGGATGACAAAGCTGGTCTAGTAAACATCTCGAGAATGCCGATATAGAACGGTTGCCTTTACCGTCATTCTGACTAGAATTGAATTGAGCATATGTAGGGATTGCTTGGTAGATCGATTATTGAGTGTTAACCTCCAGTTCCGAATCCGAATTCACAACGTGTTCTTCCAGAATTTTGAGATGCTTCATATCAAGTTAAATTTGGCAATTTAGTCCAAAGCGTGCCACTACGGCATGTCGTAGAAAACAAAGGAAAAGAATGCGTTATTAGTTTGTTTAGCTTTCAGTTTCTATTTGTAATACTTTTATTTTTTTTTAAGAAATATTTATCTCTACTTTTATTTTAAAAATAGACAAGACGAGACGAGAGACGAGAATCTCTTGTCTCGACGGCGTCACTACCCGGGAGCTGTAGTATAGAATAGAACACCCTGTACATGGAATATTGTTTAATTCTTAAAGTAGGTTGCTTAACAATAATAGAGTTATATTTTATAATATAGACAAGAATTATTCATGAGTAGGTAGATTGTAATATTGTGCCACATGTAAACCTTTTGATATAATCAATATTAACTAGAACCAGACCAGAGTTCAAGAAACTAGTCCCTTAAAAACACGAGATGGTTATTTTATTAAGGGTGGAAAGAGGAAGAATAAAAACTATGACAGTACTGTTTGTTCCGGAGACTATCTTTTTTTCTGTAATTTTGAGATATTCTTCTTTTCATGCAGTTAATGATGCTTACACCCCCTTATATTATTAATTTTTCGTGGTTTAACTAGCAATGTTTGATAATATTCGTTATTCTATTTAATTCATAGTTTGAAATATTACGTTATTTAACAAGTGAGTTATTTAAGGTAATACATGAGCTTTAAATCACTCACTTAATATTAATTAATAGTTGGAGAATTATTGAAACTTGTAAACAATAATTGACTAGGGGGGTCTTATAATTATTTGTGTTCCATAGTGAAAGATATTTTCATACTGATTTTCTTTTCATATTTAAATCTAGCTACTTTCAACCATACATTTTGTATGTATCATATATGACATGGCAAAAAAAATTGCACTATATTTTATTTTATTGTGCTTCCTATTTTTTTTTCAGAAATCTATTGTTTTCGGTTTTGGGTTTTTCAGTTAAATATAAAAAATTGTGTGTCACCCATTTAAGTAATTTTTCCATTAAACTATTAGGATTAATATTTTTTTAAGATTTAGGTTTGTTTCGAAATACGTTAAAAATACGAGTGTATAATAAACGTCAAATTATATTTTGTTAATTTTTCATTTAACTTCGAACTCACAGTGCTACCAGAAAAGTTAAAGTATAGTAGAAGTAAAATCTCCAAAATATTTCCGCCTGCCCACAAAATTCGGCAGTATACTAAGCGCTTCAGTTGAGATCCGTCGTTCGAAGTTTGAGCGTTGCGTTCCAGAACAGAGGCGGATTGGCGAAAATGAGTACGTTACTGTGTGCTTCTGTTGGGTGTCTAAACACGTCGAAAAAATCGTTTATATTTTCTTTTATGCATTATAGTTAGTTTAAATCTTCTAATCAATTTATTTAAAATAAAATATGCAATATGTTTCTATCTAATGTTTTGAATAAATTCTTGTTTTGACGCCACGTAAACGTAACGTAAATGTAAAACAGTGAAGGTGAGTATTTTTAACCATATGGGTTATAAAAATGAAATGAAAATAGGAAGTATTTTAAAATCTGTATATCCACAAATAATAAATAATTAAGGAAATCTTGAATTTTTGTCACCTCCAGCTTTGGCCTCAATTCTAATGTTTACTTCCTTCGTAAAAGGCAAGTATTGTAATCATGAAAAAATTACCCTGCGAGATTTTTTCAGATCTTCACGTTTTACGGTCCATAGATGACGAGAAACATACTTTCTCAATTCTGTCGGTCTGTCTGTCTGTTCGCGCCGTAGCTAAAAAACTAGTTACCCGATTGATTTCAAATTTTGGTAAAAAATTAAGGGTCATTTAGAGATGACCTAGTAACATTTTAGTAAAAAGCCAACATAACGAAACCAAATGACAGCCTAATGAAATGTTAAAAAAAATATTATTAAAAAACTACTCATCCAATTCATCTCAAATTTTGCAAAAACATCAAGTATTATGTTGGAATCAACTGGTAAAATTTTGATACGAATCCAAGATGGCGGAACAAAATAGCGGTATAATAAAATATTTAAAAATTCAGCCCGAAAAAACTACTTAATGGATTGATTTCTTTAAATTATGTGCCGAACTAATTTTAATAAAATTTTTAGAATCGTGAAAAATCTCTCTCTCAGGTTTTACATATCTCCACGTTTTAGAGTCCCTAGATGCCAAAAACATGTTTTATCAATTGCGTCGGTTTGTCTGTCTGTCTGTCAGTTCGCGACATAGCTTCAATACTACTTATCCGATTGACAAATTTTGACTAAAAATTAAGGGTCATATAGGAACATTGTTAAAAAAGTTTGTTAGAGTGATGTATTATTGGGGGTTAAGATCCAGTAAAAAAACAAATCTTTATTTAAATTGTCGATGCTTTGCAACTAACTTTGCATCTTCAGAACACATATAGATCCTATATCTTGCATGAAACCCATATTATCAGTTTTTACTTACTCCGTATGGTCTGCAAATTTTTTTATATTAGATATTAAATTTCTAAATGGTTTTCGTTAACGATCCTCCGGTTGTTATGTTGGAATGGTGTATTATTTCGGGTTAGGATCCAATAAAAAAACAAAAGACTTTTTTTTTAAATTTCGCAACTTTATTGTTGCATCCTCAGGACACATATAGATTCGATATCCTGCATGAAACCCATATTATCAGTCTTTACCTACTACAGTCCCAAGTAGCACTTTTACTCATGAATACGTCATTGTTATCACAAGTATTTTCATTGAAGTAACCGGAACTTGATGTCGCCACGTTCTGTTTTCCCTGAGACTACGTAGTCATTACCAAAAAAGGGAACAATTTTAGGGTAACTATTTCATGAATAACATGTAACTGCGACTTTGACTATTACGTAGATAGTACCGAATTGTGTAGTTCCATTTAAGTAGCCGAATAGTAATAATTCACTCTATTCGTCACTTTCTTATTTCTGTCATTATTCAATGCGTTTTAAAAATATGTATGGATCGTTTAAATACAAACAAAACAGTTATGGCGATTACAAACACTCAAATTGGGTATATGGTGTAGAGCGTATAAAATACGTTATTGGTATTTGAGGTAGGACACATGAATTTCACTTAGTTTTCTGGCTATGCTAAGGACTTAAAATTAAAACGCAGGCAAATTCTCTGGTGAATATGCTGATAATAGTCGTACAAAATTACGCGCCTTTAAAATTCGTTAATTTTCAATACATTTTGGTCAAATATATTGGCCAATTTAAATCTCAAAAATGTAATTTTGGACTTTGGTTTAAATAGTAATTATCTTTAAATATCTTATTATAAAGAGTAATTCTTTTTTTACGTAATGTTTAATTTGTATGCATTTTTAATCTTTATACTCACAAAAACAAATATCATAGCTAAATATTTATATGGGAGATGAAAATAAACAATGGCGTTCTATTGGAATTTTACTTTTAGGTTGGCTGTATTTCTTTGCTGAGAAAATTACTTAACATCAAGTGTCTACGACTGCTGCCATACACTTTCATAGTTTCGGATTCTTTAATTACGCAACTGTCACTTATACAAAAGTGTCTACGACTGATGCCATATGCTTTTATAGTTTCGGATTCTTTAATTACGCAACTATCACGTATACACAATTACACTGAAGTCTTGAACACTAAGGTGGTACGAATAAAGTTATCTACAAAATTCTTGTTAAACCTATACTGTATATTATTACCAAGCGGTTACGATTTGGGAATATTCCGCCGGTTCTTTAAAATGTAATGCGTTGTGTTGTAGCATCCGGAGAGTTGCGGTACTTGAGTCACTACTTTAATTTTGCCGTCTATCATAACCATAACCGACTTCCGGTCGGACCACCGAGCTAAACACACGTGCCCGGAAAGGCTCCCTGACGGCGGGAAAAAAGTGTTGTTTTTCGTGTTGTTTTGATGGGCAGCCCAACGACCTTTGTGGAAACATCACTGAGGGAACGTCCTACATAACGGGCCAATCGCTGTGAGGCGGAGAGTCCTAAGGGTTGTGAGAATTGTGTTTTCTTCCTCTGGATAGGCTAATCTAACAAGTCCAAAAGTCATGCGGTGACCAGAAAGTTCCACGGGAGTGCGCAATTCTGGCATCGCTTTGAAAGAAAAGGATATACGTCAAAATCAGTTGAAGTCCTAGGAGTTAACCCTGTGATAGTGGAAAAAATGTGACTTAGCAAAGGAATACATATTTAGATACGAAAAAAATCTGAGACAAAATTCAGGATTATCCAGGGGCAGTAGGCCCGATATTCTGGATGTTCCAAATAAACAAATGAGCTAAGTGACGAAAGCTACTTTTTTTTGGTATGTGAATGTGAATCATTATAAATCATTTTAACTTGTTGCTCGTAGACGGTAACACAACACATACACAACTAATTAATAATAATAATAATAATAATAACGTTTATTAAATTCATACAAACATACATGAAATATATCAAACACATAGATTAATATAAATATAACAGTAAAATTAAATAATAAGGACAAATAGAATTAAGAAGGAAAGTAATGAACGTTGTGAAACCACAGAAGCATGTCTTAAGAACGCTCGTGAGTGGTGGACTTAATATACTTATAATAATAAAGCCAAAGTAAACAAACAAACAAATAAACTAATAATAATGTAAATTCAATACACATTTTAAACAGTTTGAGTTCAAATCGAGAGTATGTATTAAAGAAGAAAGCAGTCAAATTCGGGGATTGAGATTAGCCAAGTGTAATAATCATTTATTATATTAGAGTTTATGTCTATTTTAGTGAATTTTTGTTTATAATGATACCTAAACTAGATATTTTAAATTAATTAAGTTATTAAAGGTAAGTCAGTCACTGTCCAGTAGCCAATTGTGAAGCGAACACTTAAATTTTTTAAAACTTTTTATCGATTTTATTTAACATGTTGTACAGTCGAGGTGAAAAATAATTACACGATCTTTGTCCGTTTGTTTTAAGGGTAGATGTGAAATACGCAGCCTTATTTCGAGTATTATATGAGTGATCACTATTAATAATTTTAATATTGCCCTTTTTTATGTTTTTAATTATATTTAAACAATATATCTGACGAACATCAAGAAGTTTACTCTCTCTAAATAGCAAATCTGTTGAATAGGTTTTGGGTTTCCGATAGATAATCTTGATTTTGTAATTTTGAGATATTCTTCTTTTCATGCAGTTAATGATGCTTACACCCCCTTATATTATTAATTTTTCGTGGTTTAACTAGCAATGTTTGATAATATTCGTTATTCTATTTAATTCATAGTTTGAAATATTACGTTATTTAACAAGTGAGTTATTTAAGGTAATACATGAGCTTTAAATCACTCACTTAATATTAATTAATAGTTGGAGAATTATTGAAACTTGTAAACAATAATTGACTAGGGGGGTCTTATAATTATTTGTGTTCCATAGTGAAAGATATTTTCATACTGATTTTCTTTTCATATTTAAATCTAGCTACTTTCAACCATACATTTTGTATGTATCATATATGACATGGCAAAAAAAATTGCACTATATTTTATTTTATTGTGCTTCCTATTTTTTTTTCAGAAATCTATTGTTTTCGGTTTTGGGTTTTTCAGTTAAATATAAAAAATTGTGTGTCACCCATTTAAGTAATTTTTCCATTAAACTATTAGGATTAATATTTTTTTAAGATTTAGGTTTGTTTCGAAATACGTTAAAAATACGAGTGTATAATAAACGTCAAATTATATTTTGTTAATTTTTCATTTAACTTCGAACTCACAGTGCTACCAGAAAAGTTAAAGTATAGTAGAAGTAAAATCTCCAAAATATTTCCGCCTGCCCACAAAATTCGGCAGTATACTAAGCGCTTCAGTTGAGATCCGTCGTTCGAAGTTTGAGCGTTGCGTTCCAGAACAGAGGCGGATTGGCGAAAATGAGTACGTTACTGTGTGCTTCTGTTGGGTGTCTAAACACGTCGAAAAAATCGTTTATATTTTCTTTTATGCATTATAGTTAGTTTAAATCTTCTAATCAATTTATTTAAAATAAAATATGCAATATGTTTCTATCTAATGTTTTGAATAAATTCTTGTTTTGACGCCACGTAAACGTAACGTAAATGTAAAACAGTGAAGGTGAGTATTTTTAACCATATGGGTTATAAAAATGAAATGAAAATAGGAAGTATTTTAAAATCTGTATATCCACAAATAATAAATAATTAAGGAAATCTTGAATTTTTGTCACCTCCAGCTTTGGCCTCAATTCTAATGTTTACTTCCTTCGTAAAAGGCAAGTATTGTAATCATGAAAAAATTACCCTGCGAGATTTTTTCAGATCTTCACGTTTTACGGTCCATAGATGACGAGAAACATACTTTCTCAATTCTGTCGGTCTGTCTGTCTGTTCGCGCCGTAGCTAAAAAACTAGTTACCCGATTGATTTCAAATTTTGGTAAAAAATTAAGGGTCATTTAGAGATGACCTAGTAACATTTTAGTAAAAAGCCAACATAACGAAACCAAATGACAGCCTAATGAAATGTTAAAAAAAATATTATTAAAAAACTACTCATCCAATTCATCTCAAATTTTGCAAAAACATCAAGTATTATGTTGGAATCAACTGGTAAAATTTTGATACGAATCCAAGATGGCGGAACAAAATAGCGGTATAATAAAATATTTAAAAATTCAGCCCGAAAAAACTACTTAATGGATTGATTTCTTTAAATTATGTGCCGAACTAATTTTAATAAAATTTTTAGAATCGTGAAAAATCTCTCTCTCAGGTTTTACATATCTCCACGTTTTAGAGTCCCTAGATGCCAAAAACATGTTTTATCAATTGCGTCGGTTTGTCTGTCACTTCGCGACATAGCTTCAATACTACTTATCCGATTGACAAATTTTGACTAAAAATTAAGGGTCATATAGGAACATTGTTAAAAAAGTTTGTTAGAGTGATGTATTATTGGGGGTTAAGATCCAGTAAAAAAACAAATCTTTATTTAAATTGTCGATGCTTTGCAACTAACTTTGCATCTTCAGAACACATATAGATCCTATATCTTGCATGAAACCCATATTATCAGTTTTTACTTACTCCGTATGGTCTGCAAATTTTTTTATATTAGATATTAAATTTCTAAATGGTTTTCGTTAACGATCCTCCGGTTGTTATGTTGGAATGGTGTATTATTTCGGGTTAGGATCCAATAAAAAAACAAAAGACTTTTTTTTTAAATTTCGCAACTTTATTGTTGCATCCTCAGGACACATATAGATTCGATATCCTGCATGAAACCCATATTATCAGTCTTTACCTACTACAGTCCCAAGTAGCACTTTTACTCATGAATACGTCATTGTTATCACAAGTATTTTCATTGAAGTAACCGGAACTTGATGTCGCCACGTTCTGTTTTCCCTGAGACTACGTAGTCATTACCAAAAAAGGGAACAATTTTAGGGTAACTATTTCATGAATAACATGTAACTGCGACTTTGACTATTACGTAGATAGTACCGAATTGTGTAGTTCCATTTAAGTAGCCGAATAGTAATAATTCACTCTATTCGTCACTTTCTTATTTCTGTCATTATTCAATGCGTTTTAAAAATATGTATGGATCGTTTAAATACAAACAAAACAGTTATGGCGATTACAAACACTCAAATTGGGTATATGGTGTAGAGCGTATAAAATACGTTATTGGTATTTGAGGTAGGACACATGAATTTCACTTAGTTTTCTGGCTATGCTAAGGACTTAAAATTAAAACGCAGGCAAATTCTCTGGTGAATATGCTGATAATAGTCGTACAAAATTACGCGCCTTTAAAATTCGTTAATTTTCAATACATTTTGGTCAAATATATTGGCCAATTTAAATCTCAAAAATGTAATTTTGGACTTTGGTTTAAATAGTAATTATCTTTAAATATCTTATTATAAAGAGTAATTCTTTTTTTACGTAATGTTTAATTTGTATGCATTTTTAATCTTTATACTCACAAAAACAAATATCATAGCTAAATATTTATATGGGAGATGAAAATAAACAATGGCGTTCTATTGGAATTTTACTTTTAGGTTGGCTGTATTTCTTTGCTGAGAAAATTACTTAACATCAAGTGTCTACGACTGCTGCCATACACTTTCATAGTTTCGGATTCTTTAATTACGCAACTGTCACTTATACAAAAGTGTCTACGACTGATGCCATATGCTTTTATAGTTTCGGATTCTTTAATTACGCAACTATCACGTATACACAATTACACTGAAGTCTTGAACACTAAGGTGGTACGAATAAAGTTATCTACAAAATTCTTGTTAAACCTATACTGTATATTATTACCAAGCGGTTACGATTTGGGAATATTCCGCCGGTTCTTTAAAATGTAATGCGTTGTGTTGTAGCATCCGGAGAGTTGCGGTACTTGAGTCACTACTTTAATTTTGCCGTCTATCATAACCATAACCGACTTCCGGTCGGACCACCGAGCTAAACACACGTGCCCGGAAAGGCTCCCTGACGGCGGGAAAAAAGTGTTGTTTTTCGTGTTGTTTTGATGGGCAGCCCAACGACCTTTGTGGAAACATCACTGAGGGAACGTCCTACATAACGGGCCAATCGCTGTGAGGCGGAGAGTCCTAAGGGTTGTGAGAATTGTGTTTTCTTCCTCTGGATAGGCTAATCTAACAAGTCCAAAAGTCATGCGGTGACCAGAAAGTTCCACGGGAGTGCGCAATTCTGGCATCGCTTTGAAAGAAAAGGATATACGTCAAAATCAGTTGAAGTCCTAGGAGTTAACCCTGTGATAGTGGAAAAAATGTGACTTAGCAAAGGAATACATATTTAGATACGAAAAAAATCTGAGACAAAATTCAGGATTATCCAGGGGCAGTAGGCCCGATATTCTGGATGTTCCAAATAAACAAATGAGCTAAGTGACGAAAGCTACTTTTTTTTGGTATGTGAATGTGAATCATTATAAATCATTTTAACTTGTTGCTCGTAGACGGTAACACAACACATACACAACTAATTAATAATAATAATAATAATAATAACGTTTATTAAATTCATACAAACATACATGAAATATATCAAACACATAGATTAATATAAATATAACAGTAAAATTAAATAATAAGGACAAATAGAATTAAGAAGGAAAGTAATGAACGTTGTGAAACCACAGAAGCATGTCTTAAGAACGCTCGTGAGTGGTGGACTTAATATACTTATAATAATAAAGCCAAAGTAAACAAACAAACAAATAAACTAATAATAATGTAAATTCAATACACATTTTAAACAGTTTGAGTTCAAATCGAGAGTATGTATTAAAGAAGAAAGCAGTCAAATTCGGGGATTGAGATTAGCCAAGTGTAATAATCATTTATTATATTAGAGTTTATGTCTATTTTAGTGAATTTTTGTTTATAATGATACCTAAACTAGATATTTTAAATTAATTAAGTTATTAAAGGTAAGTCTGTCACTGTCCAGTAGCCAATTGTGAAGCGAACACTTAAATTTTTTAAAACTTTTTATCGATTTTATGTAACATGTTGTACAGTCGAGGTGAAAAATAATTACACGATCTTTGTCCGTTTGTTTTAAGGGTAGATGTGAAATACGCAGCCTTATTTCGAGTATTATATGAGTGATCACTATTAATAATTTTAATATTGCCCTTTTTTATGTTTTTAATTATATTTAAACAATATATCTGACGAACATCAAGAAGTTTACTCTCTCTAAATAGCAAATCTGTTGAATAGGTTTTGGGTTTCCGATAGATAATCTTGATAAGCCACTTTTGAATTGAATTCAAATTTTCAGGATGGTTTTCTGACACTCCGCCCCAACCTATTATGCCATAAGAAAGATGAGTTTGAACCAAGGACATATACAATATTTTTAATTGGCCCGTATCAAGAAAGTCTCTTAAGTAAGTAAATTTTCCCAGCAGTCCTCTTAATTTATTAACAACATTTTTGATTTGCAAATCCCACTTAAGATGACAATCAATTTCTATCCCAAGATATTTTATGGAAGAGGTTTGAGGGATATCTGTATTGTCAACTTTTAAAGATCCTAAATTTGGGAGATAATTTTTATCCGATGTAAATGGTATTTATTTTGTTTTTTCCAAATTTAAGGTTAACTTGTTTTGTTGGTACCATAATTTTAAAGCTGTGATGTCATCAATTACCATGTTTTTTAGGGACTGCCTTAATAGCTCTAGACCGAATTACAACGACTTTAGACGGACAGTGGCGACAATAGAAGCCCACCCGCCAAATTGATGCAAAATTTCTAAAGGTTTAAATGGAGGCACACATATTATCGTTAGTTTTTCGCAAAATATGACTAAATTAATCTACTTTTATATTGACAACCTCTGTCAGCGTCAGTTGTAAATGTAGAGTTATATTAATGTTTTACTTTAATAATATCTAGTACAAACTTGCTTTTTCATTTATATTTTTAATAAATAATAATATAACAATGTTTGTGCAAGCGATTAATGAGAGTTGTCTGCCAAGTGAATTTAGTAATGTAATATGTACTGAAGAAGCCTACAAAATAAAGGTTCTTTTTATGCTAATCTTAGAAAGCTTCTACCTCAAATTGAGGTGCTGAATGAAGTAAAACATACACTAAGACATGAAACAATGTTGTCTTTTACAGCAAAATAAAACCAAAATATAATAATGTGCAATATCTAATAACTTTTCTTGGAGTAAACTTAAGAGATTTACGGTCATAGTCATTTACACATTCATCACAAACACTTTATAATTACAAACAAAAAACAGGTGAACCAGGCTTAAATACATTTCTCAATATGGCCAATGGCTGAGAACTACTTATTTGAATCAATATTCATTTTAATAATCACAAACTAATAAAATGAGACACAAAAATCAAAAACCTCATAAGAAATCCACGTAGGCGAAAAATAATCAAACGATTTTAACAGCAATGTGGCCGAACCGATCAAAAACTGGTTACTCTATTGTTGCCACTGTCCTTGTAAAATCACGGAATCTCGTACCAGCGCCCCCTATCTCCTCAAGTACAAGAGGTAATAGTTTACTCGTAGCAAATAATTACTGCAATTCGTATTTCTAAGTTGCAACGACTCGTTGAACTTTATAATAATACGTTACAGGGGTACATTTGAACGTAATGGAATAGTCTCTGCAAAGTGCCAGAAGGTACTGATACTTAAAAATTGTAATTTAGTAAACAGATTAGAAACAGTAACTGTGAAAAATTACTATTATTTTACGGAAAAGAAATAACAACCTTGGAGTCAATTGCTTAAGTAGTTGCTTGGCATTAGTTATAATATAATTACTTTACATGGAAACTTACCATAAAGTATTATTCGCAGTAACAAATACATATATAATACTTAAAAACGTGTAACCCAAAGCGTTTGTTGATATATAGTAGGATTATTAGTAATAAATACGTAAAAACTCTTAAAGAGTAGTAGTGGAAACAGTTGTAGCTACGTTGGTACTAGCTGGGGTGGTCCGCAGGTATTTCCCAGATATAAAGTTTCTGAGTGGTTTTCGTTAACGATCCTCTTGTTTTTATGTTAGAGTGGTGTATTATTTGGGGTTAGGATCCAGTAAAAAAGCAAAAGTCTTTTTTTAAATCGTCGACGTTTCGCAACTAAATTGTTGCATTTTCAGGACACATAGATTTTATATCCTGAATGAAACCCATATTACCAGTCTTTACTCACTCCGTTGGTTCGTAGATATTTCCCAGATAATGAGTTTCTAAATGGCTTTTGTTGACGATCTTCTTGTTGTTATGTTAGAGTATTGTATTATTTGGGGTTAGGAAATATCTGCGGACCAACGGAGTAGATGAAGATTGATAATATAGGTTTCATGCAGAATATAAAATCTGTGTCCGCGGGATGCAACAATAAAGTTGGGAAACGTCGATAATTTAACAAAAGGCTTTTGTTTTTCATTTATTGGATCTTAACCCTCAAATAATACACTACTAACATAATAACAAGGACACATATTATCAATCTTTACCTACTACGCTGGTCCGCAGTTATTTCCGAAATATGAAGTTTCTAAATGGTTTTCGTTAAAGATCCTCTTGTTTTTATGTTGTGTTAGAGTGGTGTATTATTTGAGGTTAGGATCTAGTAAAAAAACTAAAACAAAAGTCTATTTTTAAATTGCCGACGCTTCGCAATTTTATTGTTGCATCTTCAGGACACATATATAGAGTTTTTTATCCTGCGTAAAACCCATAGTATCAGTCTTTACCTATTCCGTTAGTTCGCAGATATTTCCCAGATATTAAGTTTCTAAATAGTTTTCATTAACAATCTTCTTGTTGTTATGTTAGAGTGGTGTATTATTTGGGGTTAGGATATATCTGCAGGCCAACGCAGTAGGTAAAGACTGATAATATAGGTTTCATGTAGCATATAAAATCTGTGTCCTAAGGATGTAACAATAAACTTGTGAAACGTCGACAATTAAAAAAAAAGGCTTTTGTTTTTTATTTACTGGATTCTAAGTCCAAATAGTACACCACTCTAACATAACCTACAAGAGGATCGTAAACGTAAACCATTTAGAAACCAAATATCTGCGGACCAACGGAATAGGTAAAAACTGAAAATATGGGTTTCAATTTAAGATGTCGAAACGAAATGGCGGCCAAAAAATCGACGTAAAAAAATCTTGTTCAATTGACTTTAAATTTTGCAGAAAAATTAAATATGAAAATGGGATAATGTGGTACGAATTCAACATGACGTAACAAACTGGTGGTATGTGTCAATGTAAAAACTACTTATTGAATTTATTTTATTTATGCCCAAAAGTTAAGTAGGTAGAAAGAACATAGTAAAATATTGGTAGGAATCACACTTTACTATTCCTAACAAATATAAAAAATCATAACGGGCGAAGTTCCGGGTAAAGGAAATATAACCATTTTTTGATTTTTTAGGATACTCTAAAGTTTTATTCCTCCGCGTTTTAAACTCCTACTAATTTCTGAATTGAAATGTTAAATAAATTGTACAACCTATTTTTTATTTAAATTAAAAATTTAACGTGTCAAATCTTGAATCTGTTTTTGGATGCCCAAAATTCGTAATCTAATTAATTTCATATGCTTATTAAAATCAGAATTAACGAATTTGTCTCTCTAAAATATCTGAAACTATAATTGTATGTTCGCCAGAAGAATTGAAAAACGCGAGAAATTGTTTCCATAAAAAAAAACAGTAACTTTGGAATTCAAAGTGTGTATACCCAAAAGTCCGTATTAGGATTTCTCCACTGTCAGTTTTTGGGAAAAAATAAGAAAATACGACATAATTTTACCCTAAGAATATTTTTTTGTCACTTCATGCTCTATTTAAATCCTTCATCTACTTTGATTATGGCCAAAATCAGTCCTGTTAACTCGTGAGCTAATAGACATATCGAGATATTCTTTGATAAAAATTGGTTTTTACACGATGTGAGAAACTTGAGACATTTAAGACGATTTAAGTAAAAAAAAAAAATATTTTTGCCGTATTTGTTCTCATCTTGCAGATGGAGACGTACTATTGCTTACATCAAATTTTACAATATTCCGTTTTCACGTAATTTTTTATCCGATGATAAAACGATATTTTATATTTTATTGTGTGCCCATATTTTTCTAAATATATCTCTGGCTAGTGCCCGAGTTCACTTGACCAGCCGCGGCGTTAGGAAACTTAATAATTCGGGCATATACGTTGACACAAGTTATCACGAGACGCGAAAAAAAATTGACATAAATAGATAAAAGAATTTGCCTAGGAGTGGACCTACTGGTTTATTTCTACTATGGTTAAAGTATACCTTGTGCTATAAAAAAAGGTGCAATCCTTTACCTAGACCGAAAATTATAATGTATAAATACTGAACCTTGTTTATATAACCGAAATTAACAGAAAATCGAGAGAAAAGTTATTGGTTATACCTCCATCTCCCATCCGGAGCACCTACACTTTGCTGTTTAAAATTATGAAAAATTAAGTCTTACACGCTTGTTTTTCTTTAACAAAACTTAAATGGATGAGCGTAAACGCGACTATTTTTCCCAAGAAAAAAAAAACATTCAAGACGATACAATTTAACCGAATCAAGGATAACCAAACCAAACCTAATCTAACTTCACAATTTATTAATCTTAAAATTTAGTTCTCTTCTGTTTGTTAGTTTCGGTGTTCCTTAACAGAACATTTTTTTAAAATAATAACAGAGGCGCGGACATGCACCTATTCAAGGAACACATAATCCAAAGAGACCTATGCTAATAATAACCAACAGAGGCGCGTAAACGCACGTTTCTCAAGGGATCTAATATCTAATTTAACTTAATGTACGGGACGTCTGGTTTTAATTTATACGGCATTTACAAGTTTAACTTTTAGAACTTTTAAAAAATATTATGCATAAAAGTTTAATGGTTTTCTCTAAACCACCAGGATTTGCTAAAACATTAAACACATGGAAATTCAAAAGTAAAAAATGAGCATCAACTTTTTTAAATGGAACACTATTTATAATTTTATTTCAATAAAGGGGCTGTTTCTTGCTAATTACAAAGATACCAGGTTTGGTACCAACTTGTCGGAAACCCTAGATATTTAAATAACACTAGATCTAATTGTTTACATTTTATAATCAAACATTGAATCCTTCATAATTCACGTACCTTATCCAAATTTAAAAATGGAACATTATACAAACCCTTTGAATACTGCGGATAATGAGTAGGTATTACATTTTCCTTCGTTAAACTTGGTTTTGTAAAATGAAAGTTACTTTGATAATCGCTTATCAAATATTATGGTATTATTTTTTTATTGCCGATAAATACATTTTATTTCTAAAAATATTAACATATTCGAAAGAAATACGCATTACAGCGTTGTAGTTTTTCCACATGCGGGTATTGCACAAATAGTTTAGTTTTTGTGAATTGTAGGTGTTTTTTTTTTAAGAAGATTGTGTTTTTTTGTATAGACACGGTACATGCTTGTGTAGGGTGTGAAAAAGTGTGCTACTCAGATTCAAATTTAAGTTTTGGTGAGGTAAGTGAGGTTATATGACATGGATTATTTCATTATTGTTTAGTCATGGACGTAGAAGTTGGGGATTCCATGTTTTAATACATACTACCTATTGTCTACCTATTAATTCATGCTGATACAAAACGTCTTAGATTTATTTCATTTCTGTAATCTGGAAACAAAGATTGTACAACAATATATTTGAATATTTTTTGATTTCGGGATCGGCCGTTTTTGGCCAGAGCCACTCGGTGGTATTTTCGAAAATATCCCAAACTTAAAGAACTTGGGTTAAGATAAGTTGGCTGCAATATTTCTATAAAAACCTGTTTGAGGCTCAGGTTGTGGAGCCCTGAAATAGAAGTTTTTGATATTTCATATCTTTTTTGGGTTAAATAGGAATCCCGATAGGAATAATTATGTTTCTGACTCGAACAGTCTTTTATTTTTTATATATATTTATAGAAATTCAAAGTAAACACCGTTCTCTCTACACTTGATATTCGTACTAGAAATACACTTTTATCAAAAGCACTTGGAGCAGGGGCTCTAAAAGAAATATATTATTATGAAAACATTTATATAGGTATTGTAGTTTAATACATTGCTTTATTAATTTATATTTAAATTGTACATTTCTTGTATTTTTTGGTTTGTGCTAGCTTCAACAAGTATGGAAATTAATCAAAACCTTATTTTTAATTTTCATTTATACAAATATAAGATATTTTCATTGAAGTATAGAATAAATGATAGGACTAATTTTTTACTTTGAAATATAGAACATGTGGCAACCCTAATTTATACCTATTTCGTTGGTTTAATAAAAAAAGGTTGGGCACCACCCACCAATATTGAATATACGTTTTAAAACTTAGGTCTATCGTTACGCCTGTAGGCAAATGAAATTATATCATTGATCCTGTAGATTATTATGTAATTTTTTTAGTGTAATAAATAAAAAATATAAAGTAAATTTATGAATTGGTGAAAAAGCATAGATTCCTTAGTTAAGATCAATTTGTTTTTATTTTTAATTGCACTGCCTATGAACCTTTTTTTAAATAAGTTGTAGAATATTAGGTTTTATTCTAGCAAACAATTTAGAACGGTTTCAAATCGGTTTTAGCCATGGTGGATTGCTTGCTACAACATAAAGTGGCATAATTTGATGATCATTTTTAAATAAATAATACCTAAACACATTAAATATTAAATATATATATATATATATATATATATATATATATATATATATATATTTAAATGTCTGTGTTCGTATACTTTCTCTTCTCTCCCTTTATTCAATTGGTACTTAAAATAGTATGCACGGTGTGTATTTCTTATTAACCCATATAATTAGGAGAGTAGCTGATTTTTTAAATAAACCACAAAGTCACTACTATAATACTAATTTGTTTTAGGTAGCGATATCCTGGTGACATAAGCAGTAGCGGGCTAAAATTTTGGAATTCTAAAAACGATTATTGCCAATCAGAGAAAGGATGGTTGAAAGCACTCTCCTATTCCAGAACAATGGTAGTTATTGGTGTCTCTTAGCTAACACATGTTCTTGCACAATTTTATATAATTTAGAAATAAATGAAATAAGAATTGTTAATATTATTTTTGTAATAGGTTAGATAAATATATTAAAAACCTTTTCTCGATTTAGCTAGATATATAGACATGTACTTTCTAACTTCATAGATCTGTATAATATACATATACTGAATAAAATACTTATATGTTCCACCCTTTTTTAAACATTGAACTTGTATAGATAATTTAATTAAAATTAACTTGAAAGTTTGTTTTATTTATCTTTTACCCAGTCTGTTACAATCATACTCAGAAGAATCCTTATTATGATAACAGATGTTACATGATCCAAGTTAAGCAAAACTAAAAGAATCAGGTAATCCTGAATGAAGGAACTTTTTTTAACAAACTATACTCGTTTTACAAAACGGGGATAAAACTTAACTAACCAGTGATTTTATTTTTTTATTCCCAATGAAAGAAATAATCATGTTTGCCAAAAAAAAATGATGCAAGACAATTTTTTTGTATATTTTATTTCTATTTGATGAACCCCGCAGGGGGCGTGAGACTATGTCTCATTGCTTGGAGAGTGACGACCCCACGGACCTCAGTTTCTGGGTAGACAGAACCCATCGCCGTAGTGAAGGCAAACTGTCTAGGGAAGGCACCCGAAAAAACCAAAGGGGTAGATGGAGCTCCTGGTCACAGTGAAGACAGTCCATCTAGAGAAGCGCACCCGAACAAACCTACTCAATAAACCATGATGTCGGAATTACAAAACTTGGTACCCCAGGTGGGTAGGACCGATGGTCTAGAATCCCACTCTACCTCTATGGAGGTAGGCTGCTCCACGGATTCTGGGGGGGGGGCGTAAAACCGATTACCCTTTATCCCTTGGTGCAAAGCCAGGCTAAGGGACAGAGCAACTCCTCTGGCAATACATCGTATAAGACAAATACTAATACACATAATTCAGAATACCCTAAATTTCCATCCAAAAGGCAATGAACATCTTCCCCTGAAATTATAATAGATAATGAACAATATGATCAGTATTTCATAATAAAAAGAACAACAGACAATTTTTCTAATGTATCCCCGTTTTTACTATACAGATATATTTCAAAGGATATTGGAGATAATCTCAATATTAAAAGACTTAGAGATGGCTCACTTTTAATTAAAGTTCATACCTTAGCCCAATCACTTAAAATTAGTTCCCTTAAAAACCTAGGAGAATTCCTCGTCATATCAGAAACGCACAAAACACTAAATTTTGTTAAAGGTGTTGTCTCATGCAGGGACCTCCTTGGAATGTCTGAAGAAGATATTTTAGATGGTTTCTTAGAGCAGGGAGTCATCGCTGTTAAACGCTAAAGAAAAAAGACGGAAACCTCGAACTTACTGCCTCCTTAAACCTTACGTTTAAACGTCATAACCTTCCCTCTTCTGTTCAAGCTGGCTGGATAAACCTTAAAGTTCGGCCCTACTTTCCTCAACCCTTAAGATATTTCAAATGCCAAAGATTTGGACATCTTTCTATAAATTGTACCAACGAACCTTTATGCCCTTCTTGTGGTAAAAACAGCCATCCCGACAAATCCTGTTCTCCTCCTCCCCTCTGCGTCAATTATAATGAAAACCACTCCCCCAGATATAAAGGCTGTGCAGTTTACAAACATGAAATCAACATCCAAAAACTAAAAACTACCGAAAAACTGTCATATGGTGATGCTAGGAATATACTTGCAGCTCAAGACCCCAGGAAAGATAATCTCTTTTCATCAATCCTCAAAAAACCCAACTCCAGCTCATGCCAGCACAATCCTCTTGTTACTAACACTGTCAATAATACTCCAGACGCTTCCTCCAAACCGTCCTCCCCCATGATCCTCCCCAACAATGCCTCTTCCCTACATCCTAAAACTCCCTCCCACACTAAACCCATCCTAGCTCCCCCAACTCACAAACCTTTCCTCATCACGACCTTTCCACTCGTCTTCCCCAAGCTCTTTTGTTTCTACCAACAAATCTTCTTCATCTAAATTTAGGCACGACTCCTCAACAAGACGAGGATCGTCTGACTCTTCTATATCTTCGTCCTCTTCTAGAAACCAGTCTTCCTCTCACTCAAAAAAGAAAGATCCACAGAAAGATCGTTCCAAATCAAACAAGTAATCCTGTTCCATCCAACATTCCTACAATGAAATCTTTTCGGCCTTAATAATAGACTGGAAGACCTTAAAATAATAATAAATAATTTTAAATCATCCATAATCTTATTACAAGAAACTAACTTATCCCCAAATAAAAATTTTTCTCTTAAACATTTCAACATAACCAGAAAAGATCGTATCAATCTTAATAAAGCATCAGGTGGCGTTGCCATCCTCATATCGGACCAATATGACTTCGAAGAAGTTCAACTTAACACTCTCCTGGATGCCTCAGCCGTTAAAATTAAAAACCACAACATAACCTTCTGCTCCTTATACATCCCTCCTGCTCACCTTTTAGACCTCGAATCACTCAACTCTTTAATACAACAACTTCCTTCTCCATTTATCCTAGGCGGCGACTTTAATTCTCACCACTCCATGTGGGGTTCCTCCCACAATAATAACAAAGGACATATTGTTGAACAGTTTATTCTGAAAAATTCTCTACATCTACTAAATAATGGATCCCATACATATATATGCTCTTCCTCAGGAACATTCTCAACCATAGACCTCACTATGGGTACACCTAATCGTACAACTAATTAATTACCAATGGGAGATATTGGATGACTCTCATGGCAGCGATCATTTCCCTGTTCTTTGCAGACCCTTAAATTGGTCCCCATCTACTAATATTATAACAGTCTACAATCTCTCCAAGGCAGACTGGAAGAACTATAAAGAATCTTTTAACTGCCCCGAAGAAATATCTCTCAATATACAGGTTACCATAGAAAAGATGGTAAACGCCATCATAAAATGTGCTGACTCCAACATCCCTAAGTCCTACATATTCCCTAATAAACCCCCTCTCCCCTGGTGGAATGAGGATTGTAAAACCGCCATCTTAAATAGGAAAAAGTCACTTTTACACTTTAAACATAATCCATCCACTCAAAACTTCATTCGTTTCAAACAAGCAAGAGCAAAAGCCAAAAGAGTTATCAAATTAGCTAAAGAAACTTCCTGGAAAAAATACATATTTTCCATAAATTCAGATTCCTCTAGTCAAGAAATATGGAACAAAATAAATAGACTTAAAGGTCGTCCCACTAGACTAATTACAGGCATATATGATAAAAATATATGGACAACCAATCCTGAAAACATCTGCGATGCTTTTGCTAAACATTATCATAATATTTCCCGTAATAACAATTTAAGTAATTTACATGAAAACCGGTTACTATCCAACAATGAATCTCCTATAAACTTTTATAGTTCAACTGACTACTCATATAATCTTCCTTTTACTATCGAAGAACTATATTACTCCCTTTCATGTTCAGGCATAGCGCTCCTGGTCCTGACAATATAGTTATACCCGATCACAAACCTTCCTAAGCCTGCCCTTGTCTTCCTACTTGATATCTTTAATCATATTTGGTCCTCACACACCTTTCCTTCTTCATGGAGCCATTCAATATTAATACCCATTCATAAAGCTAATAAACCAAGGTCACACACTGATAATTTTAGACCAATATCCCTTACAAACCACCTTAGTAAGATAATGGAAAAAATTTCAGACTCATGTGGTACCTTGAAAAAAATAAACTGATAGACGTCAATCAATTTGGATTTCGCAAAGGCTATTCAACAATTGATCATCTAGTCAGTTTTGAAATTGACTTACAAACGAACTTTTATAGGAAAAATCATTTAATAGCTGTATTTTTGGATCTAAGTCATGCCTTTGACATAGCAAGGAAGAATAATATCCTTAAAACCCTATTTGAATGGAACATCCGAGGTAATCTCCCCATATTCATAGAAAACTTCCTTCACAACAGATCTTTCCAGACAAGAGTTGGTCATACTTTATCCAAAACATATCCACTAGAAAATGGAATACTACAAGGATCAGTCCTTAGTCCTGCATTATTCATCATAGGATTATCCAACATTAAAGAATACATTCATCCAGATATTTCTTATCGCCTATACGCCGACGATTTAGTAATATACTATTCGTCCCAACATTCTAGAACTTGTGAGAGAAAACTTCAAATTACTTTTAACTCACTACACAATTAGTCTTCTCAGCATGGATTTCTATTTTCCCACTCCAAATCATCAGTTACCC
The DNA here is from genome assembly GCA_030620095.1 of Kuschelorhynchus macadamiae. Taxonomy (NCBI): domain Eukaryota; kingdom Metazoa; phylum Arthropoda; class Insecta; order Coleoptera; family Curculionidae; genus Kuschelorhynchus; species Kuschelorhynchus macadamiae. The sequence goes on from JAUTXW010003057.1 coordinate 384,606, forward strand.
ATTTTTGCAGGAAAAGGAACTGCTCTCGAATGAACTCTCTTTCCATCAATCATAATGAAATTCCAATACTTTCATATTCCAAATTCCTTGGTATGATCCTTGATAGTAAACTAAACTGGATAGAACATTTCAAATTTATTAAATCTAAATGCTCAAAAGATATCATGATGCTCAAAATGCTATCAAATTGCTCTTGGGGGCCAGACACACTCACCCTATTATCCCTCTACAAAAGCATTATTAGATCAAAATTGGACTACGGTTGTATCATATACTCTTCTGCAAGACAATCTTACATAAAAAAACTTGACTGCATACAAAATCAATGCTTACGACTTGCACTTGGAGCATACCAAACTAGCCCTATTCCCAGTATTCACTATCTATCTGTAACAGAACCTCTACATCTGAGACGCTTATATTTATTATACAAATACTCAAGCAAGCTTTGGTTTAAGAAACAGTCCCCCTTACAACAAATATACTTCACACCCTCCATCCCTCCTTACTCTTTCTCCTCAAATGAAACTGTTAGCACCAACATTAAATTTCATAAAGTCTTCATCAGAAAATGGCTTTATTTTCCCCCTGCTGAAAATCTTTCAATTCATGTCTTTCCTCCATGGACTCGCAACCCCCTTAATATCAACCTTGATCTATTAAAATATGATAAAAACATCACAAATCCTGAAATAATCAGAAATCATTTTCAATTTATAATAACTAACCAATATCCGAATCATAAAATACTTTTCACAGATGGCTCTAAATCCCTCACATATGTTGGTGCAGCATTTTACTCAAATGACATATCCAGAAACTTTAACCTTAACAAACATTGCAGCATATTCACCGCTGAATTATTCGCTATCAAATCATCCATTGAACATATAATAAGCTATCCTAAGGATAATTGGGTAATTGCCACCGACTCTCTCAGTGCCCTGAAGTCTATGAATAACTTTTTTTCTACTTATCCCCTCTTATATGACATCCACAACTTGATTATCAGAGCTGAAATATACCACTGAAACATTTCCTTTATTTGGATTCCGAGTCATATTGGTACAAAGGGCAACGAATATGCTGATCGCCTTGCTAAGACTCCTCCAACTTCCCCACTTTTACATTCTAACATATATCTTGCCCACGAGGTACTTACTCTTATACAAACCACCATAAAAAACCTATGCCAATTAGAATGGGACCTTTATGAGGGCAACAACAAATTAATCGAAATTAAACCAAATTTTTATTCTTCACTGATCAGCTCCTCAGTCAATAGAAAGCAATCTGTTATCATGAACAGATTAATGATTGGACACACTAAATTCACTCATGAATATCTTATGAACTCCGACCCCTCCCCCATTTGTCCTTTCTGTAACGAACAAATGTCAGTAAAACATCTCCTCCTAGACTGCCTTTACCTTGAAAACATCAGAAACAAACATTCTATAAACTCTAACAACATCCGCTTAGCATTATCCCTAAATCGAACAAATATAATCAATATATGCAACTTTCTAAAAGAATTAAACCTAATAAATAAAGTCTAAACCAAAACGAAATAAGTGCGCTAAATGGCCATAGTTGCCGATGCGCCCTAAAACCTTTAAATTCTCTCTCTCTCTCTCTATTTGATGAAATGCTGGAGTTATTTCCGGCCTGTAAACCATTCCTTTAAACCCTTTGAACAAAATTTGAAATATGATGTTTAGAAACTATATTGAATGTAAAATTGTGACTAGCTGATTTTTTTATGAAATACTTTCATAACATAGATTTTTAAAATTCTTCAATCGGAGTTCTATATTCGTTTATCAACAACGGGGAACTCGTAACTTTTTAAATGTATGTTATGGTAAAATCTTGACAAAATGGAGGAGTGAGACTAAATGAATGACAATCCATTAATTCAAAATCAGAGACTAATGAGATCAATTAAACCTTAATATTTACTTCTATTACTTACTACTAATCATAAGATCAAGACAAACATTTAATACATATAATATTATATTCAACCAATATATCTCACCATGTAAGAAATCAACAATATTAATTAAATTATTTAATGCGAGATACCGTTACTTTGGTGGGGGGGGAGGTGTTTGAGACAATCAAAATGTTCAACCAGAAAAATTTAAATAAAAGTGACCTTGGAGGGGCCACTCCAGGGCCACTTCAAACACGCCCCTTATATACACCACTGAAGAGAAAACGAGAAAAGGCTTTCTACCGGCAACAAAGAGAAAAATGTCCTCGAGGATGCCCTTGTCTCTCTCGACGCTCGTCTCGTTTCTCTCGTGATATAACAGATCAGAACTCATAATTTTCCTAAACCAAAATAAAAAAAATCCTGCCTTCAAATAGACTTCAGAATTGGCTGCAAAATATGATTCAAAACAATTTTTTAACACTTTTTGATTTTTCAAAGGGCCTGTACATAAAATTAAAATAAAAATTTTGTTGAGAGTGTAAATAAAAGCAAAAGTTTTTAAGAATGAACTTTTTTTCATAGATCCATAACCAAAATAAATAGTTTTTCCTGTCGTCAAAACAATCGGGGCACATACGGCAGGCTTGTATAGTTTATATCATTTTATTGTTATTATAATTTAAGATATATAGCGATTGTTAAAAAAATGTACTCTCTTTTGTTCATATCTTTATGTTGGTTTAACAGTATTAAATAATTATATTATACATCTTCGTTTTAAATTGTGGTCCGTCGTTTCTTCTTCAATTGCACGAGGCATCTTCAGGGATCCTTACTCAGCGAGATCTGAACATTGACTCTACGAGTACTGTACATTGTGTTTAGATCTCGTGGAGTAAAGATCCCTGAGGATACCCCTTTCAATTAAATGCGAAATGTCGGATAGTAATTCCAATTTAACACAGTCCAAGTTTCAAGAAAAATGATTTCTTAATTGACCAAAACCATGAGACTTTGGTTTTAAATTAAGTTAAGTTTTGGAAACAGTTTTCAATATAAAAAAATAGACTTTTATGCTATTATTTGTATTTTTAATAAGCTAACTGTGTTCAAAAAGTTGTAAATAATAAAATACGTTGTAAAAAAATAATAATGGGTAGCCTTTTAGTATATAAAAAAAATAGTTGAACATTAATTTAACCTGTTGAGAATTTTATATTTATATATTTTTTGTCTCTCTAGGCATATTTTTTTGCCTTGAGTTCTGTTAACTATTATTTATTACTTTATCTCTTCATAATTAGGAAAGCCAATTTATTTTTTTTGCCACCTTTCTCAAGTCGTCTTCAGTTTACTTTTCTTCAAGACGGAACAAGCTTTAATAAGAAAAAAATAGGCATTCAGGCTGCCCTCAATATATGTATATATACGCTCTTGGCATGCTCCTGAACACCCTAGTGTATAATATAGAATTAATTTGTTTTCTCTATTATTGCTTTCAACTCATTAAAAAATATACATTTTTGATGTTGAGAAAAACAACAAAAACTCGCCTACAGATAACCATCATTTTGTCTCTTCCCAACTGGTAAGAGAAAATTACTCTTTTGTCTCGTCGATAGGAGAGGCGAGAATCTCTCATATCGGCGGCATCACTTGTTTCTTACTTCTCTTGCTATTATAGTTATTATTTATAATATCCATGTCTAACAATTCCAATTAAAAAACTAAAATATTCAATAACGTTAAAACTTTACCGAATATATTTTCAAAGAATCTATTCTAAATATTTCTTATATGCCAAAGCTCTACGCCACTGGCAAACAAACACACAAGCAATGTTTTTGCAGTATTGTCGAAAATCCGAAAAAGGCCAACAAGGAATAATCTTATTCACTTCAACTCATTGCTTTATTTAAACCAATAAGTGATGACTGGTAATGGGATTTTATGAATGGGATATTGAGTCTCCCCTATTCTTTAGTCTGATGCGGAAATCCTGCTATAAAACGCAGTGTATCCTTTCTAATCAGGACTAATTATTTGTATGTTCTCTCTCTTTCTAACACGCTGCCGTTTATATCAGCGTTTTTATCAGATTTCCCAGTTGTCTTTAAAGATAAATGTATTAAATATGGTACCTATATAATCAGCAACAAGATGCCCATTAATTGAAATATTATTAACAGGGTGTTCCATTTAAAATAACAAAGTCGATGCCCCTTTATACTTCCCTTTTACGTTTTATTGTAATCTAAAAAATCACCAGAATTACCCTCCGTGATTTTTTCAGCTCTTTACATTTGAGGGTCCCTAGATGCCAAAAACATGTTTTCTCAATTACGTTGGTCTGTCTGTCATCAATCTGTCTGTTTGCAGCATAGCTACAAAATTACTTACCTGATTGACTTTAACTTCCGTCAAAGATGAAGGGTCATATGAGGATGACCTGGTAACATTTTGATAAAAACCCATATGGCAAAACAAATCGACGGCCTAGTGAAATTTTACAAACTTTACTAGTAAAAACCTGTTGGCAAATGGCGGCTTAATTATATATTTAAAAAATTATTGTATGGTCACATGAGCAAGAAAGGCAACGTATAAGTAGAACATTACTAGCAAAATTAGATATATGTTATGCGATATGTATGTCCGATATTGTCTAATTTGATCTTTGAAAACATTACAATATATTGATGATATTTGTATATTTTTTGGTAAGAATTAAATAAAACAGAGGAGGAATTCAAAAATAGTGATAGTAGATCAACTACTTTCTTAACTGGAGAGATAAAAAACTCCTTTAATGCTTTAGAAAAGGAGATTACTAAAATTAGTAAAGTTTTAAATGAAAAAAGTTATACAATACAAATTGATAAATTGAATGAATGGGAAAAAACATAAAAATTATATTTCGAATTATTACAAAACATAGAAATTGAACTTCCTTTAAATTGAATATGTATTGAATTCTTGCCTTTTAATTATAGATAATCTATAATCAATAATTTCCTTCAATCGCCACAAATTGTCCAAAGACTCTTGTCCTAAGTATATGAAGTGTGGGCCTTTTGTAATTTGCAGAACAGGGATATCATTTATTTTCTGGACCTGCAGATGAATATTGTTTATCTTCACACTGGTTTGATCAACTTGAGGAAAGTAGAAATTGTTTACAATAATTCCTTGATGAACACAAATGTCTTTCCAATTTTCTTCGGTTAGTGCGATTAAAAATCCAGTTTTCCACCAATGACAATTTTTGGAGAAAAATCATTTAAACTAATGCCAACAAGAACAAATTTTGACAAAGAATTATTTAAAAAATAAATTTTTGAATTAAGAAGCGTTTCTAAAGGTTTATGAACCAAGGCGTTGGTCATAATGACTAAACGAGACTGAAACATATTGCGTTATTCTTGTACTTAAATATTCTCATCCCCACTTTCTTTAAAGTTTCGATTAAAATGGATTAATGAAAAAATAGATTTCCAGTTTGAAATTTGTAATAAAGATAAATAATTAAAATGGTAATGTTTAAAAATAATGCAAAGTTTAATGTAACACTAATGATGGAAAAGTAATAATTTTTGATTCCGTCATAATAATTGGTACAGTTGGGGGTTATAATTTGTAACTGATTATTTTTAAACTCTAACCTTTCGATCCAATTTGTATAAAAAATAAATCGATTTGGATGATACAAAATTTTGAAAAATGTACTTGCATTTTCATCTCCATTTATTCGTTCTATACAACTAATTGTACTATTGTTATTTAATCCAATTTTCATAAATTTACAATATTTACTTAGAGTGACGTCTGTTTTATTCGAAAAACATATTTCACACTGTGTTACGCCAGGGGGATGATGAACATAAAAACATTTTGGAAAATAAAATGAAGAAGAATGAATTGCGATCTACTGATAGTCATTGAAACAAATTAATAATTATATTCCAAATTTATTAACATTAAGCAGATACTTTCACCACTAAAGCAAAAGCAGTTGTAAAAAAATAACAATAAAATACTTAATTTAAAGATATGTAAAAGTTCATAAATAAGGATATTAATAATACTATATAAAATGTGTAGCTTGAAGACTTATTTTGAATGGTTACAATTATTCGATTCCTATTTTTCCATAAACAGTTATTTAAATCACAATTCCTAGCAAATTTCTTATGCTCCACAATAGGATCATCATAACTTAACCAATCAAAATTTTCAATACCACAATAAAAACATTTACAAATATCATTGATTGAAATATAGTAAAAGCCAGCTCCAGCCAACACTTCCGGTCTCAATCTTCCTTTCCATTTCTTAAAAGTGGAAAGTCGTTTTTCATATGTTTTAAAATAACTGTTATTAATTTGTTTGTCAAAAGTTTCTAAGCACATTTTGTGAAAGGCTTATGAAGACTAACTTTGGTTTCAAAAACAACAAATTTAAATACCTTATAATATCTACATAAATATATCTAAATCTTCATGTTCTGCATTCCATTGATACAAAGCAATATCTTGGTGTCCCCAAGCTAATGTATTAAAACTATAGGGAATTTTATACCGCTTATCATCTTCAGAACTCAAAGCCAATTTATTAATTAATTCGGTGAAAACAGTGTGTTGTCTACATCGAAAAACATACATTGAACAAAAGGTTTTAGAATGATTTTCAACAACATCTTTATAATGAATAAAATCCAACTGCTTTTTAATGGCACTTTTCTTAACACCTTTTGCTTTTTTTGTTAAACTATTAGTAGTTATAATAGGGGAGCGCCTCCTCCTCCTCCTCTTCCTCTCTCTCATGTCCCTCATTCTTAACTTCCTCCCCTTTTATTCTCATTCGCATCATATTTTTTAATTTTTTCTCTTTGTTCTCCCACATTTGATTTTGCATTCTTAAGTCTTATAAATAGGTGCATCATGATCATTTTAGTATGCCGAGACACATTTACTAAGCTGTGCTCGAGTTGCGTAAAAAGTTATTTTTGAATTTTTCCACCAATTTTGTATAAAACAAAAAGAAAAAATGTGTCAAGTAATAAGTGAATTATGTGTAATCGCGAAAAATTAACTACAACTATCAGACAGTTAAAAGTTAAATATCTCAATTTCTTTGAAGTGATTTCGAAAGATGAATACACCAAGCTGTTTTATCCACTGAAACGAGATTATTTGGAAGCAGTTGACTGTTGTGATGATTATTTAGAAGGAATTATAAGCCTTACTACGTTTTTCAATACATTTGGGAAATCATACTTTGTAGGAGAATTAAGCCACCTAATAGAATTTATAGGAGAAGATTGCCAATTTATACCTGCTATTATTGCAACCCAAAAGAGGTTTCAATTATACGAAGATAAAAAACAGGTATTATCAAAGAAAGTTAATCCTATTCGCAAGAGACGTCCCCCTACATATTTAAAATATTATGTTAAATAAATGAAATGGCTGAGTTGCTGATTGCAGTTAAATTATTAGAGGAGAAATTTAGTAATCTTTCAAAAACCTATTTCTCATATTGTATGGCAAGTGGTCCGGAGTGGATAGACTTTTATTGTAATCAATCTGAGGAATTCGTAAAGGCTGCCCTCTGTTGCAACAAATACATTGAAACATTAAATTTTTTTCAACTTATTCAAGATCTAAAAGATATTGGCTTTGGTTACTATTTAAAAGACTTGAAGCAATTTATTGACGAGGATACTATTCTTCAAGAAATTGAAAAGGAAGAATAAATTTAATAATATTTACAATGGAGCAAATGGTTACTGAAATGTATGAAGAGTTTATTATATCTGCTGCATACTTCCAATATTTATCAATTGTAGGCGAAGAAGACGCAGAAGCACAAGATTTGTCAGCATATGTTAATAATATAGATCGAATGAAACAATGTAAATTAGCCGCTAAATTTTGTAATGATTATTTAAAATATAAAAATGAGTATGAACTTTTAAATGAATTTAGAAAATTAGATTTAAGGTATCATATTAATTGTATTCAATCATGGTTGGTTAATGCAAAATAAAAAGGTAATTAAGTTTTTTTTTATATTTTTATTCATTCATAAAACAATTGTCATATAAAAATAACACATCTGTCAAAGCACACATACAAGGTGATTTTGAATGATAGAAGCATTTTGGTTCCATTAGCTTTAGCGCTGGTTGTTCATCTATTTCAATCACATGCTTTTTAGAATATTTCTGTATAAAATCCTTTTTTTCGCTTCCTTTTACAAAAACAAAATCTGCTTTCTTCGTAAGTGTTTCAATTATTTTTGGGAAATGATGTAATGGAGTAAATCCATTATTCCAATGTATACAATGATAATTTTTCGTTAACCATACCGCCTGCTTGTGACAATCAGGTGAAAGAAACTCCATTGGAAAAGGCTTTTTAAAAATGTAATGAGTCATTTCATAACCATCAAAAGCTGCAAGCTCTTTCGGTATAAATTTATTTTTTTCATCTTTGAATCCTTGAATATCTATAACCAATCTCATATTTTCAAAGCAGCAAATTTTTTAATGAGACTTTTTTTACTTGAATAATTTGCAATTTCTTCTTTCAGTTGATTAATTTTAAAAATAAATTTTTCAATTTGTAGTTGTAGTTTTGATGTCATGATTAAAACTAAAAGCTTTTGAAAATTTCTTTAAATTAAATCGAAATATGAAAATAGTGGGGATAAAGTTTATAATTGTTTCACAATTTTAGTAAGAGGGTTGTAGCTAAATAATTTGTCATGTAAAATAAGACAATAAGCAGAAGTATCTTTTTTAATTGCATTGTGTGTCTCAAATTCAATTCTCATTACTACGGATCCCGTTTGAATTGTTTCTTTTTGATGGGAGCAATCAATATGTGTAATAGGACTAATGTTTTTGAATTGTTCAGGATTAAAAATGGGTTCATTTGGAACACCATAGTAAGACTGTCTAAAGTTGGCAAACATTTCGTATAAAGCAGAAAATTTGTTTTCTTCGAAATTTAAGTACAAATCGTGATAAGGATATCTTTCAGAATTTAAATATACTCTAATATTTGACAAGGTAATATTGTCAAATTTACTCATATCTTTAACAATTTTCCCATTTCTGTTTTCTTGAAAGCCAATCACAACATGACGAGGAGCTTCTAGTTTACTAGTTGTTTTTACCGGCCATGTGTGACGGGTTGTTTCGGTTAGAGAAGAATATTCAACAAGTTCCCAACTCCTGAATCCTATCAATATATCTTTATTTGATTCTAATATTTTTGATAGAGCAAGTTGTTGTGGCATATCAACTAGAATGTGAGGAACTTTCCAATAAATTTTATCGAAAGTAACCAATGGAGTGTCAGGAGCAGTAACAAGGTGTGCCGGATCTTCTTTGAAAATAACACCATCTAAATCATCAGTTGATCTAATAAGAACCAATTCCTGTTTCATATTCATAATAATTTTTCTGTAATCTTCAAAAAATCCTAAAAGCATTTTTAGTGGTATGGATACGGAGAATTTTCCATCATTATCAACTAAAATTGTATCACCTTCTTTCCGATGTGGAAACCAACCTGCATTTTCCAGTTTTAAACTTTCGTTGGTATTGTGAGAAAGGTAGCTTTTTAAGGTTGATGCTAATCCAACATTTCTTATTGAATCTATAGTAATTCCGTTTAGTTCATAGCGGATTTCTCTGAACAAAAAGGCTATACCATTGTTAATAAATAGCAATTCTTTCTTATATTTACCTTCTGTATTAGTTAATTTTCCTTCGATATAAAGTAAACTATCTGATGGTAGAGTGTAAGCATCGAGTTCTTGAATTGGGATCCTTATTTCATCATTGTAATCGAATTTTGAAGAAATATATGGTTGATATGTGTGAAGCTCAGAACTGACGATGGAATTGTCTACATAAAGCTTTTCGTTTACGTTTAATATGTTCATTATTTTAAAACAGTGAAACCCAAGGATGTGAGAAATTTACGATTATCTCGTCTTAACTTGTTGGTGTTGGATTTGATACTGAACTGTTGTTTAGGCTTTTTCTTTTTATAAGTTTTTACTTTGTTGATAGTGGTAGGGGCAAGTCTCATCCCAAGGGCTCTATTATATCTAACAACCATTTTATATTTCACTTGTTTGTAAATGTAATCTTACTGTTATAGTTTCTCCTCTAAAACTGATAAGTTCTCCGTCTTGATCAACTATTTTAACTGTTATATTGTTAATTGCTTTGACGCTAACTGGAAAATACAAAATGGGCAAAGGAGATTCAACTATTTTATACCCTGGAGCTACAGTTGGATAAAACTGGTGAATAATATGAACAGGTTTACCATTATTGTAAGAACCGACACAAATATTACAGTCAATACAAATAGCATTCACCTTAGTTATTTTTGCAACATTATCTGATTCTTCCTCTTTCATAGCTTCTAGTATCCTGCTATTAAAACCCAACATTTTTCCTATCGAATCTTCCTTGGTAAAATCAATTATTCTACTACACATTAAAAAAGTTTTTAGAGTATTAACATTTGCCTTTAAAAGAAAAAAAATTTTTTCATTCGGAAATAAATCTTCTATACTTTCTCTTATGTATGTTTCTATATCTGTAATGTCATAAGTTCCGTCGGGAATAACAATTACTTTTTTATCTATATAAAATTTATTATATCCTTCTTTTATATTGGGGATAGTCATAAACGTTTCAAAATCAGCTAAACCCAGGTAATATTGTTTTTCATCCTCTAAATATATGGGCGGATTAAAATCAGCAGACAAAACAGAACTGTTTCCTGATATGGCAATTGTGGTAGACATTGCAGTTTATTTATGAATGAGATATTACAATAAATAATGAGTTTATATATTTTTTTGCAAAAATTTTAGGGATAGTTGACCACAGTTATATGAATTAAATTTTTGTTTATTTTCATAAGTATAAAATACATCCACTTTGCCATTCGAATTAAAATATTTGAGAAGTTCAAAAGGTGGTTTTAAATTTCCATAACTATCAAAATATATTACATTTTTGTTATTTTTAATATAAGCAGTCCAATGAGATCCTTTATTTTGTTTTTTATCCAAATTTACAATACCACATTCTTTCAGATTAATTTTTTTTGGAAGTTCATCGAGCATAAAAACACCTCTAAAGCCAGTTATTTTTAACAGCTTTACATATTTAATAATATCATTGTTCGTAAGTGCTCTTTTTGGAAAACTTATTTTGAGTTTTTTTTTTGTCTGATTGCTTTCATTTTGACGGATCCTCCTTTATAAGGTCTAATAAATAGTCCCTTTCCTTTATATGGTCTAATATATAATCCTTTCCCTTCTTTAGAAGCATTTTCCATTGCAATATTATGTCTATGTATTTCTTCTAGTTGCTGTTTAGCTGCTTTAGCATCATTTACTGCCTTAGCAATTCCTGCCGCGCCTCCACCTAGTGCACCCAGGGCGCCAAGAATGGGAAACAAAAGAGGTAGAAATCCTCCAATTTTTTTGGGCGTTCGAATGATACGTTTTTTTCTCAATTTAAGTTTACCCCCTTTTGTATTTTTTAATCCCAAACCGAACTTTCTTTTACCCTTCATTATTCCTGCAACACTTAAAGCTGCAATTTTTTCACCAATAGAAGAATCTTTAGCTTTTACCCTATCCCAGGCTTTTTTTTCTAATATTTGGTCAGATATGTGTCTTTTTGATAAATCTTCAGTATGAGAGTAAGATATATCATGTTCTTTGCAAGCGGAATCCAATGGATTTATACCAACGTCACCTCTAGTTAATCTTTTTTCCAAGTTGGTGCCGGGACCACAATAATTATATCCTGGTATATGAACTTCGAAAGGTAGTTTGCTAATTAATTTATTTACTAAACCAGAGCCTTTTCTATTACGTGTTTTAATAGTTTTTTTCAACTTATGGCGACCCACAGTCATTGAAGTTCTTTTTATACTAAAAGCACATTGACATTTTTCTGGTATAAATACTTTTACAGCTAAAAATATTTACTAGTGTGATTAAGAATGAGGATTGAAAAACAAAAATTCTCATTACCAGTAAATAATCATGATGAAAAAATTTTAAGTAAACAGTTGAGAAAGCATGGTGACTTATTTTGCGGTGGTTCAAAAAGAGGGCTTATAGTTGGTTGCAGTGGTAGCGGTAAAACCAACGTTATGCTTACACTGCTCGAGCATCCAAATGGAATTAGGTTTGAAAATGTCTATGTTTATTCAAAGTCATTAGATCAACCAAAATATGAATATTTAAGAAAGTTGTTAAAACCTATGAAAGAAATTGGATACTTTGAATATGATAGCGATGAGAACATTATTTCACCTCATGAGATAAAGCCAAATTCCGTTATCATTTTTGATGATATTCCTTGTCATAATCAATCTATTATTAGGGACTATTTCACGCATGGAAGGCATAGAAACACCGATTGTTTTTTTATTTTTCAAGGATATTCCTCAATCCTTAAACGTCTAATTCGAGAAAATGCAAACTTATTAATTTTATTTAAACAGGACTGTTTGAGTTTAAAACATATATATAATGACCACTGTATATTAGATATGACATTTGATCAGTTTAAAAATATTTGTGCTAACTGTTGGATGGATCCATATGGCTTTCTTGTAATTGACAAAGATTGTGAAGTAAATCACGGCAGATATAGGAGTAAATTCGATTCCTTTATATATTTATAAAAGTAAAAAATTTGCAGTTTTATTTCATTTAAAACTTGTACAGCATGGATAAACGTTTAGCTCGAGAATTAATAAGATCGAGACAAGCCGTGAAGCAGAAATATCAAAGCTTGAAATTAGCTACTTCTACTGCTCAGTCCGAATTAGAACAAACTTATAGACCAATAACACAACCACTTAAACAGCTAATTTCCAGTATTGGTAAATCCGAACCATTCGATTTAAAAGAAGAAAGAGTTTCAAAGTATGAAGATTTCAAAACACCTACAAAGCTTTATAAAACATCAACTCCGACGAAAAATATTCAGAAAACAGGAAAAACTCCGTCACTCCCTACAGAACTACCAACATTTTTAAATGACAGTAGTATCACTTCTTCCTCTCCTGTAGTACAACCATTGTCATCAACTGTTATAGCAGAAACTTCAGATCCTTCTAGTGACACAACAACAAATTTAAACTTGTCAGACATATTGGAACAAACTAGAAAAACAATTCAAACCTATGTTGGTACACCATCATATAAAGATTACTTAGCAGATTTTCATGAATTAACCAGATCATATATTGATGAGGGTGTGAAAGATACACAACATAAATTTGACCATTATTATGGAATAGTTCATGACCTCGAAACGGATAAGTTTTCTTTTGGTTTAACACAGATACCGGTAGAAATTATTGGAAAAGACATTAAAGTGGGAGGAATAACGTACACAGGCACGCCAGGTTTATACGAATTGCTTTTCAAAAAAGAACCGAAAGGTTATAAGAAGGAAGATTTAGATAATTACATGAACATTCTAGCTAAAACAAATGTATATCGTAGGAATTTTGATTCAAATGAACAAGTTCAAGGAAATACATCACACAAATATGTTACAATAATAGGACCATATTTACAAAGAAAGGGGATTACAAAGACAAAAACCTTGCCAAGATTAGTTACAGCATTTAACAAACCAAAACCTCCGTTTAGAACAACTAGAGCCAAATCTACAGGAAAGGGATTAATTTTGAAAACAAACAGATCAAATACAGACTATGTATACTGGAATAATGTTAACGAAATTGTTGATAGGCTACGTTTATTAATTTCATCAAGTGATGCGGGAAATAATGCTCATAGTAACGAGATTATCTCTATTATTGAAGAATTAAGAGAAGATAAAGTAATATTATAAATAACAGCTATCAAATATAATCATATTTATTGTTTAATGAAAGCTCAACATGACAGTTGATAAATTTGGACGCCATATTTCAAAACAAAATCAAGAGAGAATAAGTGACATTAATAATTTAAAAAGGAGATTAAGTGAAAATGAAACAAATAATGAAATCTTTGCTAAAAAGCTTAAGGTTTTTGATGAAAATTTTTTAAAGTATGAAAACCAGATTAAAGGATGTTATACCTCAATTGAAAACGTTAATAAACAGTTGCTAACGCTAAATCAAATAAGTAAAGATTTGCAATTTTTAAATGAACATGTTAAAAAGGAAGACAAAAAATTAAGTGATGATATCAACAAAATTAATAAAATAATGGAAACAAATATAAGAGAAGTAATAATTGAAAAACACAAGGAAAAAATTAAACAATTAAGAACTTTTATAAAAAGGTTAGATGATGAAAAAAAAGAAATCAAAATAGCATTCTTAACAGTAGAACAATTGACCAACTCACTTTGGAAGAAAATCAACAATATATTTCCTTGGAAAATATAATGTCCAGTGTAATTAAGAAATTAGAACAAGAATTAAATAAAACAGAGGAGGAATTAAAAAATAGTGATAGTAGATCAACTACTTTCTTAACTGGAGAGATAAAAAAATCCTTTAATGCGTTAGAAAAGGAGATTACTAAAATTAGTAAAATTTTAAATGAAAAAAGTTATACAATACAAATTGATAAATTGAATGAATGGGAAAAAACATATAAAAGTTATATTTCGAATTATTACAAAACATAGAAAGTGAACTTCCTTAAAATTGAATAAACAAGTTTGTTGTCATGACAACCGTTAAACAACAAGTCGTTAATGAATTACATAAACCTGCTAGAAAAAACTACAAACGCAGAAGGGTGGTAGTGAAAGGGTTAAATGATCTTTTTCAAGCTGATTTGGTTGAAATGTTACCCTATGCCAAATTTAATAAGGGATTTAAATATATCTTGATTACCATAAATGTATTTTCTGTATATTCTGGAAAAGACGTAACAGCGGCAATGAAAAAAATATTAATCAGTGCAAAAACTCCACCAAAAAACTTGCAAACGGATAGAGGGAGAGAGTTTTTCAATGTAAATTTTCAAAATTTGATGCAACAATTTCGAATTAACCATTATAGCACGTTTTCCAATTTGAAAGCGAGTATAGTAGAAAGAGTGAACAGGACTTTAAAGAATAATATGTGGAAAATATTTAGCATTTAAGGAAATTACAAATGGTTTAATATATTAGCGGATATTGTAAAAGATTATAACAATACAAAACATTCTTCAATAGGAATGAAGCCAAAACAAGTAAATAAAACAAATGAAAATAGAATCTTGAAATCTGCATTTACTCATGCTAAAACGTTAGATATAAAACCTCCAAAGTTTAAAGTGGGTGATCACGTACGAATAAGCAAGCATCGAGAGGCATTTTCAAAAGGTTACACACCAAATTGGTCAAATGAGATATTCCACATTAAAGAAGTTAAGATGACAAACCCTTGGACATATTTAATTCAAGACGAAGATAATCAGGACATTCTGGGTGGTTTTTATGAGCAAGAATTACTAAAAGTAAAGCATACCGATGTGTATCTTATTGAGAAGATTTTGAGAAGGAAAGGAAACAAAGTTTATGTGAAATGGTTATGACTTGATAAAAAATATAATACATGGATTGATAAAAAAAATATTGTTTAATTAAATTGAAATTAAATTTTAGTTAAATTTGTTTTATTTCTGTTCCTCACTTTATGCTTTAGCTGATACAAATTACAAAGTCTTAATGTGCTAATTAATTTCAAATAAAATTCACATTTACTAAACTAAAATTTCATTAAGTAAAACATCAAATACAATTTTTATTAAAACGTGTCAAATATATTTTATTCTATGTTCCTCAGATAATATCGAATCTAGAATAAGTTTACAATCATTTATTCTTTTTTCAAAACGGAGTCTATCTAAGTACCACATCTGAAAGTTACTCCTACGGGCTTGTCTGTAAGCAAAGCTCCACTTCACTAACACATGCACCTTATTGTTCTCTTCCAGAAAAGATATTGTTTTCTTCGTAATATTTTCTTTTTGATCCATTTTCATTGTTTTCTTCGTAATATTTTCGTTTTGTTCCATTTTGCTTCAATTTGTTTTCCATTTGTTCAGGATATAAAGCAAGTAATTCCATCATAGTTGAAACAATTTCACTGTTAGGATTTTCTGTTGGACTTATTATATTATAAACATGCGTACACAAGTCGCCACAATCAGATGAAATATTATTTTGAAATATTTTGAAATATGTATTGAATTCTTGCCTTTTAAGTATAGATAATCTATAATCAATAATTTCCTTTAATCGCCACAAATTGTCCAAAGACTCTTGTCCTAAGTATATGAAGTGTGGGCCTTTTGTAATTTGTAGAACAGGGGTATCATTTATTTTCTGAACCTGCAGATGAATGTTGTTTATATTCACACTGGTTTGATCAACTTGAGGAAAGTAGAAATTGTTTACAATAATTCCTTGATGAACACAAATGTCTTTCCAATTTTCTTCGGTTAGTGCGATTGAAAATCCAGTTTTTCCACCAATTACAATTTTTGGAGAAAAATCATTTAAACTAATGCCAACAAGAACAAATTTTGACAAAGAATTATTTAAAAAATAAATTTTTGAATTAAGAAGCGTTTCCAAAGGTTTATGAACCACGGCGTTGTTCATAATGACTAAACGAGACTGAAACATATTGTGTTATTCTTGTACTTAAATATTCTCATCCCCACTTTCTTTAAAGTTTCGATTAAAATGGATTAATGAAAAAATAGATTTCCAGTTTGAAATTTGTAATAAAGATAAATAATTAAAATGGTAATGTATAAAAATAATGCAAAGTTTAATGTAACACTAATGATGGAAAAGTAATAATTTTTGAATCCGTCATAATAATTGGTACAGTTGGGGGTTAAAATTTGTAACTGATTATTTTTAAACTCTAACCTTTCTATCCAATTTGTATCAAAAATAGATCGATTTGGATAATGATACAAAATTTTAAAAAATTTACTTGCATTTTCATTTCCATTTATTCGTTCCATCCAACTAATTGTACTATTGTTAATTAATCCAATTTTCATAAATTTACAATATTTACTTAGAGTGACGTCCGTTTTATTAGAAAAACATATTTCACACTGTGTTACGCCAGGGGGATGATGAACATAAAAAACATTTTGGAAAATAAAATAAAGAAGAATAAATTGAGATCTACTGATAGTCATTAAAACAAATTAATAATTATATTCCAAATTTATTAACATTAAGCAGATACTTTCACCACGAAAGCAAAAGCAGTTGTAAAAAAATAACAATAAAATACTTAATTTAAATATATGTAAAAGTTCATAAATAAGGATATTAATAATACTATATAAAATGTGTAGCTTGAAGACTTATTTTGAATGGTTACAATTATTCCATTCCTATTTTTCCATAAACAGTTATTTAAATCACAATTCCTAGCAAGTTTCTTATGCTCCACAATAGGATCATCATAACTTAACCAATCAAAAATTTCAATACCACAATAAAAACATTTACAAATATCATTGATTGAAGTATAGTAAAAGCCAGCTCCAGCTAACACTTCTGGTCTCAATTTTCCTTTCCATTTTTTAAAAGTGGAAAGTCGTTTTTCATATGTTTTAAAATAACTGTTATCAATTTCTTTGTCAAAAGTTTCTAAGCACATTTTGTGAAAGACTTATGAAGACTAAAGTTGGTTTCAAAAACAACAAATTTAAATACCTTATAATATCTACATAAATATATCTAAATCTTCATGTTCTGCATTCCATTGATACAAAGCAATATCTTGGTGTCCCCAAGCTAATGTATTAAAACTATAGGGAATTTTATACCGCTTATCATCTTCGGAACTCAAAGCCAATTTATTAATTAACTCTGTAAAAATTGTATGTTGTCTAGATCGAAAAACATACATTGAACAAAAGGTTTTAGAATGATTTTCAACAACATCTTTATAATGAATAAAATCCAACTGCTTTTTAATTGCACTTTTTTTAACACCTTTTGCTTTTTTTGTTAAACTGTTTTCCGTTTTAATACAATATGCTTTTGCTCCAGTACCAAAGAAAGCAGTAATGGGTTCACCAGCATATTCATCTTTGAATTTTCCTATAACTGACTTTGTAATAGGCATTTCATGAATATTTTAAAATTCATAATTAGATGTGTCAAATTTGTGAATATTTTTTATCATGTCAGAATAAATATTTGGAGTTGTGACTTCTAAAATGAACGAATCGGTATCGGTGTATAAAAGTGAAATATTTTCCTGATAAAGAGGTTTTAAAAAATTATAAAAGAAATCATACATGACAGTTTTAGATATATCTAATATTGAGAAGCCTACATATATTGGTTTATTGTAAGTAACTTGAATCTTTTGCATTTGAATAGCTACCAAGTTTTCAGAAAATATTGTTAAGTCCTTGAAATATGGTTTTGCAATTAAATTCTCAGCACCATCTTTTCTTCTATTTTTTTCCCACTCTGTAACAAGTCTTACGTCAATTCTCCTATCAACATTTTCCATAGTCTTGCCATAAATACTATTATTTGCCAACTTGTAAGTATTACGATCAAATTCATTCTTTGAATCATTTCTTAATCTTGAATTCAAGTCTATATATTTTTTCAACCAATCAGATTGAGAAAACTGTAAAACTCTATGAACTTTAGTTAACTTGAGTCCATGTTCCAAACATTGTTTTAATAATTGATAGTGAATAACATATTTTGATTTATCATTTAAATTGGGTATTAATTTTATGCATTTAGAATTTGGCGGTTTAAAGTTTTCTGGACAAAACGGAAAATCGTTATGATAGGAATGTAGACTTGTAGGATATTCTAAATCAACTTCTAAAACATATCCCTTATTAGATTTTTTAGAAATATTCATAATATTTAAATCATTGATTTCTTTATCTGTTAACCAAACAAAATCTCCCGTTGGAATGTGCTGTGACATTGCATAACCATACAAATTTGTTGCATCATAATAAATTATGTATTTAGTTGGCTTTAAAGGATCAAAATTTAAAAGAAATGGGTTATTAGCTTCAGATTTTCTACAAATGCAAGAGCTCCCACCACCGCGAATGCTTTTTTTGAAAAAGTGTATCATATCTGGATCAGTTAACAATTCTAACTCTATTCCAGTATAACGCAAACACGCCTCCCAGGATAAACCTGGAAAAGTGTAAAAATGAGCTGGATCGAGCTTATATGTGGATAAACAAGTGCTTCTAAAATTTTCAAAAATATCTGCCAAAAGTAAAGTATCAGAGAGTAAGTAAACGTCGGAGTATTGACCAAGAGATTCACATTTAAACAATTGCCAAACCTTTACAGCTCTTTGGTATTCTGCATCACTGATGTGCTCATCCGTTAAAGTATTATAAAATTGGTCTTTCTGAGGTAAAGTTGTTTCTTCTAATTTTAAATAATCATCAATATAACTGTAAGGAAATACACCTTTTTGCCGAATAAGTTTAAATCTTTCTTCATCATTGAAAATTTTTTTTATTTCCTTACATTGTTCATCTTTTAAGCTTTCAGAGAGTTTTGATAAAGAATGGGATAGAAATTGAAAAGAATCAATAAACCTTAATGATATATTTTTTTTCTTAGCCTTTTGTGTCTTTTTATCAAAATAGTTATTCACATGAATAAGCTTTTCAAATGAAATATATTTTTCCTTGTTTTGTGCGATAACTGTTAGTTGTTCTTTGTTTAAGCATAATTTTTTAAGAAATAGATGAGAATCATAATTACGCAAATTATGCAATATAACTGGAATAAAGTTAGGTATTCTGTAATTTATGTTGCAGAGTGAATGAGCTGGACCTCTATAAAGACCGGTTATATGACAATGATCTGCAACCCTGTCATTTAAAAGAGGTTTATTACAAATATGACAAACTTTTTCATAGTTATGATAAATTTTGTCCAGTTCGTTCAAAGGGATCATTTTTTTAGGAGCCTTTAAATATTTATTGTATATGTTATACACATCTCTTTCTAAAGAATTTATAAATAATGTATCACAATTTTGACCTCTATATTTTTCAAATTTAGAATAATTATCGTCGAAGGAACATTTAATGTAATAGGCAAATGAATGTGGAATATGTTCATATTGTTTTAAGGTGTATGAAGTATTAGGATTTTTATCAACATTGTCATTATTTAAAGGCTTTAAAATGCATTCAAAATCTGCATACACCACGAAAGGAACTTTCATTTGTTTATGATAATTTACAAATTTCAAAATATTATCATATGAATAGTTTCCAAACTTATCTTTTATTAATTCTTTAGAAGGTAGGTTAATTCGTAAATGATCACAATCATAGCTATTGTGTTGTAATAAATTTTCTTCTGTAGGGAAATATTGTAAACAACCATCCCAAATATATTTTTTTCCGTGATGTTTAGAAATTTGTGCAGAAACTAGTTTTGATAAATCTTTAATATAGCAATAATGAAAAGTTTTTTCATCATCATCACTTATTAACAATAAATTGACATGTTGATTTTTTTTATTCGATGAATAATAAAGTGGACCAATTACTTCATACCCCTTTTTAGGATTTATAATTTCTAATCCATATACATTAATAGAAATGTTATTTTTTTCTTCAAAAATCTTAATGTTCTTTAGCAACATTGGAAATTCTATACCTGACATATCCAAAACAGAAGAGTAGTGTGGGTAGGATGAAGTTTCAAAATCTAATCCTCGTGGTTGGTGAAGAGCAGACACAACTGCCCAGGCGAAGCATAAGTTGTCATCATTCCTAATGTTGATCACAGCTTGACGTCTCTTGATCTCTTGAGGAAGTTCGATAAAAGATGAGGCTCTCAGCGGATTGTGCTTGTTAACATTAATTTCCAAATGAAGTAAATTCATCAAAGCCCATCCTGCAACGTAAAAATTAAAAAATTACTTTTTTGTTGCTGTTGTAAAATCGAAAATAAATTCTTTACCTGAATCTCTTTCTGCAAATTCGTCAGCTTTCTGGTCAATAATGGTGCAGATTTGCTCTAACAGTTCTTTTTTCTGATATCCCTGGCAAATGACTTGGAACGGCGCATTAAAAGATTTGACATCATAGCTGTCGCTGCTGGGGTTAAAATAGAAACCGAACAGTTCCATATTTAGCTTGATACATTTATGTTTCTGCAGTTCTTGATCTATTAGATGTGCAATTTTGTATTCCAAATCTTGAAAATATTCTTTCACATTTATGAAGTTTTGGTGTGAGGAAATTCTATTCTTTGTATAATAATAAAATTAATATTGTGCATTTTTATTTAGTTATAGTCAAATTTTGAAAAAAGCAATAGAAATTAATTGACTTTATGAATCCATTTCTTCAAATGAGTCAACTAATTTGTCAAAGGCCTGTTTAACATAATTCACCGTACTTTCGTCTCCCTTTTTAATTGTGATCAAATTAGTTAAATTTTGAATAGCGAAACCCAGACACTTAAGGTTTGCTATTTGTTTTTTATTTTTTTTATTAATTTTAAATTTTTTTTTAATGATAAATGATGGTTTCGAAATTGAATTTTGTTCAACTGGTGAATTATTAGGAGAAATATCCGAAGTCAAATTTGCATCAATTTGTTTTTCTTGCGGATCAGAATTTACAATAGCATATGGTGAATTAATAGAAGATATAGCCGAACTTAAATTTTGATCAATTTGTTTTTCTTGCGAATCAGAATTTACAATATCATATGGTGAATTAGTAGGACAAATAGCCAAACTTAAATTTTGATCAATTTGTTCTTCTTCCGAATCAGAATTTTCACTAAACAAAAAGGGAGAGCAAATTGGTCTCGGAGAATTAATTGGCGATTTTAATGTTAAATAATTTGGATTAGATTTTTGAAAACAAACAATATCCTCATAGCTAGAATTTTGAGTTTCGTCAATGTCATTCAGTTCTTCAAGAGTTTGTTTAGTTTTTGTTGTAATTAAGTCCGTTTTGTTGTCAATAATGTCATTAAGATCGTCAAGAGTTTGTTGTTGAGTAGCTGTAAATAAATATTTTTCGTTGTTGTGTTTGTTGGCATTATTCTGAACTTGGCTATTGTAAATAATTTCATTCAAGTCCTGAATAGTTTGTTGTTGACTAGTTGTAAATACGTCTGTTTCATTGTTTTGTTGGTTTGCAAAATTCTGCATTTGAGTACATGTGTATAAGTCAAAGTCATTGTCAATTATTTTGCTACTCGATGCCAAAAAATTGTCCATTATGAAAAAAATCGTAATAACAAATAAAAATGCCACAAATGTACATAAAAATGTCACCAATATATATAAGAATTAAATCTTGCCAAATAAAAATGTTAGAAATAAAAATAAAAATTTACCAAATAGACACAATGTAAACACCAGAAAACTCGCGAGCTCTGCACAGTGTGAATGCAGAAATCAATTGCATTCGTCTCTTCGCTGAGGCGATTTTATATGCAAAAGTTAATCACATGTGTCCTACTTAAAGTTGAACGACAATCTCTGAAAACCACTTTCCCAAGCCGATCAAGAACCTTACCCCCCTCCCCCCCTTCCCCCCGGACCCCTGAATTTCCGAGACTAAAATCCCGGTTCCCCAATTTCGGGCTACCCTCTTCAGGTTAAGTTAAGTTAGGTTAGGTTATGTTAGGTTAGGTTAGGTTAGGTTAGGTTAGGTTAGATTAAAAAAGAAGAAAAGAAAAAAGGAGAAGGAAAGAAAAAGAAGAAGGAAGGAAAAAGGAGAAGGAAGGAAAACGGAGAAACATATAAAAAAGAGAAAGGAAGGGAGAGAAAGAAGATAAGGTGAGGGTGAGGGGGGTTTAAAGGGGGGCGAAGCCCCCCTTAGGGGGTTGGCGGAGCGGGGAGGGGGGGCGAAGCCCCCCCCCCCCCGAGGAAACTGACAGGGAAAGGGACAGCAAAAAAAAAAAAAAAAACTTAAGTATTGCAGGTAGTAAAAGTGGTGGTTGATGGGATATATACTTAAGAACATCCACTCGACGATCATACAGTATCATTCGCTGTAATATCAGTTGTCGATATTATTTTATAAGCTATAACCAAAATTGTTTTTTATCAAATATATCTATCTAAATCTAAAGCTCCTAACGATGGCAGAAAATATGATTGGAAACGCTGACCAAATTGAAGAAAATAATGTGGAGAACGCCGCTCAAATTGAAGAAAGAAAAGAAATTTTTATTAACTTGGAAGGCGATTCCATCACTTATAAACATTCATTTTTGGACAAATCATCTAGGCTTGTTAGAAGATCATTCTTATGTAACATAGACATTAATTATATTGAGGAGGAAGAAGAAGAGATGGAGGAAGATGATCAGGAAATTGACGAAGGAGTGGACATGGATGGACAATTGCTAAATTTAGGAACCGAGGCTGACGTAAAAGTAAGCAAGTTTAGGGCTAGTGAATTATTTAATAATTTTGAAGAAAAAGATGTATGTGTTATACAAAGCTACTCTAAAATTGAAAGTCGAAGACTAGGAACATTTGCTATTTGCCTTCCTTGTAGTGCAATTCACATGAGATATTTACGGAGAGGGGAGTCCGATCATGTGAGCTGCCACTACAAAAGAGCCTATGTTGTTAGTGCTTCTGATTTACATTGTGCTATTTGTAGGATACATCTTTTTCTACTAATTCCTGAACATGCTTGCTTTTACTGCAACAAAAATGAAAAAAAGAGATAAAAAATTATGTTGTTAAATATTAATAATAAACATAGTTTGTAAAGGTGATAGGTAGATTATTTCAACAATATTAATTTTAAATATAGGTTATAAACGTAATGGGTAGATTATATCAAAAATATTAATTTTAAACATAAATTGTAAAGATAATAAGTAGAATAAGTCAACAATATTAATTTTAAAAAATGTTAACTGTTACTATAAGCGGTTATATATTTTCATTGCTATATGCAAAATACTTCTTTTTATTCTAACATCTGACACTGTATTTGTAAATGAAATAGCTAATCATATGTAAAAAAAAAAGTGTCGATTATGTCGACTGCCACTAGAAGCACTCATATATTAGCATAACATTTTGTTAACGCTTGTTTCTGTATTCAATTGAGTTTTCTTTTACTTGATGCAAATTATATTAATATTATTAGTATAATTAAAAAGTAGTAGATTAGGCTATGCCGGTCCGACAATCAAAACCGTCATTTTTACATGTAAATTCCCATAAGAAAATTTAAGCTTCCATTTGCAAAAGTGGTGCCATTTTAGGGCGTGGCACTTTTTGTGTAAACCCATAACAATTGTTTTGTTATGTAATGTGAAAATTAGTATGTATTAAAAAACTTGTTAGATCATTGTTGTCGTTTCAATATAGGAAAAGGAAAAAATGTGTCAATTATTATATATATTTACATTTACTTTTTTTTACAAAATTATTTGTTACCAGAGTTTTCACAAACACAAATTATAAAAAATATTATCCTCTTTTTAAAATTACAACAAAATGATGTCTAATTACATCTTTGAAGATTTGTACCAAATAGTAATATCTAGTGCGACATACAGGACAATTGTTTACCATTATAGAACAACCATTTTCATCATTCCATCTTAAAATACATTTTAAACAAAAAATGTGGGAACATGTATTTGGTCTACATGAATCATAATATTCGATTATTTCAAAACAAATAGCACAAAACACTTTTTTCTCTTCACTCTCAGTTTTATTCAAATTTTTTAAAACAATCCCATTATTTTCTACTCGAACTAATGGTATATTTTCTTCTTGAACTCCTGGTATAATTTCTTCGAGGCTAATTGTCTGAAGCGGAATGGATCGATTTCTTTCTCCAACTGATTCACTCATTTTATTTTAATATTATTATTAATAGATTTATTCAACAGATTTTTTTCTTTTAACAGTCACTCGTACCTTAACATACTAAAATGATCTTGATGCACCTATTTATAAGACTTAAGAATGCAAAATCAAATGTGGGAGAACAAAAAGAAAAAATTAAAAAATATGATGCGAATGAGAATAAAAGGGGAGGAAGTTAAGAATGAGGGACATGAGAGAGAGGAAGAGGAGGAGGAGGAGGCGCTCCCCTATTATAACTACTACTATTTTCCGTTTTAATACAATATGCTTTTGCTCCAGTACCAAAGAAAGCAGTAATGGGTTCACCAGCATATTCATCTTTGAATTTTCCTATAACTGACTTTGTAATAGGCATTTCATGAATATTACCGAATTCATAATTAGATGTATCAAATTTGTGAATATTTTTTATCATGTCAGAATAAATATTTGGAGTTGTGACTTCTAAAATGAACGAATCGGTATCGGTGTATAAAAGTGAAATATTTTCCTGATAAAGAGGTTTTAAAAAATTATAAAAGAAATCATACATGACAGTTTTAGATATATCTAATATTGAGAAGCCTACATATATTGGTTTATTGTAAGTAACTTGAATCTTTTGCATTTGAATAGCTACCAAGTTTTAAGAAAATATTGTTAAGTCCTTGAAATATGGTTTTGCAAATAAATTCTCAGCACCATCTTTTCTTCTATTTTTTTCCCACTCTGTAACAAGTCTTACGTCAATTCTCCTATCAACATTTTCCATAGTCTTGCCATAAATACTACTATTTGCCAACTTGTAAGTATTACGATCAAATTCATTCTTTGAATCATTTCTTAATCTTGAATTCAAGTCTATATATTTTTTCAACCAATCAGATTGAGAAAACTGAAAAACTCTATGAACTTTAGTCAACTTGAGTCCATGTTCCAAACATTGTTTTAATAACTGATAGTGAATAACATATTTTGATTTATCATTTAAATTGGGTATTAATTTTATGCATTTAGAATTTGGCGGTTTAAAGTTTTCAGGACAAAACGGAAAATCGTTATGATAGGAATGTAGACTTGTAGGATATTCTAAATCAACTTCTAAAACATATCCCTTATTAGATTTTTTAGAAATATTCATTATATTTAAATCGTTGATTTCTTTATCTGTTAACCAAACAAAATCTCCCGTTGGAATGTGCTGTGACATTGCATAACCATACAAATTTGTTGCATCATAATAAATTATGTATTTAGTTGGCTTTAAAGGATCAAAATTTAAAAGAAATGGATTATTAGGTTCAGATTTTCTACAAATGCAAGAGCTCACACCACCGCGAACGCTTTTTTTGAAAAAGTGTATAATATCTGGATCTGTTAACAATTCTAACTCTATTCCAGTATAACGCAAACACGCCTTCCAGGATAAACATGGAAAAGTGTAAAAATGAGCTGGATCGAGCTTATATGTGGATAAACAAAGGTCGGAGTATTGACCAAGAGATTCACATTTAGACAATTGCCAAACCTTTACAACTCTTTGATATTCTGTATCACTGATGTGCTCATCCGTTAAAGTATTATAAAATTGCTCTTTCTGAGGTAAAGTTGTTTCTTCTAATTTTAAATAATCATCAATATAATTGTAAGGAAATACACCTTTTTGGCGAATAAGTTTAAATCTTTCTTCATCATTGACATTTTTTTTTATTTCTTTACATTGTTCATCTTTTAAGCTTTCAGAGAGTTTTGATAAAGAATGGGATAGAAATTGAAAAGAATCAATGAACCTTAACGATATATTTTTTTTCTTAGCCTTTTGTGTCTTTTTATCAAAATAGTTATCCACATAAATAAGCTTTTCAAATGAAATATATTTTTCCTTGTTTTGTGCGATAACTGTTAGTTGTTCTTTGTTTAGGCATAATTTTTTAAGAAATAGATGAAAATCATAATTACGCAAATTATGCAATATAACTGGAATAAAGTTAGGTATTCTGTAATTTATGTTGCAGAGTGAATGAGCTGGACCTTTATAAAGACCAGTTATATGACAATGTCATTTAAAAGAGTTTTATTACAAATATGACAAACTGTTTCATAGTTATGATAAATTTTGTCCAGTTCGTTCAAAGGAATCATCTTTTTAGGAACTCTTAAAAATTTATTGTATATGTTATACACGTCTCTTTCTAAAGAATTTATAAATAATGTATCACAATTTTGACCTCTATATCTTTTAAATTTAGAATAATTATCTTCGAAGAAAGATTTAATGTAATAGGCAAATAAATGTGGAATATGTTCATATTGTTTAAAGGTGTATGAAGTATTAGGATTTTTGTCAACATTGTCATTATTTAAAGGCTTTAAAATGCATTCAAAATCTGCATACACCACGAAAGGAACTTTCATTTGTTTATGATAATTTACAAATTTCAAAATATTATCATATGAATAGTTTGCAAACTTATCTTTTAGTAATTCTTTAGAAGGTAGGTTAATTCGTAAATGATCACAATCATAGCTATTGTGTTGTTATAAATTTTCTTCTGTAGGGAAATATTGTAAACAACCGTCGCAAATATATTTTTTTCCGTGATGTTTAGACATTTGTGTAGAAACTAATTTTGATAAATCTTTAATATAGCAATAATGAAAAGTTTTTTCATCGTCATCACTTATTAACAATAAATTGACATGTTGATTTTTTTTATTCGATGAATAATAAAGTGGACCAATTTTATTACTTCATACCCCTTTTTAGGATTTATAATTTCTAATCTATATACATTAATAGAAATATTATTTTTTTCTTCAAAAATCTTAATGTTCTTTAGCAACATTGGAAATTCTATACCTGACATATCCAAAACAGAAGAGTAGTGTGGGTAGGATGAAGTTTTAAAATCTAATCCGCTTGGTTGGTGAAGAGCAGACACAACTGCCCAGGCGAAGCAAAAGTTGTCATCATTCCTAATGTTGATCACAGCTTGACGTCTCTTGATCTCTTGAACAAGTTCGATAAAATATGAGGCTCTCAGTGGATTGTGCTTGTTAACATTAATTTCTAAATGAAGTAAATTCATCAAAGCCCATCCTGCAATGTAGAAATTAAAAAAATTACTTTTTTGTTGCCGTTGTAAAATAGAAAATAAATTCTTTACCTGAATCTCTTTCTGCAAATTCGTCAGCTTTCTGGTCAATAATGGTGCAGATTTGCTCTAAAAGTTCTTTTGTCTGTTATCCCTGGCAAATGACTTGGAACGGTGCATTAAAGGATTTGACATCATAGCTGTCGCTGCTGTGGTTAAAATAGAAACCGAACAGTTCCATATTTAGCTTGATACATTTATGTTTCTGCAGTTCTTGATATATTAGATGTACAATTTTGTATTCCAAATGTTGAAAATATTCTTTCACATTTATGAAATTTTGGGGTGAGGAAATCCTATAAGATATTATTCGTTCCCTGAATGCCGACTTGATAATTTCGACACTTTCCTTTAAGCCTATTTTGGAATTGTTCTTGTGCACACTAGATCGAAGATGTCAACCCCATAGACTTTGGTTTATATTTTTCTTGCATTCTTTACAATATTTTACAATATTTGTATAATCTATAAATTAAGAAAAAATATTTTACAAAATAAAACATGAAAAATAAAATGTTCTTACCTTTAACAAGCTTTGGTTGTTTCAACCAACTAGTGAGTGCTGTGGAATTTCCGCAAACATGTTTTTTAATATGTCGCAATAAATTATCCTTTCTAGTAAAGACTTTATTACATGTTACACACTTATGCATTTTTGAAGTTTTCTAGATAATAATAATAAAATTAATATTGTGCATTTTTATTTAGTTATAGTCAAATTTTGAAAAAAGCAATTGCATTTTTGAAGTTCTCTGGATAACAATCATAAAATTATTATTGTGCATTTTTATTTAGTTATAGTCAAATTTTGAAAAAAGCAATAGAAATTAATTCACTTTATGAATCCATTTCTTCAAATTAGTCAACTAATTTGTCAAAGGCCTGTTTAATATAATTCACCGTACTTGCGTCTCCCTGTTTAATTGTGATCAAATCAGTTAAATTTTGAATAGCGAAACCCAGCGAAATTGAATTTTGTTCAACTGGTATATTATTAAGAGAAATATCCGAAGTTAAATTTGCTTCAATTTGTTTTTCTTGCGAATCAGAATTTACAATATCATATGGTGAATTAATAGGAGATATAGCCGAACTTAAAATTTTGATCAATTTGTTCTTCTTCCGAATCAGAATTTTCACTAAACAAAAAGGGAGAGCAAATTGGTCTCTGAGAATTAATTGGCGATTTTAATGTTAAATAATTTGGATTAGATTTTTGAAAACAAACAATATCCTCATAGCTAGCTAGAATTTTGATTTTTGTCAATGTCATTCAGTTCTTCAAGAGTTTGTTTAGTTTTTGTTGTAATTAAGTCCGTTTTGTTGTAACAATGTCATTAGGATCGTTAAGAGTTTGTTGTTGAGTAGCTGTAAATAAATATTTTTCGTTGTTCTGTTTGTTGACATTATTCTGAACTTGGCTATTGTAAATAGTTTCATTTAAGTCCTAGTTTGTTGTTGACTAGTTGTAAATACGTCTGTTTCATTGTTTTGTTGGTTTGCAAAATTTCAAGTCATTGTCAGAAATTTTGCTACTCGATGCCAAAAAATTGTCCATTATGAAAAAAATCGTAATAACAAATAAAATACCAAATAAAAGTGTCACAAATATAAATAAAAATGTCACCAATATAAATAAGAATTAGATTTTGCCAAATAAAAATGTTAGAAATATAAATAAAAATTAAAAAATTACCAAATAGACACAATGAAAACATCAGAAAACTCGCGAGCCCTGCACAGTGTGAATGCAGAAATCAATTGCATTCGTCTCTTCGCTGAGGCGATTTTATATGAAAAAGTTGATCACCTATGTCCTACTTAAAGTTGAACGACAATCATACAACCACTTTCCCAAGCCGAGCAACGACCTTACCTTCCCTTCCCCCTCCCCCCGGACCCCTAAATTCCCGAGACTCAAATGACGGCTCCCCGAGGAGGAGTAGGAAGGAAAAAGGAGAAGGAAGGAAAAAGGAGAAAAATAAAAAAGGAGAAAGGAAGGGAGAGAAAGAAGATGGGGTGAGGGTGGGGGAGTTAAGAGGGGGTTGGTAAAGCGGGGAGGGGGGCGAAGCCCCATTTGCCCCCCCCCCCCCCCGGTAAAGTGACAAGGAAAGGGACAGTGAAAAAAAACTTAAGTATGGCAGTAGGATCTGAGAAGGATATCACGCAGGAGTGAAAGTGGTGGTCGATGTAATATCAGTTGTCGCAGCAAATCTATCTATCTAAATCTAAAGTTCCTAACGATGGCCGAAAATATGATTGGAAACGCTGCCCAAATTGTATAAAATAATATGGAGATCGCCGCTCAAATTGAAGAAAGAGAAGAAATTTTTATTAACTTGGAAGGCGATTCCATCAGTTATAAACATTAATTTTTCACAAATAATCTAGGCTTGTCAGAAGATCATTCTTGTATAACATTGACGTTAATTATATTGAGGAAGAGGAAAATGAGGAGGAGGAAGATGATCAGGAAATTGACGAAGGAATGGACAACTGCTAAATTTAGGAACCGAGGCTGACGTAAAAGTAAGCAAGTTTAGGGCTAGTGAATTATTTAATAATTTTGAAGAAAAAGATGTATGTGTTATACAAAGCTACACTAAAATTGAAAGTCGAAGACTAGGAACATTTGCTATTTACCTTCCTTGTAGTGCAATTCACATGAGATATTTACGGAGAGGGGAGTCCGATCATGTGAGCTGCCACTACAAAAGAGCTTATGTTGTTAGTGCTTCTGATTTACATTGTGCTATTTGTAGGATACATCTTTTTTTACTAATTCCTGAACCTGCTTGCTTTTACTGCAATAAAAATGAAAAAAGAGAGATGGAAGATTATGTTGTTAAATATTAATATTAAACATAGTTTGTAAAGGTGATGGGTAGATTATTTTAACAATATTAATTTTAAATATAGGTTATAAACGTAATGAGTAGATTATGTCAAAAATATTAATTTAAAAAAATGTCAACTGTTACTATAAGCGGTTATATATTTTCAGTGCTATATGCAAAATACTTCTTTTTATTCTAACATCTGACCTTGTATTTTTTTCATTGCAACAAGAACGAAAAATGAAATAGCTAATCATATGTAAAAATAATGTGTAGATTATGTTAACTGCCACTATAAGCGCTCATATATTAGCATAAAATTTTGTTAACGCTTGTTTCTGTATTTAATTGAGTTTTCTCTTACTTGATGCAAATTATATTAATATTATTAATATAATTAAAAAATAATAACTTTTAATTTCCAGTGTTTATTTTAAAAATGTTAAACCATAACAATTGTTTTGTTATGTGATGTGAAAATTAGTATGTATTAGAAAACTTGTTTAGAACATTGTTGTTTCAATATAGGAAAAGGAAAAAAAAATATTAATATATTATTATTAGTATAATTAAAAAATAATAACTTTTAATTTCCACTGTTTATTTTAAAATGTTAAACCATAACAAATTAGTATGTATTAAAACACTTAAAGAATATTGTCGTTTCAATATAGGTAAAGGAAAAACTGTGTGTCAATTATTATATATTTACATTTACTTTTTACAAATATATTTGACCAGAGTTTTCACAAACACAAATTATGGAAAATATTATCCTCTTTTTAAAACTACAACAAAATGATGTCTTATTACATCTTTGAAGATTTGTACCAAATAGTAATATCTAGTGCGACATACATGACAATTGTTTACCATTATAGAACAACAATTTTCATTATTCCATCTTAAAATATTTTTTAAACCAAAAATGTGGGAACATGTATTTAGTCTACATGAATCATAATATTCGATTATTTCAAAACAAATAGCACAAAACACTTTTTTCTTTTCACTCTCAGTTTTGTTCAAATTTTTTAAAACAATCCCATTTTCTTCTTCTCGAACTAATGGTATAGTTTCTTCTCGAACTCCTGGTATAATTTCTTCGAGGCTAATTGTCTGAAGCGGAATGGATCGATTTCTTTCTCCAACTGATTCACTCATTTTATTTTAATATTATTAATAGATTTATTCAACAGATTTTTTTCTTTTAACAGCCACTCGTACCTTAGCATACTAAAATGATCTTGATGCACCTATTTATAAGACTTAAGAATGCAAAATCAAATGTGGGAGGACAAAGAGAAAAAAATTAAAAATATGATGCGAATGAGAATAAAAGATGAGCATGAGGGACATGAGAGAGAGGAAGAGGAGGAGGAGGAGGAGGAGGCGCTCCCCTATTTTAACTGCTTTCTGGTTTTTTCTCTGCGAGAAATTTGAAGTACCAATCAAAGCAAGGTGTACGCATACATGGTTATTATGACGTGCGACTCCTTAGCGAACCCACGGGCGAAAATCCTACTTTAGAGCTAAGTGCTATGCAAAATTTCAGATATATGTCCAGCGTGCATCCCCGTTGAAGTTAAAATTCCTTATCGATGGCTTCTGTACTATACTCGTTGACTTTGCGATTGACTTGAACTTACTGAATTCTGGCCAAAAAGCACGCTGGTTTTGTTAGCTTTCTACGGTCTCCGCTCAAGATGCACGTTTGGGGCAATCAGAACAAAGTTGCTCTATTGGCATTTTGGGAAGCTTCGTGAGATTGGTTTATTTATTTTCCTTAAGTTATTTTGAAATTTTAGGGACTTGTAATTATGTTTCCTGTATTCTACGTACGAAAATCTATGCCTGTGATTCTTTCTGGTTTTTTTTCTGAAAATTTGAATTTCTAGTCTCGAAATAAAAATAAAAACAAAAAAATTCTTAAAAATCGGGGACCAGTCAAGTTTGAAAGAGGTTGTGAAAATATGCATTTTTACTGAATAAATTTCGCTTTTCGTTTCGATGCTATGAGTGAAAATAGAAAGTTAATTTTTCAGAAAAATTTCAGTTAAAAATTAAAAGTTGTCCAAATGATAAATTAGACTTTTCTGCTTAGTTTTGGGCTTAATATCTCTCTTAGTTTAGGTTTTTTGAAGTGTTTTAGGGTTAAGTCAAAATGAGCCTATTTTCAGCTGTAAAACATTTTCTATGAGTTTGATTTGGTTCAAACTTTCAGGAACAATGTATTTTAACTATGCCTTTCATATTCTGAATTTTGAAAATATCTCTTCAAACAAAAATTTTCGTTTTTGAGATACTCCTGACTTGGAACTCTCGTATCGCCCTGTATATGAACTTATAAAATTCGCAAATAAGGTTTTTTAGCATCATCTGTTATTCTCGCAATAAAATCCAAACAATGAACTCATATAAGTTGTCGACAGGCTTATATTTTTTGCATTTATTGTTGAAATGTTTTGAAAAAATTCGATTCAACTTGCCTCTTGTTTATTTGCCTGAAGGGCTTAACGACAAAATAGTATAGTAAAAGTTTTGACTGTTCTTAAAAGCTTTATTTACTTGTTGAAAAAGGATAGAAAAAGTCATTCCTCCCGACTTACGCCAACATTGGCTTGGGGCTTTATATTTAGCTATGAATGTTTTTTATTTTCTTTTTTGCTTTCTAAGAATGAGACTAATAGTTTTTTATATTAAGCTTTTTGGTATCTTTAAACTTTTCATAGTGTTTTTTACATTAAATAGAGACGATTTCACGACTAATGGGTAAAAGTCTGCGCTTAACACGGTTAAGCATCCTGTTAGAATGAATGTATACCACATGACTAACGAATAAATCAGTTGTTTTTGCCTTCTATTATTGTCTGCAGCAGTTTAGAGGGCTAAAAGTGGCACGTCGTTTTTTCGGTTCCGAATTTTTAAACCAATTTTTTTCTGTAATTTTTACATCACTTGTTTTACAGTAGCAGTAAGTCTTCTAGGTGCTAGTCCATCGCCTTCCTCTACACTTAAATTATTGCGAGTAAAATGACCCGTACAATACTGACACTTCAATACATCGATGTCGCATTTCATGTATTCTGGTAATTTATTCCACACAAGTGCGATTTCTTTTAGGGAGCAAGCAATCATTACCTCCTTGGGCATATTTTCTAACTCCTTAGAAAATATTTTTAATAAACTACCGGATCGATGATCACCGAAGCTGACCTAATATGTAACTTCTGAATTATTTTTCCGATATGCTACCCAATAGGTCCCAAGTTTTTTGAGTTGTTTTTTTAATGGGGATTTTAATAATTTCCGAGCCACAGTCACAGCTATTTTAGATGCATTGAATATGTCTTTTTCAGCAAATTTCCAACCATCAGCTTTAACTAATTCAGCTTGAATGAGTTGTCGCAACGCCGATCCAAAAGCAAATTTGGATATTCTTTTGTGTTTGGGTATATGTCGTGAAATCGTATCTATTTAATATAAAAAACACAATGTAAAGTTTAAAGACACCAAAAAGTTCGAAATAAAAACCTTTTTTTCTTAAAGAGTAAAAAACAAAATACCTTTCAAAAACATTCATAGTTAAATTTAAGGCCCTAAGCCAATGTTGCATACATATCTTACTTAAAACTATTCTGGGGCGGCAGGAATGATTTTCCTATCCTTTTACACACAAGAGATAATGAAAGATAAGACCTGCTCGGCCGGAGTATGAGAATTTACTGGACGCAAATATAACCATTTAAAATACAAGTAAATAAAGACTTTAGAAATGGTCAAGGCTTCTACCATAAGATTATACCATTTTGTTGTTGACCTAAAAGTTTTAACTAGCTTTCATATACCCTTCAAGCAAATAAACAAGAGGCAAGTTGAATAGAATTTTTTCAAAACACTGCGACAATAAATGGTTAAAATATGAGCAAGTCGACAACTTATATAAGTTCATTGTTTGTATTCAGGTGCGAGAATAACAGAAGATACAAAAAAATCTTACTTGCAATTTTTAAAGTAAAGTCAATGAGTATAGTACAAAAGCCATCTATAAGGAATTTTAACTTCAACGGGGGATGCACGCCGGGGCATATATCTGAAATTTTGCATAGCACTTAGCTCTAAAGTAAGATTTTTGCTCGTGTGATTCGCCAAAGGGTCGTACGTCATACTAACCACCATGTATGCGTACAGATTGCTGTGATAATCGGAAGAACAGAAGATTATCTGGTGCTCTAAATTATGGTGTAGAAAAAATTACAGGTAAGCGGCTCTCCAAGTCTGACTTTTTGCAATCCCATTTTTGGCGAAATCTCACAAGTGTTTATTATTTTATTTGTAGTAATCCGGTAGTGCATTTAATTCCCTTAAAGTATTTGAAATTTTCTGAGCTTCCATTTCTTAGCCTTCGGCAGTGTTGACTTTAATTTTTTTTTAATTTGTTTTTTCAAAAGTGAACTTACTCATAATATTCAAAACTAATAATTTTTCTTATTGAACTATTGAAACATTTAATAACTTATTTGAACATTTAAACATTTTTGCAACTGACTTGTGTTATATTTTAGTGCAATTAATTTTGAGAAATTGTTTAATTGACTTACTGATCACAACCCCATGTAGGCAATATTAGTGTTATCTGATAAAGTCTCTCCAAGTTCGTGACCCTTTTATTTATTAATGGCTTATTATTGTTGCTTTTAAATAAATAACTGTTGCTATTTTTTAAGTGTCATTAAAACTTAAACGAATTTTGTTTTCCGATTTTGTCTAAACATTTGTTTAAATACTGTGAGCTATATACATCAATTTAACCTGATAACTTTTCATTTACTGTTATTCAGTGTAAAGTGCTTTGTCTCGTAAATTAATTAGTATTTGTTATTAATAAATCTAACGAGTTTAAGTTCTATCTTGATTGGATGGAATTTATCAAAAAAACTTGTAGTAGTAAAGTGCATGTACTGAGTGTTTTCCCGAATTAGGACATGTATAGGTTAGGATAGTATTTAAGGTGTAGCTTTCAAAAATTACACGTTTTTAAGACTCTTGGCTCGATAGCTACTGAAACTTATGGGCTCTCTTAACAGTAGAGGCTTGTTTGGAGTAGGTGCATTAAAACACCCACGCCTTATTATAAACAATTGAAAAATCTGAATTTTTTTATTATTCATTTAGTACATGCTACTTAATGTGCATATTGTATTGATATTTTAGAACTACCATACAGTAGACATTTCTCGATTAACATTTTGGAGGCGCGTGGATTGCCGTAGTGTAAGTATACAATTTAGCAATAATAATATTATTGTAAAATAGTTGAAAGGAGGTTATAATTTATAACGTTGGTGAAAAGGGGAATAATATTTCCCACCAAAAAACAATCATAAAAGTAAAAATACAAAAAGATCCATAGGACAAATATTAAGATTTTAAAGAAAAGGTTTTATTTTTTAATTGTTTTGTAAAACTGTTAATAAAAGTTGTATTGTTGTCCTCAGGAAATTTAGGTGTAAACAGTGTAACTAGCGCTTTCAAATACATTAAATATAAACTCTTACTCAGTTGAACAAACTTTGGACATTTAAAGAAACTGACTTTCCCTCATAATCCCTTCCCGTCGCTACTCTCAGAACTTGTTTCACAGTTGTGAAATTTGGTAAAAATAAAAATAATTAATAAATAGCATATTTGGGCGCAGAGATCATCTTCAGGTTCTGTTTTCCAATAAATATGACTAAATCCACGGCCAGCGACTTTTCTTCCTCCTCCATGGGATTCTCAACCTTCTTTGAGGCGGGTGCCGACTTTCCAGAGGGCAGCCGGGTGGCAGGACCTCGGCTAATCCTTCGGGGTTAGCCCTAATAAACAATACCCTCATAAAAAATATTCCCTTGAGTATGACTTGTTGTAGTGACAGTTCTTTGGAACTTGATAAAAACTTATAAAGCTCTTCCAGCTATAAATAATTTAGTCAGCATTCTTTAGTGTCTGCTGAGTGCGGCACTGAATATAGAACATTAAATAAAAGTAACAATTTTGACAGTGGTACGCTGGAGGCACCAAACTTAACTAAATTAAATGACATTTTGTCCAATCCAAATAATAATATTAAACCTACAGAGCGAACCAATAAAAACTATCATAATTCTGAAAAATCCGAAGTTTTAGTTGGGTATTCTCACCATCATGTGCAATTGCACGAGAACGTATACTTAGAAAAAACGAACCCAAATACCTTAAATAACCAAATGAACAATATTAATACTCCTTTCTCTGAGTTCACAGGTAACCCAGAGGCCATGGAAGGAAAAAGTAGCCCACATCCGTCTTCCCCTTAAAGTCTTACAATAACTACGAACCATAATTTTAACCAACAAACCATAATATCTGATTTTCCAAATCTTAAAAATAAAAATATCTAAAGTTTCAATTATATACCAAACCATACATCATCAGAACATGGAATTTCTGGTGAGAATTATGTAAAACCCAGATCTGGCTGGCGGGGACCATGCAATTCACTTGTCGGGTACCTCCGATAAGAACCCATTAAATTCTGAACCAAATTTAGTTTCGATTCATTTTGACAGGGAGAACTTTTCAACCTGTACTGGATATACTAATCCTCCAATAAATCCTATGTTACGTAGATATCTTATTGAAGAATCACGCAAAAACAATGTGATTATTTTCGTAATGCCCGACCTGAGTTTATGCATTAAGAATGCTCACGTCCGATACGAACCTTACCAAGTAATTAGGCAGTCAACTAGCTCAGAGCTAGAAAGAAATCCTTCTCATGATTCTTTACGGTCATCTGAAATAGACGGAATCCAAGAGATTTCCTATAAAATTCCAAACAATATAAATAATAATGTAAATTCTCAGAATTGTGACTTAGTAAATGCTCAGCTAGAAATGGCAAAACATTTGGCTCAAGTTGCTTTGAGCCTGGCATCACTGACAAACAAAAAAGAACCTAAAAAACTTAAGATCAGTTTCAGTGGCCTCGAACATCGAGGAATCTTCCTCGCTCAAGTAAGTGAGAGATTATTGCCGAGCAAATCAGATTTTAGACCTAGAAGAACAATTAGAGCCCTTCTCAAAGTCGAAATTAACTTTGGCACAATTCTGTGAGCGACTTGTCGCTAAATTTTCTTATTTGGATAAAATTTCAGAGCGACGCGACGTACTAAATTGTAGGGAGAGAAACAGTCTTCCTCAGAAACATTCGGGCAATTTATTTTTAGGAAATATGCCCTTCATGCAAGGTTAGAACCAAACGGTGACTAGCAACACTTGATTTCCCAATTATTACCTGAACTTAGATCCCACATTCGTGGACAGACTTTCACTAATATTTCTGATTTAATTAACCTAACTTCTACTATAGAAAAAGATTTAAGTGAGGAAAGAAGAAATATTAATACACGTCCTAATCCAGTAACACAAACGAGACCAACCAATTAAGAATCAATGTGCCAAATTCGAATCAGGAGAGTAACCCCAAAATTAACTTCTCAAATTCTAATAACAGCCAGAGACCGGAAAACTCTAACCAGGTTTCATCCCGTCGCGGGTCAAATCAGCCCCATAATAACAATTTTAGAAGTCAAAATAATTTTAGGAATTTTAATTCCAACCTAAACCAAATAATTTTAGAAGAATTTTAATCCCAATTATAACAATTCAGGCAATTTCCGGAATTTTAATTCCAATAATACTTTTAGGTCCAATTATAATAATCAAAATAACAGGAACCAAAATTTTTCCAGTTTGAATAATCAACAATTTTCCAATAATTTGAATTTCAGAAACCTTTTAAATTCAAATTTTAGACCTCCAAATAATTCAGGGAATAACAACCCTCAAAATTTTAGAGATAATAATAATTCCAATAATAATATTCAACTTATTAATTCTTGTCCAAACACACAATTTAAGAATCCAAGTAATCAACAAAAACTAATCCAGGGCCGCCCTCAAAGAATTTCAACCTTTTTAAAAATTCCTGTAATTTCTAAAAAAAATTCCAACCAAATAACTTCAATAGTAAACATAAAATCTATTCAGAGGATATACCTCAAAGTTTTACTAATTTCAATTTTCCCAATTTCAAATCATGAAATTTTAAATGCAAATTTAAAATTCAAAACCCTCATCTTTGAGTGTCGTCCCAGACACAAGTAACACATCTACACAACACTAATCTTTTGTCTCAAAACGACACACCCGATACGACGGAATGTGCGAAACGGGAGAGTCCAGAGAAAAAGGACACATCACACACACAGACGGTGGAGCAACATAGGTATAAACCAGATAGGAGAGAACATGCCATACTGAAACGTCAGTTGAACCATCAACACACACCCACACATACACCCAACACCACCATACACACTATTTCTGGTCACACTCTGGATGTCCCCTTAACAAGCGACCGATCCCTTTCAGTACCCAGATTCAAACATAGTTCTTTTCAAAGTGTCTAAAAGCACTCATACCATTTTAAATGTAACCTATAATGGTCAATCAAATTAGGGCTCTTTTAGACACAAGAGCAGGCATAAATTTAATGTCTAGTAAAGTCGCTCAAGCAAATCTTTTCATGTCCGAACGGACAAGCTTATATGTTGCCACAGAAGGCTCTCAAGCCAATATGTTAGCGTCATGCACTTGAACTTTTAAGGTACAAGGGTTCAGGTTTACTGAGGACTTTTTTGTGGTTCAGAACCTCTGTGAGGACATACTACTAGGGCATTTTTTCTTGTGAAACGAGGAGTGTGTAATGGACTATAAACGTGATTGCGTCCATGTAGGATGAAATGAAAGAAAAACCATGTATTGGGCACAGAGCAAAAAAAAGTTAATTTCTTAATGAATTTAAAGACATTTTCGAAACCAGTTTGGTTCAACCCACAACCCGAACGACAAAACATGTAACAACTCTTAAAGAAAAGAAAATAATAAACAAACGTTGTTATCCTTTGAATCCCCATAGAAAACGTATTCTTTGTGAATATATTGACGAAATGCTTGAGACAGGAGTCATGGAACAAACCCAATCTCCTTATTCTAGTCCTCCCATTCTTGTTGAGAGAGACAGCAAGGAAGTTAGATTCTCTGTAGACTACCGTGAACTCAATAATATCACGCAGCATGAGAGCTCCGTTCTTCCTAGAATACAGGATGCTCTCAAAGATCTAAGCCAAGCAAAAATGTTTTCCGTGTTCGATCTTAAAGCCGGTTATGGGCAAATTCTAATGGACGAAAATTCTAAAGATTGTAGAGCTTTCACTACCCCAGGCGAAGCACCAGCCACTTTTCAGAAATTAATGACTACCTAGATCTTAGTCGGCTATCTCCATAATTTCGTGCAAGTTTATCTTGACGACATAATATGTTAGAGCAATACCTTTGAGGATAATCTAAAACACCTACGTCTAATTTTCGAAAGGCTACAAACTCACAATCTCAAGGTATTAGCTGAAAAATGTCAGTTAGCCGTCACTGATTTAGATTATTAGGTCACAAAATTTGTGGTGTCAACAATGTTTTACAACAAAAACATATAACCCAAATTTTAAATTTCAAAAAACCACAAACAAAAAAACAACTTCACAGCTTATTAGGAATATGCAATTGGCTACGTGAATACGTACCAAACTCATCAGCCATACCCTCTCCTCTAACACAACTTCTCAGAAATCAAATCAATGAGAGTGGACTAAAGTCCAGGACCTAGCTTTTTCTAAAGCAAAAGAGGCTTTTACAAATCCAACACCTTTAAGTAGACCAGACTACACAAATCTTCCAAAGGTATGGCCGCTGTGCTTTACCAGGATAACGAAAATAACACCAAAAACATAATAGCCCAGATCAGTTTGAAATTTTCACACACAACCTCAAAATACCACATAAAGGAGCAGGAATGTCTCAGTGTTATATGGGCAATTAAATATTTTCGAATTAAGAACTGATTCCCGTGCTATAACCTGGCTAAATAAATCTAAAGATACTAAAGCAAAACTCACTCGATGGACACTTTTGCTCCAAGAGTTCGATTTTACCATAGAACACGTCCCAGGGAAGCAAAATGATCTCCCTGACTTACTTAGTCGAGACCCTGACGAAGCCATTGCTTTTAACCCTAATTTGGAGAGGTTGTTTCCACCGGAACCTCAATATCCACTTACAAGTCCAGAAAAAATTTCTCTTTCTGACGCTCTTCGCGAGCAACCTAAAATCAATGCCATAAACCTTAGAACTTTGCATGGGAAAGTTGCGCTTGTTCAACTATCTAGTAATTTCTGCAAGCGCAGGAAAACAAGACTTACGTTCCTACAAAATAATGATATCCAAAGACCTGACGATAGAGAATTATTAAAACATTTTTGCATCTATGATCAATTGCTTTGGCGTAAACATGCCTCAGGTGATTGTTTAGTAGTCCCTAAAAGTCAGATACCTAAGGTTATCTACACTTTCATGGCGACCCTGAATCAGCAACACTTTGGAGTAGAGGAAACTACCCATCAAATTCAGCGGTTATATTATTGTAAACGCATGTCTAAAAATACTTCACGTTATGTCAAAAACTGCATACCGTGTTCTATCTGTAAAACTCAACAATGAGCACCTCATGCTCCAATGCATCCTAGAACACCCCAATTTCCTTTTCAAATGATTTTGATAGACATACTTGGTCGTTATATACAAACTCCCACAAAGAACCAATTTATTATAGAAGTAGAGGATGTCTTTAGCAAATGGGTAGATGCTCCGCCTATGTCAAAAATCTTAGCCAGAGACGTCGTGAAATACCTAGATTCTAGATACGGCTGTCCTGAAATCCTAGTGAGTGACAATGGCTCTGTTTTCATCTCAAAAGCTTTAAAAAAACTCTGCGAAAATAATAAAATTACCCATCTCTTTTCTGCCTTTTATCACCAACAGGCCAACCCTGTTGAACGTCAAGTTGAGGAATTTAAAAAAATTAAAATCCTCAGATCACGAAAAAATAAAGCTATAGGTGAAACACCTGCTTCTATAATCCTAGGATACGAATGACCTAAACCTGGCTACTCCCAAAGCGCAACGTAGAAAAAAAAAATATATATATATATATATATATATATATATATATATATATATAAACCCCAAAGAAAAGCTAAAAATAAAGTCACTTTACAACGTCAACCTGACTTTCAAAATAAAACTTAGATCGACAAGATCAACCCCCCACATGTCACTTCAATTCAACTCGGAGAAAAATTTTTGGGCAAAATATACCATTGGTTCTAGTTCATTTGCTACAACATGGACAGGCCCACATCAGTATCATCAGTAGTTCACTTCGAGCATTCAGACTGTGCGAATTGATTCGGTTCACACGGCTCCGTGCTGAAAGTCTACGAGAGGTGTGTAACACTCTAATTTTGTTATATAGTTTAATCTTTAAGTTTTACTGCAAGTTCAAACGTTGTTACTTGGATGGCGATACCTATATCCATACAATATCATTCATCAATTAAAATTTTAATTATTTAAAAAATGAAAACCCAAATAACATCTAAAGATATTTATTTCTTAATATTACAGAGTAAATAAGAATTTAATTTTAGCAGTCTTGAAAACCTGTTTTGCCTCCTTTATGCAAGTTTTGGCCTTTCGATAATCTTGTCAGGATGTTGCATTTTCGACTTCAAACCTCTATTTTTGGGTCCAAACATATCTTTTCTGTTACTGTAAATAATAAAATACTGGCATTAATGCACCGAATTTTTTTTGCATGTAAAGTCCATATTTTGTATTAATACTCATATGTAGGAATTTATGTTTATAAAGCACCGTTACTTTGATAAATATTTATATTATATATATATATATATATATATATATATATATATATATATAAGATTGTTTTTAGGACAATATATGCTTGTTACTAACACATAAGGGCAATATTAGTACAAATTCTTTCACTTGACTTTGGCCTGTAAACACATAAAATTTCTAGATTTATAATCAACATTTATACCTTTTTTTTTTCTTGGATTAGGTAGCAGTTGCATATTGGTATAACTAAATCAGTTCTGTGTAGTGTTTGGAAAACAAACCAAAATTACTTCCTTAAATTTTTCCTTTTTCAATCATTTTTTCCTGATTGCATGAGTATTTAGACCCTTTTATGTCCTGAATTATTACTCGACCATTTTTTGTCTTCTGTGAATTGCCTAAAATATTTCGTTATGAATAAATCTGTTTTAATGGTAATATTAAGGGGTAATAACAAATTTATTTATATTGTATTGTTGTGAAAATCTAATTTAAATCAAGCCTAGGTACCTTTTTGTTGTCAGGGTTTTTCCACTTCTCCATTTGAAATCAATTCCCCATAGCTTTGTTCTCTATTTTAGTTGCAAGTTGATTTTTCGGGATAGCATTTTCAACTATTATTCTAATTATCTAAGTTTTGGAAGCTGGAAGATAGATGTTTATAGGACGTGTCACTTCCTATACGCTGTCACTCGCTGCATCCGATATGCCCTCATTCAGTAGACGCATGCTAAGATCCCAACTGTTGCCAAGTTTATTCTCAGGTGGTTGCCGTTTGAATTATAAACCAATCAGTGATTTTTCTTCTTGCCCTGCAATTTCTATTTTAAATCATTCCTAGTTCCTCTTGACAACACTGATGTCACCTGGGGAAATCTAACCAATGATAGTTCGGCATCGGAGTTGAGGTTCAACGGAGCTGGTTCCAGGAAGGAACTACCTTTTCACTTCCCTTTTCTGGTCTCCTGTAACATCGAAAGGTCTTTAGCGCGAACTGGGGAAAATAAAATCCAAGTTTTTCTTGGAAATCCGTTAATGGGATTTCTCCTGAGCTTCGTAATAATTTACTTGGGGTTTTGTATTTGTGAATTATACAATATTTTCTAACCTCCAAGTAATCTCCCTGAGAGAGGATTTTTGGAGCTGAAGGTGGACCAGGCCGCCATTTTCCTGCAACATTCTGAAGAAGTATTCCTGTCCGGGGCGAACTAAACCCTATTGAATTGGGTCTTAGTACGGGGCTTTAAGACTCACTTTGACGTGAATGAGTAACGTTCCGCCCTATAACTCTACTAAGGTCCTGTCTACTGATACACCTTCCACCGGTTGCAGTGACGTATCACAAGACAATTGGTGAACTTTTTTATTTCATATTAGTGTATTTTTTCTTTGTTTTTTTTTGTACAGGCATTTAAAAAAACAACTTTAGTAAATAGATTTTATTGTTTTAAATAACTTCTTAATTTTAAATTACATTTTCTTTTATTTTATAAAAGTATCAGGAACAAGTGAGTGCCGGACACATCCAGGGGCTTTCAAATTTAGGTCGTAATAAATTGGTGGCGTTCACCTTTTTTACTTTTATTTTTTTTCCTACGCCCACTCTCCGGGATAAACGAGCTTAGGGCATTAATATTGCACGCTCTGTTGACCACGAGCTTGTCTCTTGATACTTTTGCCAGAGGATATCATCCAAATGGATGAGGAGACCGTAGAGGAAGTGAAACCGAAAAAAGTCACTAAGGAAAAGACTTCATCGGTAAACAAAGATCCCTCCCGTTGTGACGGAGGAGACTGGACAGTGGTCCGTTTTAGAGCTTTCTTAAATAAAATTTTAAGTGCTTTTAATAGAGCCTTCCCGCTTAAGACTATCAAACCTAAGCGTCATAAACCGTGGACCACGAAAGGATTACGCATTTCTGTAAACAAATATGTGTTCCCTCTTATATATAAAAAAATTACCGACTCCGTTCTTATTCTCGACTATATCTCTAATTATAGGAGGTTCTATA
Source organism: Kuschelorhynchus macadamiae (assembly GCA_030620095.1). Classification (NCBI taxonomy): domain Eukaryota; kingdom Metazoa; phylum Arthropoda; class Insecta; order Coleoptera; family Curculionidae; genus Kuschelorhynchus; species Kuschelorhynchus macadamiae. Next base: position 429,315 of record JAUTXW010003057.1, read on the forward strand.
TTAAACTAAATCAAGTCAGCAAAAAAATATATACCATCAAAAACGTCTAACAAAATCTAAAAACGTTTCAAAGGAAGCCTGATCCGTTATCAATGACCTCAGAAACAATTCAAACCCTGTGACTCAGATCTTGCCAAGGCCAAATGACCTAAGTGATTATTTTATTAATGTAAGCAAAAATGTTACTTCTGGTATCTCGCCAAGCTTGGACCCTCTTTTGTTTCTCCCTCCAACGAAAAATGTCGTTGATAGCCTTTTCTTAAGCCCTGTTAGTAGCATGGAACTATTGAAAGAAATGAATAACATCACAAGCAAATCTACGTGTAGCACTGATGGCCTATCAATTAAAATATTCTTGAACCTGCCGCTCCCAGTCATAGAGGCCCTTACAACACTAATAAATGAATCCCTTATACAAGGTATATTCCCTGAATGCCTTAAAACAGTTATAATTGTTCCTCTTCATAAAGGGGGCGAAAAAACCAACTCTTGCAATTATCGCCCAATTGCTCTACTACCAGTGCTATCAAAAATCATTGAAAGGTTACTAAAGAATCGTCTTATACCATTTCTCCTTAAACTTCAGATAATATCCCCGGATCAGTTTGGATTTTTACCCAACAAGTGCACTAGTGACGCTGTTTTCTCGTTGCTTAGCGACGTCTACTTATCCCTCAATAACAACCACCCCAACGCCTCAGTTTTTTGTGACTATGCAAAAGCCTTTGAATATGTTAGTCATGAAATTTTAATAAGCAAGCTTAATTTTTATAGAATCCGGAGTATTTTTTTAAATTGGTTTAAATATTATCTCGAGAATAGGCAACAATTTGTAAGGGCAAATGGTTCTGATTCGGATTGTAAATTGATTAGAAGTGATTTGTTAGTTGTTGATTGTTATACATTAATGATATCACCAACCTAAAAATTAACGGAAAAATCTCTCTCTTTGCTGACGACACAAGCATAACATAGAGTGATTTTGATACAACGTCTTTACATTCCACTATTTCCAACGACCTTGTTATAAGTAAGGCTCGGTCTGATTCCAATCTGCTTTGCTTCAATGTGGATGAAACGGTGGCCTCATCTTATAACTGGACTTTACAACCACTTCAGCTACTTAACAGCAATATCAAATACGTTGAGTCGGTTAAATTCCTCGGTTTGAATATAAATAACAACCTAAAATGGTCTAAGCATATTGACACCTTAACTAAAAAAACTTTCTAGCGCCTGCTTTGCCATTCGATCAGTTTCAAAAGAACTGGACGTGCCTTCTGCCAGACTTACTTATTTCTCTCTATTCGAATCCCATCTCCACTATGGCCTTCCCTTTTGGGGCTGCTGTACCACCGAGCAATTTCTCAGTATTTTTAGGCTTCAAAAGAGAGCAATACGCTATTTGTTTAGTCTAAATAATAGAGCGCTCTGTCAATACTATCTCAAAAAACATTAAATATTAACACTTTCTGCATTATATATTTTACTCGATAAGAAAACATATAAGCACATTCCCGGAAAGGCCACAACACGTATATCCTACCAGGAACTCTAGGCATGACATATACCTTCCCATTTCTTCCACAGAATAAATAAAAAAAATCAATTATTTACAACACCATAAAACTTTACACTCATCTTAGAACATTTAAAAACAATCCCTATGTTTACACTTTTCCGAAAAAAAAACCTAAGCGTACCTCATTGAAAGACCTTTTTACTGCCTTATCGATTTTTATAATTATTAATGTCATTAAAATGTTTTTTATTTGCTTGTTTACCTAAATCATGTTGCTGCAAGGCATTTGAAAATTACTTTGGTTACATATTAGATTAAAGTTATACATTTTCTTTTTTTTTTCTAATACACTTTAATTGCTATATTAGTTCAGTACACTTTTTGTTTAACTTCACTTATTTTGCTTGTATAACGATAACAAAATAGAGTTTAAGGTCGCGTAATTTTAATTTCAATGTCATCGAAATTGTTCATCTCGCGTATGTATTGTTTATTTCCTTTTGTTAGGTCACCTAAATTCATTAACAGCTTTACGGCAATGTTACAAATATAACGAATGTTATATTTACAATTTATGTATTTCATTGACCTATCGAAAAATATGATTTTTTTCCGACCAATATTTCGTTTTTTCATTGTTTTTGTTTTAAGGTAAATTTCGCTTTGTCCATATAATTGTATCAATTTACCTGAGACAATTGATGCAAAAGTTGGATCTGGACATCTAAGGAAAAATGTGAAACGACGGCACGGTTCTTTGTTGCCATTATCAATTCGTGTATTGCTAATAGGACCCTCTAATTGTGGAAAAAACCAATGATATGATTGCTTTGCTTACACACCGTTTAGCATTCTGCTTTTAAAATGTTTACGTAATTCAAAGTCACTGTATCAACTGAAATACGAATATCTCAGAAAAAATTTCACATTTATCAGGGGTCTTAGTTATTACACTTTTAGCGATACCACAGATATCGTGGAACCATCCGATGCCAAGGCAAATTCCATTTTCATATTTGATGATGTAATGTGTGAAAAACCGGATATTATACGATTATATTTTTCACTTTCACACCATTTCAAGAGATGTGTGCTAACTGTTGGAATGACAATTATGGATGTCTAGTTATTGATAAAGACTGTGATTTAAATTCGGAAAGATATCGCAAGGGTTTTGATAACTATATATATATATATATATATATATATATATATATATATATATATATATATATATATATATATATATATATATATATATATATATATATATATATGTGGCGACTGAATGTCTCCCACATTTGTCTGCCAAAGTTAAAATTTGCGCATATCACACTGTATATATTTGTTTTTCTTTTCATTGTTACTGCATAACATACTGTACATATTTATTTTTACTTTTTAATCTAGGCTAATTATTTATTGCTATTGAGAAATGTAACAATTTGTAGGTACTTAGTTTTCTGTACATAATTGTAGGATTTCCATCGGCATTTAGAGTCTAATTTAGTTTTAAGGTTCTTGTATGCTATCCGTTAATTTTTATTTTTACAATACTTCTTTGTACGATTTTATGTTGTTGTACGTTCGATAATAGGAACCATCACCGATAGTGAACTGTTTATTGCATTTAGGGTTTATGATAGGAAAATACCGAATCGACCCTCCTTATTAAAGCTTTCTCCAAATTCCCATTTTACTATCTGTAATGAATGTTTTTAATTTGACCATGGGAAAGTTTACGAAGATAAAAAAAAACCCTTTTGCCAACGAATAGGACCAATCAAAGCGAGGAATTTTGGCACAGGGGGTGGAACTTTATGTTTCTTGAAATTTGTATTAATATTAGAGGAGGACTCTGTTTTTGGACTTGCAAGAAGTCGGATCTGAATTTTGTTGTTCTAGTTCAATAGACTTATTTTATTTCGTTTTAACAGTGTTTCATAAAACCCTCACAGTTCGTATAAAAAAGGAATGTATTGGATATATAGCTAATCAAGCCACACATACGTTCCTAAAGTGGTGACCCCGACGTGATTTGTCTTGTGAGAGCAAGTAGTGTAATTAGTGCTTCAGTGTTTTAGTGATAAATTGAACAATCAACGTAAGTACCTAGTATTACAGTGAACTTTTTATCATTCCTTTTGTGGTAGGTTGTGTTTTAGTCAATGCAACAGTCCCTAAGCTATCGTGAGTTTATTTGTAACAAATATTTCGCGGTATACTATGCCTAACTCTGCGGCAGAAACCAACAGTGCCATCCCTATCGCGAAGGCTGTCGCGATAAATTCCGCGCCACGACTTCCAGACTTTGAGCCGTCGGATCCAGAACTTTAGTTTGTAATCGTAGAGGCTTGCTTTAATAGATCAAAAATCACAAACACCGAGCAAAAATATTTGGACATTCTCGCGAAACTTCCGCGATATATCAGCGAAGTGCGCGACTTTGTGACAAAACCATTAGATTCTAATTCCTATTCCGAGCTAAAAGAACAACTCATAAAGCGGTTAAGTGCGAGCCAAGAACAGAAGACCAGGCAACTGCTAGAAAACGAAGCTATAGGTGACGAAAAACCTTCCCAATTCCTTCGAAGACTGCAGGCACTAGCAGGATCAGTAGTCCCGGAGACAATAGTGAGGAGTATTTGGGTAAGACGCTTACCAGTCAATCTACAACCTATACTAGCTAAGCAATCACGTCAAACACTAAGTGAAACTGCGGACTTGGCTGACAATATATTTACTGCTCTGCCTGTGAGCCCTTCCGTAGCGGCAATCACCCCTAAGCATTCGCAAGAATACCAGATTCTCCATTCCCTCATGCAACAACTAACACAGCAACTTTCAGAGGCCAAGGGAGGACCTGCATGCTTCAAGAGGAATGCGAAATTCCCGTACGCATTTTCGATCCCGATTCCAGTCGCGGTATCGCTCGCCATCTACACCTAGGAAAGCGCGCCCAGCCGGATTATGCTGGTACCACTGGCGCTACAAGCAGGAAGCCCAGAAATGCACTATGCCCTGTTCATGGAACCAGGGAAACCAACCGGGCAGTCACTGATGGCGGCAAATGACACCTGTCTTAATAAATCACCCCGCCTATTTATCTACGATCGTGAAACCGGACTTCGATTTCTCATCGACACCGGTGCCGATCTAAGCGTAATCCCGAGACTCCGAGTGGATGGTGCTCATACCAAATCAACCTACGCACTTTCAGCTGCCAATGGTTCGTCTATAACCACATACGAAATAGTAGCGCGTACCCTCAACCTAGGACTCCGCCGAGATTTTCCATGGAGATTCATCATAGCTGACATATCTCAACCTATCCTAGGAGCAGACTTCCTCGCACACTATGGACTGCTCCCGGATCTGCAGCAAGGCAAACTCTTGGACTCCACAACACAACTGGCATCACGTGGTTAGGTTTTGGAATGGACCGCTCCGACCGTCAAAGTAATTAATGGTGCTTCCCCTTTCCATGGGCTTCTGGAAAGGTTCCCGGGAATCACCAAACCAAACGGTGCTCCCAAACACATTAAACACAAAACTCAGCATCATATTATTACCACGCCTGGTCCGCCTGTCGCCCAGAAACCACGTCGCCTAGCTCTGGACAAACTAAAAACAGCAAGAAAGGAATTCGACTCCATGGTGAAACTCGGACTTGCCAGGCCATCTAAAAGTCCTTGGTCCTCGCCGTTGCACCTAGTACCAAAAAACAACGGCGTATGGAGGCCCTGTGGGGATTATAGAGCTCTGAATAGCAGAACCTGTCCTGACCAATATGACGCCCGCCATATCCATGATTTCGCACAAGAGCTCCAAGGAAAATTGATTTTTTCAACCATCGACTTAATCCGTGCATTCAACCAAATCCCAGTAGCTGAGGAGGACATCGCGAAAACAGCCATCACCACACCATTCGGATTGTTCAAATTTCCATTTATGACGTTAGGACTTCGAAACGCAGCACAAACTTTTCAGCGTTTCATGGATGAAGTTACTCGAGGGTTGGACTATTGTTATGTGTACCTAGACGACATCCTTGTTGCCTCAACGACACCCGAAGAACACCTCCGCCACATGGAAACACTGTTTCAGCGGCTTCAGCAATACGGCCTCGTCATTAACCCAAGTAAATGTGTTTTTGGCCAGTCCCAAGTCAAATTCCTAGGATATTGCGTCTCAAACGCAGGCACCCAACCACTGCCAGAAAAGGTCGAAACTATTCTGGCATACCCAAAACCTGAAACGGCCAAGCAACTTCGTCGCTTCCTGGGTATGGTGAATTTCTACCGGAGATTCATACCCAAAGCAGCCGAGATTCAAAGCATCACTGAACACACTCCTCAAGAAAAAAATCAAAGGAAGATCCCCGTTACACTGGACCACAGAAGGTCTAGCCTCGTTCGAGGCCAGCAAGAAAGCACTAGCCCAGGCTACCTTGTTGTCGCACCCAAATGTCAACGCACCCCTTGCTATATTCTGTGACGCTTCAGACTCTGCCATTGGCGCTGCCTTGCAGCAGTGGGTAAATGATCAGTGTCAACCACTTAGTTTTTTCTCCAAGAAGCTCAGTCCTACAGAGTGCAAATATGGCGCTTATGACCGTGAGCTAATGATCGCATACCTATCCGTCAAATATTTCAGACACATGGTGGAGGCAAGAAACTTTAGTATTTTCACGGACCATAAACCACTGATATATGCATTTCGTCATAAGAAAAGCCAAGTATTACCTCGACAGTTCCGGTACCTGGATTTTATCGGTCAATTTACGACAGACTTTCGGCATATAGCAGGGAGCGATAATGTGATTGCAGATGCCTTATCTAGGATTGATGAAGTTCATAAGTCAATCGACTACGATCCTCTAGCAACATCCCAGAACAGTGACGAGGAACTGACCAGATTTTGTCAAGACGATTCGGTCTTGAAAATGAGACAAATCCAAATTCCTTTCACTAACAACACAATCTGGTGCGATATGTCAACTTCAATAGATAGACCATTTATTACGAAGCCATTCAGGAAACCAGTTTTTGACAGCATACACCAACTAAGCTACCACGGCGTCAGAGCCACAGTGAAACTAGCAACTCAGCGCTATGTTTGGCCATCTATGAAGAGTGACTGCAGGAAGTGGGACCAATCCTGTCCTGAATGCCAGCGTTCGAAGGTCTCGCGTCATGTCATTAGTCCAGTCGGAACGTTTGCACCGCCCTCTAGCCGTTTTGAGCATGTTCACCTTGACATAGTGATAATGCCGTTATCTGAGGGATACATATATTGTCTGACCATGATAGACAGATTTTCCAGGTGGCCTGAAGTTATACCACTGAAAGATCAAGAAGCAACCACCATTGCACGAGCCTTTTATGACAACTGGGTGTGCAGGTTTGGCGTTCCACTACGAGTCACCACCGATCAAGGCCGGCAATTTGAGTCTTGCCTGTTCAAGCAAATTAATTGTCTAATGGACACCAATCTTATTCGTACAACGGCATACCACCCCGCAGCTAATGGCATGATCGAAAGGTTTTATCGCCAACTTAAGGCTTCCCTTCGATGTCATAAGTCCCGCTGGACCGAGAGCCTACCCATAGTTTTGTTCGGTATCCGAATGGCTTGGAAAGAGGACCTCGACGCTACAGCTGCAGAGATGATATACGGCCAACCCATTCGCCTGCCTGGAGAGTTCTTAGCATCCCGCTCACTGAATATCCAAGATGATGGCTCCAGCAACTTCGCCACTGAACTAAGTACACATTTTCTTCAGCTACGCCCCACCAATGGATCTAACCATGATGCAAAGAACGTTTATTTTTAAAGATCTTCAAACAGCCACTCATGTTTTTGTTCGCCATGACGCTCAGAAGAAGCCTCTGCAACATCCTTACGATGGCCCGTACCGCGTCGTTAGCCGGCAGATTAAGGCGTTCGTCGTTGACATAAGGGGACGCCACGTCACCCCCCCAGTATCGATCGACTCAAGCCAGTGTATATCTTGAACAAGGACCCAGAGGACATACCACTGTCACAAGATATGGAGACGGAATACGTCATTCATCCAGCAGGAATTCCTAGTAACGGCCAAGTCACTCTGCAACCCCCAGAAATTACCAGAACCAGATGTGTCTCGCGACGAGAAGAAGAAGCACACCAGCCACCAGATGGAAACCATGCTCCCGCATCAGAACCCATCAGCAGGTCACCAGAGCGACAGACCAGATCGGGCAGACATGTCCGGTTTCCCAACCGCTTCCAGGCTGGATTGTCGTGAATCTCAATCACTGGCAGGGGGTGTGGCGACTGAATGTCTCCCACATTTGTCTGCCAAAGTTAAAATTTGCGCATATCACACTATATATATATATATATATATATATATATATATATATATATATATATATATATATATATATATATATTTGTTTTTCTTTTCATTGTTACTGCATAACATACTGTACATATTTATTTTATTTTACATTTACTTTTTAATCTAGGCTAATTATCTATTGCTATTGAGAAATGTAACAATTTGTAGGTACTTAGTTTTCTGTACATAATTGTGGGAATTTCCATCAGCATTTAGAGTTTAATTTAGTTTTAAGGTTCTTGTATGCTATCGGTTAATTTTTATTTTTACAACACTTCTTTGTACGATTATATGTTGTTGCACGTTCGATAATAGGAACCATCACCGATAGTGAACTGTCTATTGCATTTAGGGTTTATGATAGGAAAATACCGAAACGACCCTTCTTAGTAAAGCTTTCTCCAAATTCCCATTTTACTATCTGTAATGAATGTTTTTATTTTGACCATGGGAAAGTTTACGAAGATAAAAAAACCCCTTTTGCCAACGAATAGGACCAATCAAATCGAGGAATTTTGGCACAGGGGGTGGAACTTTATGTTTCTTGAAATTTGTATTAATATTAGAGGAGGACTCTGTTTTTGGACTTGCAAGAAGTCGGATGTGAATTTTGTTGTTCTAGTTCAATAGACTTATTTTATTTCGTTTTAATAGTGTTTCAATAAACTCTCACAATTCATATAAAAAAAGGAAATGTATTGGATATATAGCTAATCAAGCACACACATATATATATATATATATATATATATATATATATATATATATATATATATATATATATACAGAGCAATATACATAGGGCAAACTCCAAGGAAAGTAAAACAAATAATCTTAATAAAACATTATAGTTTAAAATTATTAGCACATCACAAACACTTACTATTATGTGACACGTGCTCACTGTCTTTTGACGTTTAACCGGTTTTCAACGCAGCAAAATTTTGGCACTTTTTGACCACATTTCGCACAGTGTTTGCCTAATGCAAGTAAGAAAACAACTAACTGAATAATCGAAACAATACGCAACTGATGGCTCTGTTTTCCAACATGAATTAACACGTAAATATCGCGTTGGCTGTACTAAGTCCATATGTGATGGACATAGTATAAGTCCATTTCGTACAATTAACTCCGGGATATTATTGTGACTTTAGTACGATTCATAATTTATTAACTTTCTAACAAACTAAAATAGACAAAAGGAAGTTTTTTTTTCGGATAGAGTAATAAAACATGTGTGACTTGGTATAAAAAAGTAATTTTTGACAAAAAGTGGACTTAGTACACTTTACCTCTGAGGTACAGATATATATATATATATATATATATATATATATATATATATATATATATATATATATATATATATATATATATATATATATATATATATATATATATATATATATATATATATATATATATATATATATATATATCTTATATATATATATATATATATATATATATATATATATATATATATATATATATATATATATATATATATATATATATATATATATATATATATATATATATATATATATATATATATATATATATATATATATATATATATATATATATATATATATATATATATATATATATATATATATATATATATATATATATATATATATATATATATATATATATATATATATATATATATATATATATATATATATATATATATATATATATATATATATATATATATATATATATATATATATATATATATATATATATATATATATATATATATATATATATATATATATATATATATATATATATATATATATATATATATATATATATATATATATATATATATATATATATATATATAAATATATAAGATTTTTTTTAAATTTTTTTTCTAAAAACTTAAGGTGGTGATTCTTGAGTTTATTTAAAAGAAAACTTCATATGAACATATGTCCTAACCTAAATCTCATAACTTTTGAGATACAGGGTGTTAAACATTTCAGAAAAACATCTTTTTTATATTATTTAGAATATCATCTTCGGGAAATTTGGTAAACATTTTCTACGCATCCGGACAGATTCCCTGGTTTACAACATTTTTTTTAATTTCTACCAGTGGCGTCCGGACGGGATTCGCATCGCATATTTTTGAAGAAATTGGCTATGCACGAATTATCATTTTGCCAAATAATTTCTAAATCGTAGAAAGACTAAAAAGTTAGAGAGCAGAATAGGGAATTCCAACTTGATTTCCTTGTTCAATGAAACAATTTCAGTGGCTTACCATTTTCCTTCAAATATACGCAATAAAAATCCCGTACAGACGCCACTGGGAGAAATTAAAAAAAATGTACACCAGAAAATTTGTCCCGATCGTAGGAAATATGTACTAAATTTTAAGGATATCTAGAATGGTATCCCAAATATCATAGAAAAATTATTTTTTTCTGAAAAGTGTTTAACACCCAGTATCTCAAAAGTTATGAGGTTTAGGACATATGTTCATGTGAAGGTTTTTTTTTAAATAAAGTCAAGAACGACCATCTTAAGTTTTTCGCATTTCTTTTGAATCATATATATATATATATATATATATATATATATATATATATATATATATATATATATATATATATATATATATATATATATATATATATATATATATATATATATATATATATATATATAGGACCAGAAAGGGGGTAGCGGGGTTGCAGCCAGTTAATCTTTCTTGGTGTTACTGGGGCATTTAATTGATGACTATTTTTACTTTGTGAAAGCTTTCTTCGTGACGACATTTCGCATAGTGTTTGCCTAATGCAAGTAAGAAAACAACTAACTGAATAATCGAAACAATACGCAACTGACGGCTTTGTTTTCCAACATGAATTAACACGTAAATATCGCGTTGGCTGTACTAAGTCCATATGTGATGGACATAGTATAAGTCCATTTCGTACAATTTACCCCGGGATATTATTGTGACTTAGTACGATTCATAATTTATTAACTTTCTAACAAACTAAAATAGACAAGTGGAAGTTTTTTTTTCGGATAGGTAACAAAACATGTGTGACTTGGTATAAAAAAGTAATTTTTGACAAAAAGTGGACTTAGTACACTTTACCTGTGAGGTACAGATATATATATTTATATATATATATATATATATATATATATATATATATATATATATATATATATATATATATATATATATATATATATATATATATATATATATATATATATATATATATATATATATATATATATATATATATATATATATATATATATATATATATATATATATATATATATATATATATATATATATATATATATATATATATATATATATATATATATATATATATATATATATATATATATATATATATATATATATATATATATATATATATATTACATATATATAAAAAAATCTTGGGTACTGGTTTATTTTCTTAAGAGTTACTTATTTCCTTAACGTTTCGCGCTTTATAGAGAGCTTTTTCAAAAGGATATTATTGGCCTACAATAAATACAAAACTATAAAACATAGATTGACACACTAAAAACTATTATAATAAAATGTTAAAATAGGAAATTAGTATACGCACCTTTGAAATAAAAAACAACTCACTGCATTATAGTAGCCATCATGTTTCAGTTGTGACTTGTGGAAACTAAATAAATACTACCGATAGGTTTTATTTTTTGTTTTTGGCTGAAAGCGATTATTTAGATTTACAGTGTTTACATTATTTATTTTGGTGTAAAATCAAGTTGATATTACAGAAATTATATTTATGATGGTGTAGTATAGAATATATAGGCATTTTATTATATGTAAAATACTAAATTAAAAAATTAAAATATCAGACCGTGGTAAATCTGACTCAGTTTCTTGACATCTTGTTTATCATTTACGGAATGTTTTTCTTTTTTGATATGAAACATCTCCTTAATGATTAATTTTTGATAGTTAGTGTCTTTATTCAAAATTCGTGTGTCAGAAAAATTAAACTCGTGATTTTCTGATTTTTCATGTTTATGTAGGGAAGTGGACGCATTTTTTGTGTACTTGTGGCAGTTTATTCTGTTCTCTAGGTATTGTGTGGTCATGCCTATGTATTTCATGGGACAATTCATACATAGTACCGCATATATTAAGTTTGATTGTTTTTTTATTGGTTTTTACTTTTAAGAGGTGTGAATAGGGAGCCTAATAAATTATTGGATTTGTGACAAACAGTTACGTTGTGTTTGGCTAGAGCGTATTTAATTTTTTCAGACAGTTCATTTATATATGGTAATGATATATAAGATTTGTTTTCATTTTTATTTTTTGTTGGATTATTCTCTTTGTTTAATTTATTGTAATATAGGTATGTCCTTTGTTTGATAATTCTGTTGATTAATTTAAGTGGGAAATTATTTTCGACTAAAGTCTCTCTTACCTTTTTTAATGTTTCCGCGCGATATTTTGGAGACGTTAACAATATGGCACGGTCATCTAATCCAAACACAACACTATTTTTTTGACTATTAAGATGGTGAGAGTTAAAATTTAGATAGCGGCCCGACCATGTATGTTTCGTATACGATTTAGTTTCGAGTTTATTATTATTTTTGTTTCGAATTATAGTTAAATCTAAAAAGTTTATGTAGTCATTTTTTTCAATTTCGACGGTGAATTGCAGTTTTGGGTGAAAGTTATTTTCTGACACGGAGGTCAAACAATCATCTACGTGTATCTTTTAAAAAACCTACTTCAAAATCTAAACTTTTTATGATTTTCTCTTCCGCGTATTCCATAACTATTTGGGCAATAGTTGAGGATATTGGGGAGCCCATTGTACAACCGTCTAACTGTTGATACAAATGATCTTTATATTGAAAGTAGTTATTATTTAGTGATGTTTACACAGTTTATAAATTCCTTGCATGTTAAGGTCGTATGCTCTTTTAACTGATTCCATTCTTCTTTTAATATTATTTCTACAATTTCATTAGGAATGTTAGTGTATAAGGATATCACGTCTAACGAAATTAATTTATGATTTTGAGGTATTTCTGTTTGGTCGATAAATTGTTTAAATGTAAAAGAGTCTTTAATAAAATAATTATTGTTCCCAGTTATTTTTGAAAGGCCGTTTGATAAATATTTTGACAATTTATAAAACGGTGACTGAATGGACGAAACTATTGGCTTTAAGGGCATGTCAGGTTTGTGTAATTTAGGTAACCCATATATTTTTGGTGCATTTGCATTGTGAATAGGTAACCATTTGGCCTCCCTGTCAGATATCAGTTTATCTCCCAAAAGCTTTTTTATTAAGTTGTTATTTTTATTTTGAAAAGTTTTTGTGGGGTCGTATTTCATTTTTTTGTACGTGTTAGTATCACTAAGGAGTGTATTCATTTTTGAGTCATATTCTGCTGTATTTATTACTACGGTTTTACTACTTTTATCTGGTTTGAGTATAGTAATTTGTGAGTTATCTTTATCGAATTGTTTGGCTCTATTCAGATGCTTTTGAATTTTCTTTTGAAAATTGTTAGTTCTTGATTTTTTGTGACGTATTTTTATTTTATAATTAGTAATAACATTAACTATATTAGATCTAATACCGTCGTTTTCGTCATCTGGCTTGTGACTAATAGCTGACTCAATACCAGAAATATACTCTGCAATTGGAAGATCTTTTTCATTGCTGATTGGAAGAGAGAAATTATCACCCAAAGCCAAAATCTCTGAAACATCATTGGGAATCTGTGTGTCAGACACATTTCCTATCCATTTTGTAGTATTTACTTTTACGTCGCTTTTTTGTATATTTGAAATCAATTGAGAGATTTTTTTTGATTTTTTTGTTTGATGTATTTAAATTTTTTTTCATATTTATTATTTTCAAATTGTAGAAATGTAGCAAAAATATTTTCTGGTAAAATAGTTTTAATTTCATTGGTTATTTTATTTATGTTGTATTCTAAATTATTTATGCATTTTGTAGTTTCGGTTATTAATAAATTTAAAATTTTGACGTTTGTATTATTTTACAGAGAATTAAATTTATTTTCAAGGTACGTACCTGTAAATTCAATTTGAGGTAAATTAAAATCTAGGAATTTTGGAACAGTGTTGGTGTGTTTACACTTGAGTAAAAATATTCTCCTATTCTTTTGGCTTGCGAGCTTTCCTTAGGCTATAGAAATAGACGGTTGTGCAATGGGCTCCCCAATATCCTCAACTATTGCCCAAATAGTTATGGAATACTCGGAAGAGAAAATCATAAAAAGTTTAGATTTTGAAGTAGGTTTTTTTAAAAGATACTTAGATGATTGTTTGACCTCCGTGTCAGAAAATAGAATTAATGATTTATTACAAGCCTTCAATAACTTTCACCCAAAACTGCAATTCACCGTCAAAATTGAAAAAAATGACTACATAAACTTTTTAGATTTAACTATAATTCGAAACAAAAATAATAATAAACTCGAAACTAAATGGTATACGAAACATACATGGTCGGGCCGCTATCTAAATTTTAACTCTCACCATCTTAATAGTCAAAAAAATAGTGTTGTGTTTGGATTAGCTGACCGTGCCATGTTGTTAACGTCTCCAAAATATCGCGCGGAAACATTAAAAAAGGTAAGAGAGACTTTAGTCGAAAATAATTTCCCACTTAAATTAATCAACAGAATTACCAAACAAAGGACATACCTATATTACAATAAATTAAACAAAGAGAATAATCCAACAAAAAATAAAAATGAAAACAAATCTTATATATCATTACCATATATAAATGAACTGTCTGAAAAAATTAAATACGCTCTAGCCAAACACAACGTAACTGTTTGTCACAAATCCATTAATTTATTAGGCTCCCTGTTCACACCTCTCAAAAGTAAAATACCAATTAAAAAACAATCAAACTTAATATATGCGGTACTATGTATGAATTGTCCCATGAAATACATAGGCATGACCACACAATACCTAGAGAACAGAATAAACGGCCACAAGTACACAAAAAATGCGTCCACTTCCCTACATAAACATGAAAAATCAGAAGATCACGAGTTTAATTTTTCTGACACACGAATTTTGAATAAAGACACTAACTACCAAAAATTAATCATTAAGGAGATGTTTCATATCAAAAAAGAAAAACATTCCGTAAATGATAAACAAGATGTCAAGAAACTGAGTCAGATTTACCACGGTCTGATATTTCAATTTTTTAATTTAGTATTTTACATATAATAAAATGCCTATATATTCTATACTACACCATCATAAATATAATTTCTGTAATATCAACTTGATTTTACACCAAACTAAATCATGGCAGCACTGTAATTCTAAATAATCGCTTGCGGCCAAAAACAAAAAATAAAACCTATCGGTAGTATTTATTTAGTTTCCACAAGTCACAACTGAAACATGATGGCTACTATAATGCAGTGAGTTGTTTTTATTTCCAAGGTGCGTATACTAATTTCCTATTTTAACATTTTATTATAATAGTTTTTAGTGTGTCAATCTATGTTTCATAGTTTTGTATTTATTGTAGGCCAATAATATCCTTTTGAAAAAGCTCTCTATAAAGCGCGAAACGTTAAGGAAATAAATAACTCTTTTAAGAAAATAAACCAGTACCCAAGATTTTTTTAACAAAAAAAAATATATATATATGTATATATATATGTATATATATATATATAAATATATAAATATATATATATATATATATATATATATATATATATATATATATATATATATATATATATATATATATATATATATATATATATATATATATATATATGTATATATATATATATATATATATATATATATATATATATATATATATATATATATATATATATATATATATATATATATATATATATATATATATATATATATATATATATATATATATATATATATATATATATATATATATCTATATATAAGATATATATATATATATATATATATATATATATATATATATATATATATATATATATATATATATACCGGGTGTCAACGATATCGTTTTACACGATGCCATTCAATTGCTTTTTAGGGTAGGATTTTTTTATTTGGGTTAACGAAATATGGTATTAAGACACATATTTTTCATGAAAAAACAATTGAATATTACTGCCAGTTTTTCCGATATCAGAACCAAGTTAAGAATTTCAAATGGAACCTTGTATATTATTTTACATAGTTTGATGGAGCTTAGAATTACCTTTGCAATGACATATCACACGTTATATTTTTTTTCAAAATGGCGGACCAGCAAGCGCTTTTTCAAAATTCAATATGGCGGTCGTTTCCCGATACCGAAAAAATTGACAAAACCTTGCCGATATACATTTTTCCTAATACATAACATGAAACAAACACACACATATTATTAATCAGAAAATCCTGGAATATTTTTTATTGTTTATTGATAAGTAATTTTGTATTATTTTGACATTTTATGACTGTTGTCTTATTTTAGGGAAGCGAGAAAAAATCACAAGTAGTATTAATTTTATTTTACCGGTAGATACGGTGCAGTAACATGAAAGATGACTCAACTAAGATAAGTAGGCCTTGAAAACAATTGCATAGGGATGCCATTATAATTTTCATTAGATTTAACCAGAAACGTCGAAAGGACTGTTTTGTATCGACATTTCTGATAACTTTCGTTACATTTTTACACTGAGAAGTGGTTCTAGTTAGTTTTAAAAATAAATATTATGGTTTATTCAAGAGAACATCAAATTGACATGCTCCTTATTTATGGGGAATGTGGCAAAAAATCAAGGGACACAGAGAGATTATACCAGGAACGCTTTCCGAATCGTGACGCTCCTTCACATGCATATTATCCTTGGCTAGTACAACATTTAAAAAATGAAAATAATGGTTGTGTCCATGCTAATGGCAATGATGGTTTCGTAGTAAGCGAAGAAGTGGAAACAAACGTTTTAGCGTACATCGAGTATGACCGTACAGCTTCTCTTCGTGAATTAGGCAAACAGTGCAATACGTCCCATGAAAGCGCCAGAAAAATTTTAAAGAAACACAGGTTTAAATCGTTTAAGTATCAAATTCACCACCACCTATTTGAAAATGACTTCCAAAGACGACTTATTTATTGCAATTGGTTTTTAGATAATTATAGAATAAGTCCTGTGTTTCATCATAAGATTATTTTGATGTTTAATAGAAATAATTTTCGTTATTGGGCAAAGGAAAATCAAAGATTAGTAAGAGAAGGTGCCTTCCAGGAACGTTTTGGAGTTAATGTTTGGTTAGGCGTTGTAGGACTAAGCGTTATTGGTGCAATATTATTCCATCAGCCTTTAACTGGCGAGATGTATTTGGACTTTCTCGAAAATGAAATTGAGCATTTTATAAATAATTTGCAGCAAAATGATGATTTAGTTTACCAACAAGATGGCGCCCCTGCTCATAATTCAAGAATTGTTGCAAATTACTTGAATGAACGATTTGGTGAGAACTGGTTGGGAACCAATGGACCAATTCGATGGCCAGCGAGGTCGCCTGACCTAACCCCGCTTGATTTTTCTATATGGGGTCATCTGAAAGAAAAAGTGTATGCAACTCCTGTAATATCGTTGGAAATGTTAGAAAATAGAATAAGACGAGCCGTTGAGAGTATCTCAGAACAAGAAACCTGCTAGCGGAAAATGTTGAGAGAGTTACACTATGCCAAGAACAAGGCGGACAGCGCATAGAACATTTAATTAAGTGACTTTTGTATTAATTGTGAAAGTTTGATTTTAAATTAGCATTAAACCCAATAAAAACCCCCATATTTGTTTATTATTTCTACCTACAATTCAAAAATATCTTCGGTGTTAGAAAATGGCCGCCATATTGAATTTTGAACAAAAGCTTCCTGGTCCTCCATTTCGAAAAAAAATCAACTTGTGATATGTCAATGTAAAGGGAATTCTAAGTTCTATCAAACTGTGTGAAAAAATATACAGGGTTCTTTTTAAACTTCTTGACTTAGGTCTAGGTATTTCCGGAAAAACCGAAAGCCTACCGAAAATAAAATTAATACTACTTGTGAATTTTTCTCGATTTCCTAAAATAAGACAGCAAAAATCATAAAATGTCAAAATAATACAAAATTGCTTATCAATAAAAAATATTCCGAAATTTACTGATTAATAATATGTGTGTGTGGGTGTGTGTGTTTCATGTTATGTATTACGAAAAATGTATATCGGCAGAGTTTCGTCAATTTTTTCTCAAACAAAAAGCAAAAATACGGTTTGTTATGTGGTTTTGTTTTTGTTTTTTGTTTTTCTCAGTGTAAAAATGTAACGAAAGTTATCAGAAATGTCGATACAAAACAGTACTTTTGACGTTTCTGGTTAAATCTAATGAAAATTATAATGGCATCCCTATGCAATTGTTTCCAAGGCCTACTTATCTTAGTTAAGTCATCTTTCATGTTACTGCACCGTATCTACCGGTAAAATAAAATTAATACTACTTGTGATTTTTTCTCGCTTTCCTAAAATAAGACAACAGTCATAAAATGTCAAAATAATACAAAATTACTTATCAATAAACAATAAAAAATATTCCAGGATTTTCTGATTAATAATATGTGTGTGTTTGTTTCATGTTATGTATTAGGAAAAATGTATATCGGCAAGGTTTTGTCAATTTTTTCTGAAACAAAAAGCAAAAATACGGCTTGTTATGCGGTTTCGTATAGCTAATAAGATATACTTTAATACTAATATTTAATAAATACAACTTTCTATTTAAAATCTTTGAGAAAATTTAAGAAAAAGTTCACATTTTAGAGAAAAAATTAAACTTATCCCATTTTGTGATAAATTAAAAATTTGATTTTAAATTTGATTAAAATCCATTGAAAACCCGATTTTGTTTAATATTTTAATAATTTGTTAAACAAAAATTTCATCGGTATCGGGAAACGACCGCCATATTGAATTTTGAAAAAGCGCTTCCTGGTCCGCCATTTTGAAAAAAAATATAACGTGTGATATGTCATTGAAAAGGTCATTCTAAGCTCTATCAAACTATGTAAAATAATATACAGGGTTCCATTTGAAATTCTTAACTTGGTTCTGATATCGGAAAAACTGGCAGTAATATTCAATTGTTTTTTCATGAAAAATATGTGTCTTAATACCATATTTCGTTAACCCAAATAAAAAAATCCTAACCTAAAAAGCAATTGAATGGCATCGTGTAAAACGATATCGTTGACACCCGGTATATATATATATATATATATATATATATGTATATATATATATATATATATATATATATATATATATAAATCTGTACCTCAGAGGTAAAGTGTACTAAGTCCACTTTTTGTCAAAAATTACTTTTTTATACCAAGTCACACATGTTTTATTACCTATCCGAAAAAAAAAACTTCCACTTGTCTATTTTAGTTTGTTAGAAAGTTAATGAATTATGAATCGTACTAAGTCACAATAATATCCCGGGGTAAATTGTACGAAATGGACTTATACTATGTCCATCACATATGGACTTAGTACAGCCAACGCGATATTTACGTGTTAATTCATGTTGGAAAACAAAGCCGTCAGTTGCGTATTGTTTCGATTATTCAGTTAGTTGTTTTCTTACTTGCATTAGGCAAACACTATGCGAAATGTCGTCAAGAAGTGCCAAAATTTTTGCTGCGTTAAAAACCGGTTAACCGTCAAGACAGTGAGCACGTGTCACATAATAAATAGTAAGTGTTTGTGATGTGCTAATAATTTTAAACTATAACGTTTTATTAAGATTATTCTTTTTACTTTCGAAGATAAGATTTTAAACACTTTTAAATAATGTGCATTCTGTTTTAAGATTCTAATAGAGAATACCCGCCATTTCCATTAGATAACGTCTTGTTGGTAGGCCAGATCCTGTAGTTAGACCTGTAACTAATGTTGAACAAGGTAATACTGTAACACTACCACCTGACTATTTCACATAGTAAATGGATCTTTTATGTTTTAGAAAATTTATCTCCAGCCAATACGCCGCCCAAAAATTTACCTGAACTTCAAAAAGATAACGAATCTTCCTATGTTTCTAGTCGTTTACCACATATAACAGGTATGAATTCATTTGTGTTAACTACATTATTAACATTGATTATATTTTATTTAATTTAATTATTGAGAGGTTTTCTTAAAGCTGAATTTATTTGATTATTCACTGAAACTTTTTTTATAGAAGACCTACCCTTAGGCGGTGAAGGATCTTCAAATCAAGACATATGAAGAAAATTCCGACGATAGCCTGAAAGACCCAGATTTTCAAGGTCCCAATAGTGATGGCGATGACAACTCTGATTCAAGTTCCGAATTAAATGTTTGCGGTGAGCAAGGCGTTCAAAATACACTACAGGATTCTGAAGGAGATTTGACACAAACTCAAAGAGGCAGGAAACGTAAAAAGAATACTGCTAACTGGAAATGCAGTATCAGAAAATGTAAGCGTCTTTCTGGAGAGGAGTATTGTTCTAAACGTAACACTTTAATCGCAGCGAAGTCTTTAAAACCTCCTTGTAAAGATACATGCCCACATAACTGTATCAGAAAAATTACACAAATTGAAGGCGAAAATATATTTCGACATTTTTGGTCTCCTTCAAAAATAATAGATCACAAACGTCAGTCTGTTGCGACATGTGTAGAATTGGTTAATATTAAAAGAAGGCGCGAAAAGACAGGAGAAAGGTCAAATAATCGAAAATCTTCAAACAAAAAATTCAGGTTTAGCGTCAATAATACTCAAGTAGATTTTTTATAATACGTTGGGTATCTAACAAACATTTGTTTTGACTGCTTTGTCCAAAAAGCTTACTGGTGGTATGGTGGAGTCAGATAAGCGTGGAAAAAAGATTCCACCAAATAAAACTTCGAGCGAGGTGAAAGACAGTGTAAGAAATCACATTCTAAAATTCCCCATAGTAGAATCGCCTTACAGTAGAGAAAGGTCAGCCAAGAGATATCTGGACAGTAGTTTATGCATTTCTAAGATGTATCAACTATACAGGCAAGAATTGTTAGATGAAAATACTCCGGAGGCTGATAATTTGACGTTTGATAATTTTAAAGTAATTGAGACATCAAAACTATATTCGACATGTTTATTAATTGTGTCTGTTAGATTTTTAGATTTATTATGAAGTTTATTTAATTTTATCAAAATTGGGATAAGGTCATGATAATGGATAAGTGTGTGAGTGGATTTTTGCATTTCCTAGATTAAAAGCAATTACACCGGGGTTGTCATTTAATTCTATCACGGTAATTTTTTTCGAATCCGAGTGTTAAGCGAGGAATGCTGAAAAGGTTAAAACAAAAGCATCAGTTAGTAAAACTAAATCTTTTTCTCAGGGGACGTCTTATATTACTTAAACATTTTCTTGTGGGAACTAGTTTTAGCCGTCTTGAGTTTTTTAATAACAGAAATAAGTTTACTTGATTTTGAGAAATTATTGGTATCTTTTTGCCGCATATGCTTTTATACATATACGTCTTGTTTGACTTCGAAAATTTCGGGGTGATCCCTATTTTTGTTAATTTTACCAATTAGCTTTTCTTTTGCCTCCGATAGTTTTTCGTTTATTTTAGTATACAAAAGTTTTGACTTTTGTTTGTGATCGCTGATATAATCATTTCGTAATAATTGATCGATATTAATATCAAACGGGTCGTCAGTTGTTATGTGCCCATTAATTACGTCAGTCGGTTTCAGTTTAGTAGAGGAATGTATTGAATTATTGTAGGCCAGAATGGCATATATCATTTTTTGAGAAACAGGTGCACTTTTAAATTCTTGATTATTAAGAAGACGTATGTGTTCAGCAAGTGTTGAATGTAGTTTTTCGATATGCCCATTTGATTGAGAATGATGAGGAGAACAAAAATCAATTTTTATTTTGTGAAGTTGTAAAAGTTCAGTAACAACCGAATTTTTAAACTCCGTACCGTTGTCGACAATAATTTCTTTTGGTATTTTATGGTGGGAGAAATAGAAAAGAAGATTGTCCACGATTTCTGTTGAAGCAAGCGATTTTAAGGGATATGCTTGAGTGTATTTAGAGAAGCTGTCTATGATGGTTAGAAATTTAGTACTCTAGGGTATATGTATCCAGGTGGACAACTTCAAATGGTTGGGTCGGCGTGGGAGTAACATAATTTTCATTTTGACTAGGTGACGCTCATATTTGCCAATCTGGCAAATTTCGCAATCGTTTATAAAAGTTTGTATTGGATTTTTTAAGTTGGGTCTATAATATTTAATTTTGATTTTTTCCAATGTTTCATCGATTTCTCGATGATTTGATTCGCATTCATGATAGTTTTTGATAATTTCGGGTATGTCTTGTTTTTCGGTCACACCGATTAATTTTTTCAAGCAGCGCTTTAAATTGGTCACGTTAAGTTTTTTCCTTATTACTTTTGAGAAAGGTTCATATGTATCGGGGTTTTCGAAATAAACGTAATGGTAATATTCTGGTACCACGAATTGTTTCATTAGATTTAAATCGTCGTTCAAAATCGTTTTTGGAAATCTGAGAAATGATTCGGCGTTTCTTTTCGAACAACATTATGATTTTAGGTTTCTCAGGAGAATGTAAAACCTCTTGTATGAGCAATTGGTTGGCACCGTAATTGACAGCGATATTTAATATGGGAACACCGGCGACAGGGTCATGTGACGCCTTCGAGTGAACCGTGACGACATCATCATCATGTGGTTTAGCTGCCGGGAGGAGGTTCATCGTCCGCGTGAACCATTGTAGATATTTGATCTATATTATGGCTTGCCTTTCCGCTGGTTTCGATGTTGTCGTTATTTGCGATATTAGGTGAATTTTGAAGATTTTGATTTTCCACGGTATTTTCGTTATTTTGGCTTAAATTATGTGTTATTTTATTCGTGTATTTACCTAGGTCAAAATTTGCACCTGTCTCTTTAGTGTGTGATTCGATTGGCGATAGTGCGTCAGCATTGGTTTTAAAGCTGCCCTTTTGTATATGATTTTATAATCGAATTCCTCTAATTTGAATCTCCACCTGGCCAGTTTAGAGCTAAGGTCCTTTATCGAGAAGAGCCACTGGAGAGGCTTATGATCTGTAATAATGTTAAACTTTCTACCAAATAGGTAGGGGCGGAAATACTTTGTGGCCCAAACAATACACAGATACTCCTTCTCAATAGTGGAAAATTTTTGCTCATAATCGTTTAATGTTCGCGATGCATAGGCTACGGGCAGGTCTTCATCGACTGAGGACGCATCCGAGAGCAACATTGCTGGCGTCGCAAGTTAACTCAAACGATTTAGTGAAATCAGGATTTTGTAATATCGGTTCATTTATAAGATTTTTGAATTTTAAAATTAGATTCCCTCAAGCGTTTGAAAACATCGCTTAATTTTCCTATATTTCTATCTATCTTGAAGAGAGCTGAAGAAAATTATTATATCAACTACATAAACTGCGCATTTTTCGGTGGTGATTTCACGTAGAATATTCTCCATTACTTGTTGAAACGTCGCGGGAGCGTTCTTGAGCCCAAAAGGCATTCCTAAGTACTCATAATGGCCATTTTCTGTGCTGAACGCGGTTTCAGGTACATCGGCTTCATCAACTTCGATTTGATGAAATCCACTTGTCAAATCAAAAGTTGTAAAATATTGGCATTTGCCAAGTTTATCTAAAAGATCTGTGATGTTAGAAAGGGGATACTTATCATACAAACATTTAAGGTTAAGGGCGCGGAAATCGCACACAACGCTCCATTTTTGTACCCTCGAAGCTTCCATACTCTTGTGGACCACCCAAATGGGTGCTGACCAAGGTGAACTTTTGGTAGGGAATTATAATTTCGCCTTTGTATATTAGTCTTAACGCTAATTATCTGTTCACTTCTTGGAGAGATAGTTATACAATTAAACTCTGTTTTGGTTTTATAAAAAGACTATTTTATTTTAGAATATGGTGTAATCGAAAATCCTTTATCATAATTTAAACTAGCATAAAGAAATTTTAGGTAATCGATTCCAATCAAACCATCAAATACGTCGTGAAATTTAAATAAAAAGAATTTAAGAATAATCTGTTGTGGTAATTTAAAATTTTTAGATGCTGGTATCGTGGCACTATGGCTATGGGCTATTTGTGAAAAACTGTGGAAACGATAAAAAGCCAGGACTAATAAATTATTTAGTCGATCCTGAATCGATTAAAAGTTTAAAGTTGTATTCAGGAAACGTGATATAGCACAATTCATTACAATTAGTGGTGTTTAGGGAAATGACCTGATTTATCAAATTTGCTCGGTCTTTTGTGAGGAATCCTGAAAATTTTTATTTTGATATGCATCAGAATTTTCACTAAGTGGGTAGCTCTGCGAATACTCTCCGCTATTGGTATATAATTGTGAGATAGGCCGGGGTCATAATGCGGGTTATTGTAGTTTGTATCACTGTCAAAGCAGGAGTTAGTTTCAGTATTGTACAGTTTTTGGAATGTAAATTTAGAACGCGTTGGCTGATACTGATTTTGTTGATGGGAAGTACTGGCCGACTCATCTCCTCCTTGAATAGATTTTGTTACTACACTCATTGGTGTTGGCTTCGGAAATGGTTAAAAAGGATTAGGTTTAAATACATTTTGTTGTGGTCTATTAAAATTGGCAATATTATTTTGACTGGTTGAATGGTTGTCTAAAATTCATTTGGGGCCTGTTTGTGTTATGTAATGGTGCAATGTTTTGTCTAGATTGTCTAGAAAGAAGAAGAAAGGCACATTCGCACTGTAATTTGGATTTTAATTGAAAGGCCGCATAATTGGGATATTTCTGTTATTGCGTTTGTGTTTCGTTTTGGAAATATTTTACATTTTGTTCTTGGGTTACCAATTGTGTGGCCTCGGTCAAAGACCCTGGTCGCATACACCTAATAGTCGTGCCTAGCGGTTCCCTAAGACATGATAAGAAAGTTTTTAATGCCAAGTTTTGATATAGTTCTCGTTTTATTCCTGCTACTTCTGCGGTTTCATGCGCATCTATAAAACTACACAACAAATTAAGTATTTCTAGACATCTATCACAAATATTTTGAGGCGATTCGTATGAATTTTGTCTTAACATTACCAAATCTCTATTTAGGCAAATTTGGTCGCGTCGATCGGCAAAATTTCTATAAAGGATGTCTTTTACTTCTTGCCAGGTAGTTACGTTTTGTATGTTAAAAACTAGCCTAGCGTTACCACTAAGTTTTCCTATAAGAGAATTAGGAATATAAGTATTTTGAAAATTATTGAGGTTGGTAGCATCGTAAAATTAATTAATTATTGATTAGCAAGTAGCCAAATGTCTATTTAGTTCGGTAGCGCTACCATCGAATATTGGTACACAATTTAAAAATTCTGGTTTAAATTGGTCAGCCATATCTTCGTGGTTTATGTTTTCTAAGTTAAAATTTGCACTATTATTGCTGTTTAAGATAAAATTATCAAAAACTAATTGATCCTCAGCCCTAAGATATTGATTTTCATTTAAGTTAGTGTTCTCAGTAGAATTACTTTGATTCATTTTATTTACTGGTACTTCCGCTTGGGATTGGGAAGTAGAGTCAGAGTTAGTTGAAGGATTTAATGACAGATTGCTTAAAATATTTACCAAGTCGTCAGCACAAGACATTTAGCAAATTGCACACTAATACCAACAGAAATATTCTAGTCATTTTCTATAAAAAACTCTTGCAGATACCCAAGGATGCCGCCTGGACCCTCAAAACTTCTTGTGGAAAGAACTATTCGGTTTCTTTCCCGATCTTCGTGTAGATGGTGGGTGGATAGACAGTTCCATATGCAATGGGTTTTCTGAATTCTAAGAAGACACTCTGAACAGCACACGACACCTCCACAATTGAAAATCACAATAGGTTCGATTTTTCGACATTTTTCGAAAAAGTCCGAAAATTAATTTGCAATCGCCGTTTATCGCAAACCAATATTTATCAAAATCCCCAGGACTGCGTCAGTTAACTATCGATAACTAGAAATTCCGTTTTTAGAAATTTTATTTTACTACGTTACAAATATTGGGTTTTTACGGTTCGAAGTCTCAACTCTGACTGTCCGTAAAAATCCAGTTCATTAGTTGAAATAAATTAATGACATGATTGCAAAAAGAGGAACGCAATGTCAGCAGGTTGGCTATGGTCTTCACTACAGGGTGTGATGTAACTCGCGTTCGGTCGTATTTTGTTGAATCGTTCGTTCTATTGGTTCTGTTTAGTTGCATAAATATGAATTCAATCGAGTATTTACAAACTCATAGTTTTAGCTCTTTGGTATACGAAGAGAAGATTAAATTTAAAGAACTTAGTCGAATAACACCAGAAATAAACATTGAAGTTAGTAGTTCAAGTAGAAATAAAACATACAAGCGCCAGTTTGTAGTAACACAAAGTAGTTTTTTTGCTTTCGTATTTTTTTTAGTGCAGGACACACCCTTGAACATTTCACGCGCCGTCAATGGTTTTAAAAGCATTTCAAAGCGATGGGGGGAAATTCGGATTGATTTTATCAACATTGGGAAACAATGCTGAGCCAAATTTAGCTGTGGATTATTTTGTTTTATTTAAATATTTTCCATTTCACTCAAATTATGGCTAAAAAAATAAGGATGATCCAAAATAACAGTCGATTCTGATACAGTAAGACAATTAAGAACTGGTAGGTATCTATTATTTTTATATTGTTTATCTATTATAAAATACATAAAACCAAGAGAATTTGTATTTTAGCTGTCTGGCTGACATTCCGAAAATGCAAAAACTTCTTTAAACGCAGTCTTATTTTAGGATGTCAGTTTGGAAAAATGCTGTTGGAAATAAAATTTACAATCCGACTTAGAATTGCTAATTTATTACTATGATATTGCTATGAGGTTAAAATGTAGCACTAGAAGAAAATTCAAAACATATTAATTTTATTTATTTCTGCCAATATCAATGCCCATGTTGCCCATTAACGTCTATAATGTAGCGTTTAAAACCGTTTTAAAATCTTTAAGAAGCGCTCTCGTCGCGAAATGATTTTTTTTTAATGAGAGAATATTAGATTTTGTTACATAAGCGAATTGGTTCCGGATTAACACCAGGTTAGACGCCGCAGCACAAATGCACAATTATTAAAATTAAAAAAAAAATGGTTTACCGAGTGTAGTTTGACAATGCTCTAAATAACTTCTTACGTTGACATATGCTTAATCAGAAAATGTTATTGCTTTAATGTATTTAATATATTTACAACAAAATAAAGAAAGGGTTAAAAGTCGAGGCGTATTAAATCATACCAGAGCCTAGAAGGAACATCTTTGTGAGCATAAAAATGAACACAGTTTCAATAAAATGACACTCAAACTAAACAACCGGTCTTATAGGTTACTGTCAAAATAATATCTGAATATTGATATGATAGTTGCTAGAGGAAATCGATCTGCAATTGAAAATTACTTAGCAAAAGAAGATGAAGGACATTCAGATAGCTCAGATTCGGACGTCGTAGTAGGACACAACGACAAAGTAAAGCAGTATTTTTTATTAGTACTTATAGCTGTTGAAGGACTTCTTTTGATATCTTGTCTCATTGCCGGATTATATTTTGTCTTTAAAAAACAATGTTCGTAAACTTATAGAGAATATACGTAATTAACTTGTAACTGTTGATCGTTTTACATTTTAAAATAAATTTATTTTGCCCATAAAATATGTTGGTAACTATACAGTATAGTGTCACCTGGCTGATTTGAACGATTTTTGGTACACCTAATAGATTTTTGGACGCTGATCATCAATCCAAAGGCATATTTTTCGGCGATTCGTAATCACCACCCCAAAATCTATTTAATTCTGCGTTAAAATCTACCAAATTTTTACATATTTTGTGGTATGAGACACCTTTACTAACCTTTATAAACACATTTCAGTATAGAGATATCATATTTAAACACTAGTTTTATAAGACATGCTTTTATATGACGAACCCTAGGGCGAGTGAAATTAAATGTCTTATGAAACGAGTATTTTGTACTGTTTTTTTTTTCTATTTTGTGCACTGTTAACACTGCCCTATTGAATGCCTTCTTCTGATAGCTTGCCTCATTGCCGGATTATTACCATATTTTATCTTTAAAAAACATGTTCATAAACTTACAGAAAATATACGTAATTAACTTGTATTATTGTTCGTTTTATTTTTTAAAAAGTTAAGGAGAATATAAGTTAATTTTTGCCTATAAAATATGTTTGATGATGTTGCAATCTTGGACACAACTTCAGAACCTATCCGGACACACTGAAGCTTAGAATGTTTACTTATTTTGTAATATAAAACACCTTTACTAATACATTTCAATACGGAAATCATTATTAAGTATATTAAAACGAGCTCCAGCACTAGAGCCCCCAGGACGAGAGAGATTAAATGTTTTATGAAAATAGTGTTTTATACTATTTTTTCTATATTTTATATGTTTGGAGTGGATTTTGTAAAGTGTAAAAACATCTATCAACCTGTAGCCGTATAGCAAGAGACGGATTAAAAATAGTATTAGTGCCACATTTTTAAACGTAAGAGGCCTCGTAATATAATAAAATTAATTCATCTCGTTTGTGTATTTTTGCAAGGCATAAATGTTCGCATATGTCTCCAATAGCATTACCAGACTTAAATAAATTCAATGACCCATTTGATTGTGATAGTTAAATCTTAGAGTATAAAAGAAAAGAGTACGCTGTAATGATTATTTTAGAAGCCAAGATTATCTCACATTATAAATGCTATGGTTCCCAAATTGTCATATCTGATGATAAATAAAAATTAAAATTTTGTAAGGAAAAATCCACTACAAAGAATTCCTAACGAGTAGTACGCAAACTATAAACAAACCTACAATAGCATCTAGCAGCAAAGTGTCGTTTTCAGTGCATTGTTAGTGATTTTTATATTGTTATAAGTAGTACACGCTTTATGTTTTGTGACTAATATAGTTTATAAATGCCAAATGTGCGAAAAACTTGATTACAACTTTTTTAATATAGCCCTACTTTCTCTGTCTCTGTCTGTGCGCGGCATAGCTCAAAAACTACTTATTCTACTGACTTTAAATTTTGCTTAAAAATTAATAGTCATATTATGGAGATGGAATGGTAACATTTTGGTAAAAATCCCATATGCTGGCTTAATAAAATGTTAAAAAATTACTATTAAAAAAGTAACTTATCCAATGGATCTTAATTTTGCACAAAAATTACCGGGTACATTTTGATACGAAGGCATTATCAAAGTTTACAGAATACTTTCGGTAACCTTTGCCATTATGAAAGAACAAAATGACGGTTTAATGAATGCTTAATAGGCTTAAGTCGGCAAAATTCTATTTTCTGAAATAAAACCTTTTTTTATAGAGGAAAACAATAAATTACATAATCTATTTTTTTATAGATTGTGTATATAAAATTATAAAACAAAAATGTTAGTAATAATAATGATATTAATAACAGAAAAATAAATTAAATATGTATTTTTAAAAAATTGAAAAATTAGCTTTATTCGAAACTTCCTTCGTTATGAATTCTATATTTTATAAAGAAAAATAAAGCAGGACGTGATTTAGTTCAGCACGTAGTTATTCATCAGTATGTACAGTACATATGCAAATTAAATTTCATCCCCTCAATAATAATAAATATAACTACTGTTGAGAAGTTCATTGAGTTTAAGGTATTGATTAAAGTTATATTTAATATAAGTTACCTTGTTTTTTTACCAGTGTATCCTTATATCACACTTGATTGTTCCGCAAAATTTGAAAATATATTCGATAAGCAGTTTATTAATAATGATTCTTTAGAAACTTTGTGAGGCCGCCATATTTAATGTTTAACAAAATGTTACAACCATGACGTTGATTTTTGACCAAAATAGACCAACGGAATTGGAAGAGAAATGTTTTCTGGAATCTGTTACGAGGAAAGTAATAATGTAGTATAGTATTTCAATAATATGTACCCGTATGTCATGTTGGCGGTAGATTATAACAACTATAAAATAAGAAAATATTGGAGAACACTATACTCTCAAAACTACATGGCATATTCGCGCGAACTTTTATCAATGAAATACAAAGTGTTCGAAAAAGTTTTGTTTTCGTTTCTCCCTGGAAGATTTTTACCGAGTTCACACGTGGCTCTTCCGTTGGTGGATGGATTTTTAATGAAATGAATTAAATGGCATATTTATAATCAGCAAAAAGAGGTCCATTTTATGACCATATGATATACAATAAATACAACTTGGGGTTATATCTTTTAAAATTGGTAGTCTTTTTTTCTAATAACTAGAGAAAAAACTTTTTATGTACCCTACAATTGGTTTTTGGCTCATTCCAATAAGTTATAAAGTAAAAAAGTTATTAACATTTAACATGCTATCAAGATAGATTGATCGCACTCTACAAATATTTGGCTGTATGCAAAATTGGGAATTATTGTCAAAATTAATGAACAACCATATGTTATTGTGTCACCTGTAATGAAATGAGCTCACCGGTTAAAAACTGCCGGTGATATTGTTTTTGTCGACAGCAACGCATTTTGTGATGCAGAACACAATTTAATAACATTTATTTTAACAGTTACTGTCGCTGGAGCTGTACCACTAGCTATTATAATAACTAAGGCACAAGGTTTGGCAGATTATATGTCAGGCTTTCAACGTGTCAGAAACGTTCTGACTGATAACGCATTTGGTGGCCAAGGTGAGCCTATGACAGTGATGCGGAAAAAGGGGTTTTTCCGAAAGCAAAACTTTTACTTCGTTCTTCCCATATTGAGCAGGCTGAATGGAGGTGGTTTTGGGACAAAAAACATGCAGTTTCCAAAGAAGACTGACCGTTATTATATAAGTCCTTCAAAAATATTTTAATTGCTGCATTTTTGTCAGCTGCATAAGACGCTTTTGAATGGGAAACTAGCAAAAAAATACCCTCAGTGGATAAGTTATATTAGTACAATGTAGAGGATTATAGTGGGAAGAGGTCAGGCAAATAAAACCACTATGGTAATTTATATCCCAACATTTCGTGGTCAATCACCACTTTCTCAAGGGCCTATACTAAAGAAAAAGAAGAAGACACATTACATTTGGTCGTACTATGATAAATCTATCTAATTGGAATGTCAGAAATTGTACTTAACCCTATTTAAAAAATGACGAGCAACAATGAATTGAACATATTAAGACAAGAATAAATAACATTGTTTAACTTACCAATACCTCACGCGGTCTGGATGTCTTTATAAATCATTTTAGTGTATGTAAATTACAAAGCTTCATGAGATAACTGCAAAATCTTAGCAAATACACCCTTTTTACGTTTTAAGTTATTCTTATAAACAATGTTTTATTTCCGACTTATATAGGAAACAATATGAAGTTAGATATTAAAGACTTAGGGGTTTATCGCAAATAGTAGAACTACATCAAGACCGCACAGTATGGCGTATACAAAGTCAACTAATACATAAATCAAACTTAAAAAAAAAGATTACGAAACATCTAACCTAGTAGGTCACAAATTTAAAATATAACAAAAACCCAGAAAAATAGTGAAAAAATAGGACAGACGAGGGTAATATTTTTTATATTATTGGTTTAAACCACTCTGGAAATGATCTTTATATTTATTTAGTATTGATGAGTAACAGCAACTTAAATTGTTTGTATCTGTTCTAAAATTAATCGAATTATTCAGGTTAATATATATCATTTCTCCAATATTACGCTTTATATAATTTTGTTCTTTACCAAAAATTATTGTGTTTGTTAAAAATCAAATTCATGACCCGTGTTGCGATGATGAAGACTGAGAGCATTTGTGTCTATTTTATTATGATTGCGACAGTCGTTTGTATGTTGTCGTAGGCGATCTTTTAAATACTGCCTCGTCTGACCCACGTAAAAATTAAATTAATAGCTAGTGGTACAGCTCCAGCGACAGTAACTGTTAAAATAAATGTTATTAAATTGTGTTCTGCATCACAAAATGCGTTGCTGTCGACAAAAACAATATCACCGGCAGTTTTTAACCGGTGAGCTCATTTCATTACAGGTGACACAATAACATATGGTTGTTCATTAATTCTGACAATAATTCCCAATTTTGCATACAGCCAAATATTTGTAGAGTGCGATCAATCTATCTTGATAGCATGTTAAATGTTAATAACTTTTTTACTTTATAACTTATTGGAATGAGCCAAAAACCAATTGTAGGGTACATAAAAAGTTTTTTCTCTAGTTATTAGAAAAAAAGACTACCAATTTTAAAAGATATAACCCCAAGTTGTATTTATTGTATATCATATGGTCATAAAATGGACCTCTTTTTGCTGATTGTAAATATGCCATTTAATTCATTTCATTAAAAATCCATCCACCAACGGAAGAGCCACGTGTGAACTCGGTAAAAATCTTCCAGGGAGAAACGAAAACAAAACTTTTTCGAACACTTTGTATTTCATTGATAAAAGTTCGCGCGAAGATGCCATGTAGTTTTGAGAGTATAGTGTTCTCCAATATTTTCTTATTTTATAGTTGTTATAATCTACCGCCAACATGACATACGGGTACATATTATTGAAATACTATACTACATTATTACTTTCCTCGTAAGAGATTCCAGAAAACATTACTCTTCCAATTCCGTTGGTCTATTTTGGTCAAAAATCAACGTCATGGTTGTAACATTTTGTTAAACATTAAATATGGCGGCCTCACAAAGTTTCTAAAGAATCATTATTAATAAACTGCTTATCGAATATATTTTCAAATTTTGCGGAACAATCAAGTGTGATATAAGGATACACTGGTAAAAAAACAAGGTAACTTATATTAAATATAACTTTAATCAATACCTTAAACTCAATGAACTTCTCAACAGTAGTTATATTTATTAATTAAAACAAGTTATCCAGAACATCCCTCGTAATGAGCCTTTCCATTTATTGAGGGGATGAAATTTAGTTTGCATATGTACTGTACATACTGATGAATAACTACGTGCTGAACTAAATCACGTCCTGCTTTATTTTCCTTTATACAATATAGAATTCATAACGAAGGAAGTTTCGAATAAAGCTAATTTTTCAATTTTTTAAAAATACATATTTAATTTATTTTTCTGTTATTAATATCATTATTATTACTAACATTTTTGTTTTATAATTTTATATACACAATCTATAAAAAAATAGATTATGTAATTTATTGTTTTCCTCTATAAAAAAAGGTTTTATTTCAGAAAATAGAATTTTGCCGACTTAAGCCTATTAAGCATTCATTAAACCGTCATTTTGTTCTTTCATAATGGCAAAGGTTACCGAAAGTATTCTGTAAACTTTGATAATGCCTTCGTATCAAAATGTATCCGGTAATTTTTGTGCAAAATTAAGATCCATTGGATAAGTTACTTTTTTAATAGTAATTTTTTAACATTTTATTAAGCCAGCATATGGGATTTTTACCAAAATGTTACCATTCCATCTCCATAATATGACTATTAATTTTTAAGCAAAATTTAAAGTCAGTAGAATAAGTAGTTTTTGAGCTATGCCGCGCACAGACAGAGACAGAGAAAGTAGGGCTATATTAAAAAAGTTGTAATCAAGTTTTTCGCACATTTGGCATTTATAAACTATATTAGTCACAAAACATAAAGCGTGTACTACTTATAACAATATAAAAATCACTAACAATGCACTGAAAACGACACTTTGCTGCTAGATGCTATTGTAGGTTTGTTTATAGTTTGCGTACTACTCGTTAGGAATTCTTTGTAGTGGATTTTTCCTTACAAAATTTTAATTTTTATTTATCATCAGATATGACAATTTGGGAACCATAGCATTTATAATGTGAGATAATCTTGGCTTCTAAAATAATCATTACAGCGTACTCTTTTCTTTTATACTCTAATTTAACTATCACAATCAAATGGGTCATTGAATTTATTTAAGTCTGGTAATGCTATTGGAGACATATGCGAACATTTATGCCTTGCAAAAATACACAAACGAGATGAATTAATTTTATTATATTACGAGGCCTCTTACGTTTAAAAATGTGGCACTAATACTATTTTTTATCCGTCTCTTGCTATACGGCTACAGGTTGATAGATGTTTTTACACTTTACAAAATCCACTCCAAACATATAAAATATAGAAAAAGTAGTATAAAACACTATTTTTTTTAATATACTTAATAATGATTTCCGTATTGAAATGTATTAGTAAAGGTGTTTTATATTACAAAATAAGTAAACATTCTAAGCTTCAGTGTGTCCGGATAGGTTCTGAAGTTGTGTCCAAGATTGCAACATCATCAAACATATTTTATAGGCAAAAATTAACTTATATTCTCCTTAACTCTTTAAAAAATAAAACGAACAATAATACAAGTTAATTACGTATATTTTCTGTAAGTTTATGAACATGTTTTTTAAAGATAAAATATGGTAATAATCCGGCAATGAGGCAAGCTATCAGAAGAAGGCATTCAATAGGGCAGTGTTAACAGTGCACAAAATAGAAAAAAAAACAGTACAAAATACTCGTTTCATAAGACATTTAATTTCACTCGCCCTAGGGTTCGTCATATAAAAGCATGTCTTATAAAACTAGTGTTTAAATATGGTATCTCTATACTGAAATGTGTTTATAAAGGTTAGTAAAGGTGTCTCATACCACAAAATATGTAAAAATTTGGTAGATTTTAACGCAGAATTAAATAGATTTTGGGGCGGTGATTACGAATCGCCGAAAAATATGCCTTTGGATTGATGATCAGCGTCCAAAAATCTATTAGGTGTACCAAAAATCGTTCAAATCAGCCAGGTGACACTATACTGTATAGTTACCAACATATTTTATGGGCAAAATAAATTTAATTTAAAATGTAAAACGATCAACAGTTACAAGTTAATTACGTATATTCTCTATAAGTTTACGAACATTGTTTTTTAAAGACAAAATATAATCCGGCAATGAGACAAGATATCAAAAGAAGTCCTTCAACAGCTATAAGTACTAATAAAAAATACTGCTTTACTTTGTCGTTGTGTCCTACTACGACGTCCGAATCTGAGCTATCTGAATGTCCTTCATCTTCTTTTGCTAAGTAATTTTCAATTGCAGATCGATTTCCTCTAGCAACTATCATATCAATATTCAGATATTATTTTGACAGTAACCTATAAGACCGGTTGTTTAGTTTGAGTGTCATTTTATTGAAACTGTGTTCATTTTTATGCTCACAAAGATGTTCCTTCTAGGCTCTGGTATGATTTAATACGCCTCGACTTTTAACCCTTTCTTTATTTTGTTGTAAATATATTAAATACATTAAAGCAATAACATTTTCTGATTAAGCATATGTCAACGTAAGAAGTTATTTAGAGCATTGTCAAACTACACTCGGTAAACCATTTTTTTTTTAATTTTAATAATTGTGCATTTGTGCTGCGGCGTCTAACCTGGTGTTAATCCGGAACCAATTCGCTTATGTAACAAAATCTAATATTCTCTCATTAAAAAAAAATCATTTCGCGACGAGAGCGCTTCTTAAAGATTTTAAAACGGTTTTAAACGCTACATTATAGACGTTAATCAGCACAAAAATACCACAATTTTAAAAGCAAAATGGGCAACATGGGCATTGATATTGGCAGATATAAATAAAATTAATATGTTTTGAATTTTCTTCTAGTGCTACATTTTAACCTCATAGCAATATCATAGTAATAAATTAGCAATTCTAAGTCGGATTGTAAATTTTATTTCCAACAGCATTTTTCCAAACTGACATCCTAAAATAAGACTGCGTTTAAAGAAGTTTTTGCATTTTCGGAATGTCAGCCAGACAGCTAAAATACAAATTCTCTTGGTTTTATGTATTTTATAATAGATAAACAATATAAAAATAATAGATACCTACCAGTTCTTAATTGTCTTACTGTATCAGAATCGACTGTTATTTTGGATCATCCTTATTTTTTTAGCCATAATTTGAGTGAAATGGAAAATATTTAAATAAAACAAAATAATCCACAGCTAAATTTGGCTCAGCATTGTTTCCCAATGTTGATAAAATCAATCCGAATTTCCCCCCATCGCTTTGAAATGCTTTTAAAACCATTGACGGCGCGTGAAATGTTCAAGGGTGTGTCCTGCACTAAAAAAAATACGAAAGCAAAAAAACTACTTTGTGTTACTACAAACTGGCGCTTGTATGTTTTATTTCTACTTGAACTACTAACTTCAATGTTTATTTCTGGTGTTATTCGACTAAGTTCTTTAAATTTAATCTTCTCTTCGTATACCAAAGAGCTAAAACTATGAGTTTGTAAATACTCGATTGAATTCATATTTATGCAACTAAACAGAACCAATAGAACGAACGATTCAACAAAATACGACCGAACGCGAGTTACATCACACTCTGTAGTGAAGACCATAGCCAACCTGCTGACATTGCGTTCCTCTTTTTGCAATCATGTCATTAATTTATTTCAACTAATGAACTGGATTTTTACGGACAGTCAGAGTTGAGACTTCGAACCGTAAAAACCCAATATTTGTAACGTAGTAAAATAAAATTTCTAAAAACGGAATTTCTAGTTATCGATAGTTAACTGACGCAGTCCTGGGGATTTTGATAAATATTGGTTTGCGATAAACGGCGATTGCAAATTAATTTTCGGACTTTTTCGAAAAATGTCGAAAAATCGAACCTATTGTGATTTTCAATTGTGGAGGTGTCGTGTGCTGTTCAGAGTGTCTTCTTAGAATTCAGAAAACCCATTGCATATGGAACTGTCTATCCACCCACCATCTACACGAAGATCGGGAAAGAAACCGAATAGTTCTTTCCACAAGAAGTTTTGAGGGTCCAGGCGGCATCCTTGGGTATCTGCAAGAGTTTTTTATAGAAAATGACTAGAATATTTCTGTTGGTATTAGTGTGCAATTTGCTAAATGTCTTGTGCTGACGACTTGGTAAATATTTTAAGCAATCTGTCATTAAATCCTTCAACTAACTCTGACTCTACTTCCCAATCCCAAGCGGAAGTACCAGTAAATAAAATGAATCAAAGTAATTCT
Organism: Kuschelorhynchus macadamiae; assembly: GCA_030620095.1. NCBI lineage: Eukaryota > Metazoa > Arthropoda > Insecta > Coleoptera > Curculionidae > Kuschelorhynchus > Kuschelorhynchus macadamiae. The sequence goes on from JAUTXW010003057.1 coordinate 466,548, forward strand.
ACTGAGAACACTAACTTAAATGAAAATCAATATCTTAGGGCTGAGGATCAATTAGTTTTTGATAATTTTATCTTAAACAGCAATAATAGTGCAAATTTTAACTTAGAAAACATAAACCACGAAGATATGGCTGACCAATTTAAACCAGAATTTTTAAATTGTGTACCAATATTCGATGGTAGCGCTACCGAACTAAATAGACATTTGGCTACTTGCTAATCAATAATTAATTAATTTTACGATGCTACCAACCTTAGTGGTAACGCTAGGCTAGTTTTTAACATACAAAACGTAACTACCTGGCAAGAAGTAAAAGACATCCTTTATAGAAATTTTGCCGATCGACGCGACCAAATTTGCCTAAATAGAGATTTGGTAATGTTATGGTTTGACTCATATTCTGCAGGCAGTCTATCTTTCAATCTTGTAAACAAATTGTTAACAGTTTTAACATTGTAAAAAGCAAAATTACATTGATTGTTGGTATCCTTAAAACATTTTTGAATCTTAGTGGACAATCCAGGTATAAAGAGAAACTTATAATACAGTTTATTACTGTCCTCATTTTCCTTCAAACTCGTATTACCTTTGTATCTAGTAATTATTTGATTTATGAAATTAAGCGGATAATTATTATTTAGAATATTTTTAATTTTAATTAAATTGTCACTGTAAAACCATTCATGCGACAGGTTGCTTGACCTATATAATAAATTTTTGACTGTCATTATTTTTTGCGAAATTGGGTGGTTAGAATTGAAATTTAATAGTCTACCAGAATTAGTTGGTTTCATGTACCAATTAGTCAAAATCTGTCCATTGGGTTGTCTGTAGACCACCGTATCCAGAAACTCAATCTTACCATCAGATTCAGTCTCCATGGTAAACTGAAGTTTCTTATGATAACTGTTGAAAAAGTACAAAATATCATGCAACTTGTCACGTGGTACTGAGGCCAAAGTGTCATCCACATATAGCCTTATGAAACCCAGACTGTCAGAAACTGTCTCATTCAAGTCATTCATTATAAGGTTTGCCATGACCGGGCTTGATGGATTGCCCATGGCACTTCCCTCAATTTGGGAATAAAATTTACCATCGAGCAAAAAATAACTTGACTGAAAACAGAAAGTCAACATTCTCATAAACAAGGACCTTGGTATATCTGTATAAGCTCGAATATAAGGCCATTTTTTATTAATAATATTGCACACTAATTGGTTAGGAATATTAGTAAATAATGATATAACGTCTAGTGAAACCAGTACACGATCTTGAGGTAGAGTCATTGTTTTTGAAAAGGATACAAACTCATAGGAGTTTTTTAAGTTGAACGTAAAAGTTGAAGTCACCAACGATAATGTGTTGTGGATTAAGACGGCTATGTTGTAACTTGGTGAATTTAGACAACTAACAACCGGGCGCAATTTCACACCAGGCTTGTGTGTTTTTTTCATTCCATATATACGAGGAGGTACAGAATTGTGTTTTTTAATTTCTTGGCATCTGTTTCCGATATGATATCACTCTCCCTCAGTTCATCAACTAGAAGATTACCTTGCTTTTGAAATTTATTCGTTGGATCTTTGGGAATTTCATTATATGTTTTTGATCTGACAACATAAGTTTCATTGCATCCATGTACTGATTTCTCCACATTAGCACTGTAGAGTTACCCTTGTCCGACCTCATGACAATCAACTCTTGGTTTTCTTTTAAATAATTCTTGGTGTGCTGGTACTCTTTAATGGGTCCAATGTGTTTGTTGTTAAAACTAGTATTGTAAAAATTACTAATAATATTTGTCGTATCAGCCCTTAAAATATTTTGTGTATTTTCATCCAAATGAAGCGTAGAAATGCAATATTTAATATCCTTAATTATGGTGGGAATTGGAATTTCATTCTGCTTTAAAGGTACTCCAAATTTTGGTCCCATAGCCAAAACCCTCTCAAACCTCTTCTGGCAGTTGTAAGTTCGTAAAATTAAACAAAAAGTTCTGTCCCAACTTTTGGAAGGAAATCAACCCTTTTTTGTTTCAAGGCATATAACTTTTTGATGTTCCCTTTCTTTATATTATCGAAATGTCTGTTGTATGCTATTATGTTTTCTCGTTTAAACACATTAAATTCTGATTCATTGACAAGTCCGCTTGCATTGCTGATGATCGTTTGCAGTTTTTGTTCCAATGAATGTATTTTCCAAATTGTGATTTTAATTTCCAAGTTTAAGATGGAACGCTGAAATTTTTGGACAATCAGGTCGGCATCTTTTCTATATGGGTGTTCATCTATTTGCAAAGAATAGACTGATCGTATTATTGTTTATAATATGGCTTGGCAAAATATTACTTCTTCTACATTGCAAAAGAAAAAGTCTGCGATTACGTATTGATGACAGTTTTTTGCTTGTGTTAGCCCATTCTTTAAAAATTCTGCATGTGTCTTCCCCGTAAAGCTCTCTGATGTTATTAAACAGATCTATATAAAAGATAAAGTTATAGTAGTAATTATTGGAATCGCAGGAAATGTCGGTGCCTATACTACAGACACGCCATAACACACGGAAATCAAACAAACAATTTTTCAGAAGTGTCTGTAAGGTTGTATAAAGACATATTGTTAAAAAGGTGTAAGGCATACAATACTATTGCGCTTGTCTGATTTTCTGCCACCGTTATGGAGAGTACTATATTCGCCAATTACGAGATTTTTCTCATGGAAAATTTCAAAAAAAACACAACTTAATAAAGCTAAAAGAAGCAATTAAAAAACAGGTAATTTTACTTTTTAAGTACCAAGCCAGTAAAATACCGGAGTATATGATGTGGACATCGAAACGGGATATTGCTCTTGTGAAATTGGGAGATTAGGTAGGTTGTGTAAATATCAGGCTGATGTTTACATCTTTTTGGATATGAATGAAAGTACTACGGACGACCGTTATAATATGAGAATACTGGCATTGGGTGAAAAAGCTTAAAAACGGGAATTTTATGCACCCGTAGCAATACGTAATACTGACGACAGAAACAATAGTGAGAGTGATAGTGATCCAGACTTTCTTGAGATTCAAACAGCTACTATATCGGAAACTGTCTCAAGCAATATTAATTCTTTAATGGAAGTTGTAAATAGAAAAATTGAGGAACCTAATACCCTTCTCCAAAAATTGATTGTCACGATAAAAACAAAATAACGAACTTATGGGTCTTCACCTACTATAATTAATCCATGTGTTAAACGGTTGCAAAATGTGAAGCACAGATGAGCATGGAATACTTATTTAATTCGTTTGGAACCAACATTGGTATAAGAAAACGATCTGGAGTAGCTATATGCGTTCAACCATCGGTGTTAGCAAAAAGAAAGCCCGGTGTGACCAAGGGGAGTAGAAGGTTGCCATCTGGGCGTCATCCACCTGGTGAGACGTGGAGTACTCGTAAAAGAAAGCAGAATTTGGCTTCCAATGTTAGGAAAAATGTGCCTAATGCCAAATCACACGGTACAGCTCATTAAAAGTTATATACAGTGTGAGTCATTTAAATGATGCTTGTTTTGGAGCTTCAGGAACTACAACAAATAGAAAAATGGGCAACGTTTTGAAGAATTTTATAAGTAGTTTAAAGGTGCCAGCGGTGTACTTTTCACTTTTTCATTTGTAATAATTTTGAAAATCTCTAAAAACATTTTTGAACCAATTTTTCACGTAGAAAACAATTGTTTTATGTTTTTAATTTCGACGATTTAATTATTCTGACCATAATTAACTTCTTTTTTTCTTATGGACGCCATAATAGATTATTCCAATTTTAAATAGTTCTTTTAATAACCAACCTAACCTAACCTAACCAATTCAACAAGATGTCGCACTTTTAAATCAAGTTCTTCAATATTTATAAAATAAGTAGTTCGGGTATTTCGCATAATAGCTTTATGAGAGCAAGAGAGACGGGTAAATCACTTGTTTTCTACGTGAAAAATGCTTTGAAAATATTTTTACAGATTTTAAAAAGTATTATAAACTAAGAAGTTAACGAGCAGAAATTACAATTTTTTGAAAATATCTCAAAAACCAAAGAAGTTAAAAGTATGCCGCTGGCACCTTAAAATTACTTACAAAATTCTTTAGAACTTTTCATAGTTTGTAGTAAAACATACAATATTCACAAAGAGACCTGTTTCTAAATTAAACAGTAAACAGACGCTAAGTCTCGGTCTCAGTCAAAGTCTATAATAACATAAAACTGGTTACACGTGTTTCGCTCGGTCGGCCATCATCAGACCTATCAGAAAAACATATCCTAATTACTAACTAAAAGCCTTTAAATTAAATAATTTTAAAGGTACTATTTATTTATTACTGTTTAGTTTTCATAGTTTGTAAGATTCCAATACATGCATGCAAAAAGGCTCACACTGTATAGTACCTACAACCAATTTATAATATATCTAGATTTTTATAAATTTTTATTCTATACAGTAGTAGCGGTATTATTTTATTATATAGAATGAATGATGAAGTTAGTTAGCAAATCAGAGTTTTTTTTTTGAAAAATTGACACATTACAAAAATTTAGGTAATTGTGAATTTGCTAATTACAATTTATATTCTAATAAACTATTTTTATAATACAACTGAATTAACACTAACATTTCATAAAAAATGTGTTTTATTCTTTATATAGGGTTTTTACATTTATATCTATCTAAACATAAGAATAACCAAATTAACAACTATGAAACATTCATCATATATTTAGAAGTTACTTAATTTGACAATATTTTTATTAAATATATTTTGAATTATATTTATATAATTAACAAATGCGACAAAACAAAAATATGATGTTCTTATGTGCTTTGCTACAATTCAAAACCTTTATTTTGAACAATATATCAACAGCTAAAAATGAAAATGACGTTAGTCGCTTATAAGCACAATTTTTGCTTTGGGAAAATCAGGACAAGATTATTAATTTAACAATTTAGTGTATCTGTTTTACGATATTCTGATTATCTTGGAAGTAGCAAGTAAGACCGCTAAACTTTAGATACGATTTAATAAGAAGTTTTCTTCGTTTCAGAATTAGAATAATAATCTTATTCCGATAAACAATTACGATCAGTACCTTAATTAAGAATCCGACGAAAAAAGTAAAGAATGCGACTTCAAATCTTTATTTCTTGCTTCGAGTGCCTCTTCTAAAAAAGTGGCAATACGTAAAACTGCTGCTCGAATGATGTTTCCGCCATTAACGATGAACGCTACTTGGAAGATAAAACCACGGATATAATGAAATAAATATGTTAGCAGTTTCTAGCGCATATTCTTTAAACTTATCAGAATCGACATCATATCCACAAGATATGGTTTTTAAAGCGACAGCAAATCTTTTAGCGAGATCTTTGCTTAGCCCTGTAATTTGAGCGGTCTTCGAAAAAGCGCCTAGCCGTGTTTCTATTATTTGTGGTTCCAAAGCCCAGTTTTTGGACGTCCACTAAAAAGCCCATTTCTTTTCTTATTCGGTCTATAATTTCTTCTTTTCTTTCTTGAAAAAAAAAACCTTATTTTCTTGGGTTTAAACCTGCCAAGACTAAAAGGACTGACACTCGAAGCAAAGATCCAAGCATGAATATTGGAGAGGCCATAATCTAAAGTATTAGGTTAATATTTAACGTTTTGATGGATTCGAAATCATTCATTTGGTTACTTTACAAATACCGCACACCTGATTTGAGGTTACACAAATCGCCCCAAACATTTTACCACCAAGCATCCTTCGCGATCCGAAGAACCCCTACCAATTTTGAACGAATTCCGACATACTTACTTATTACCTTTCTTCATCCAGTCGAAAAGGGGGTAGCTTTGACTTTAAACTTGATGAAAAATTCGTAATCCTCGTCCCCATAAACCCCTATTTACCAATTTTGAACGAGATCGGACATACTTAGATGGTACCCATCCCCCTCGAGGAGGGGGGAGCTGTCAACTTCATAACATAATAATATTGTATTGTCACCTGATACATACCAAAGTTGATCGGGTATGTAGAAGTTGGTCAAAAGTGACAGACAAATTTTGCCCAAGTATATATACAACATACAACATAAATGTTAAGTTAAATAAAAGCTTGTAAAAACACAATTTATTGCAATTTGTTGCAGCTAATTTTAGTATGATTTAATAAGCTAAATATGTCCCAACACTATGCAGTTTGATGCACCCGTAATTGAGTGCAATTTGATATAAATATGCTTTCCTAACTTGAATATATAAAAAAAATTATTTATCTCTAAAGCTGTGTTTTAAAAGACAACCACGCTTACCTTTATAAAAATAACTAAGTCATTAAATGTACTTACCTTTCATGTTTATAACAGTTTTATTAAATAAACTAAATTACTTTGTAGGCACACAATACAAGAACCTGGTTTAGACGTAAACTGACAATAAAGAATGGAAATTATTTGATGTTTAATATACCTAAAGTTTTTCCACAGCCTATTAATAAATTATTTTTCCGAAAAATTCAACACAAACAAATATATTTGTAGAGACATATTTAGCATTCAAAAATGCATTTGTTGGATTTTTGACTTTTTACTGTCTAACTTTGAATTTTTGCCTTCTGTGAGTTGATCCGACCAAGCTATGCGGAAGGAGACATGGTAAAACGTACCGAGTTCTAGTCATGTTTGGCAAAATGTACCATCATTTGGTCTAGACAACTCAGAGCTGGGAAAATCGCACTATAAACTATATAATAGTATCTGCTTAAATGCTTCCCGGATGGATGTTGAATGTGTCTTGTTTCGACCATCTACAAATTTTCTGATTAACTGGGTCTTGGCACTCTAGACCCAAACAAAATATAACATCTAATGTATTACGGAAACGTTATTTTTTCAATCTGGCTTAAATAAGATCGATTTTTCTCATAAAAAAATTAAATTAATCAATGAAGTTGTCAAATTACATTTTTCCTAAACTTTTAATGATAATTTAGATGATTCATGGCACTCTAGATTTAAAGATGAAATAAATTTTTTTCCGTAAACCAATTATGAAGGTAATTTTTAAACTAATTGTTTCCATCGTCCATAACATGTATGAATTTTCTAATTAATTTAGTTATGGTTCTCTAGAGCTATATGCAACATAAAATTTAAGGAATTACTGAAACTTTTAAGTTAATTTTTAGATTCTGACTAAATTATTAATTGAAAGTGGCCCACTATGCATGGATAAAAGAAAAAAACTTTTTATTTGTTTAAGCAAAATCAATTTTTCATGTTGAAACCTCCATAAAAATTAAAATATTCAATAAATTTGTCAAATTATTTTTTTCCTTTCATTAAGTGTTTTTCATGGCACTCTAGATTTTAAAATAAAATTAACTTTTTTGTGTTATAACATCAAAAATGAGAAGTGGGGCTGATTTCCACTCAGAATGTTGCCCTGTATTTAAATAACCCTAAATATACAGAGTATTTCGTTTAAAATTCAATATATTTAATCATTTGCAGCTAATTGGGAGTGACAGAATGTTATATATACTGTGAAAAACTTATTTTTACCCATTATTTAATAACTCCGAGTTTCGATTTTCTAGTGTACAAACTAAATATATATATATATATATATATATATATATATATATATATATATATATATATATATATATATATATATATATATATATATATATATATATATATATATATATATATATATATATATATATATATATATATATATATATATATATATATATATATATATATATATATATATATATATATATATATATATATATATATGAAAATTGTCACCATGCATTGCTAACTTATATGACGCAACCCTTATACTCGTTCTACGCAGACTATGTTCGTTGGAGGGCAACATATTAACTATGTTATCATGGAAATTAGGAATATAAACAACACCATGCCCTGCTAACTTATATGATGCGACCCGTATACTCATTCTACGCACATTCATTGGAGGGCAGCACATTAACTATGTTATCACAAAAACAAGAATTACAAACAATAACACGCTTGTCATTATTTTAAAATTTTTGAATTTCAGTTAATCAAATTTTAGGAATTTATTTAAGTATAAGTTTTATATTTCTTTGTTCCTTTTTAGATTAACGGTGACCGATCAATATTACAACAGTGTATTCCAGATTGGTCCTGCCAGCGTATTTGTATGTAGTATATTTACTGTTGCAAAGCTAAGTAGGTGAATTCATTCAAGAAAGTTTATGCTAAAATAAAAACTACAATCTGCTTGTAATATTCGAAAATTTAGATGTTTTTATAATTAAAAATTCGTATTTAAATTACCTACATTTTTAATTTAGAGAAATTGAAACAAATACCACCTTTCTAATAAAGTTTCTTTAGTTGCCCTCCCTAATAAAACCAAAATACGTACACCTATATCATGAGCATAGCTTGGAAAAATGATCACTAACATACCCGCACTAATTTTATAAATTAATCAAATGAAAAAAATTGTGAAAATCAAGCAAATTTTCCGGTTTCTCGAATATTAAGGCTAACAAGTCAAACAGATTGTTGTAGTTGTATGTACTTTCCTAAATAAATATTTTTGTTCCAAGATTGCATACACATTTTACAACTTTCAAAATTCAAATTCAAAATTTATTTATTTCAAAAAATTTCATTTTCATAAACTACTCAAATTCCTATTCTAAAAAGAAATGTAAATGAGAAAAATAAAGAGATCTGTTCGTGGGGATTTTACAATATTTCTAACGTGCTACTTTTACATAAATACAATTTTTTTATTCTAAGAAACGTAACTGTCAACTAAAGGATTAAACTAAATCTAACTAATCAGTATAAAGGTAAAAACAACTATTCAAAAATCCAAAAAAAATTCTAGGGACAACATTGAAATTATTAAATTAATATAGTCCAAGCAAGAGTGTCTATTTAGATCCAGTATCCATTTTTTTAGTTTTTGTTTTCAGAATTTAAAAATTCTACGGATCTTTGTCCAATTTTTTTACTGTCTTCTGAGACTTCGTTTTTTGTCAAGTTTGTGTCTCGTGTTGTAATTATGTGATATATTTAGTAGTTCGCCTTTTTTTATGCTGTATTGTTAACATTTTAAAACAAAAAATTTGGTGAATATTCATTAGGTTACTTTCCCTATACAATACGTCACTGGGGTAGGTTCAATCATTGAACATGATTTTGATGAAGAGTTTTTGCATTATTTCTAGTTTCTTGATGTGTATCTCATAGGCACCTCCCCAGCCCAAAATGCCATACTGAACATGAGAATAGACCAGAGAGTAGTATAATATTTTTATTTGATCTTCATCCAATATTTTTCTTATTTGTTTGAATCTGAGTACAATTGATCTTAATGTTTTGACCATATTGGCAATATGAATGTTCCACTTTAATAGGTTGTCAATATAAACTCCTAGATATTTATTTGCTGCTTTTCCTATATAATAATTTGGTGTTGGTCTATTTGTAAGTTTGAAAATTTGGGTCTGTTTTAGCTAGAGCAACTAAATGCTAAATATTTAGTTTTTTCGGTATTTATAGTTAAGGACATCTCATCAAACCAATCCTTTATCCGAGACGTATCATATTCCGCTTTTGCTCTTACTTCTCTCCAAGAGCAGCCCTCGTAGTAAATAACAGTATCGTCGGCTAGCGATGAGATATGTCCATCGTAATTACCTTGCAATAGCCCGTTAATATAAATTGATAATACAATTGGTCCTTGCGGCAAGCCATATTCCAGTTTTGTTGCATCACAGGCACTTGTCTATTTGAACCCGCTGGGTTCTACTGGCGAGGTACGATCTATTAAATGCATCTTCAAGTATCTGAAACATTATATTGTGATCAATCGTGTCAAAAGCACGAGCTAAACCCAAGAATACGCAAATATTTTTTTAATTTTCATCCAAACCAGAATAAATTCAGTTTGATATTCTTGATTTCTAGATCTTCTCACCTGTCTTCCACAAGGGTCCATCCCGTCACCTTTGCTCTTTAGTATATATACAGCAATGTTTCCTAGAGCATTTGAATTCTTGTGATCAGCACTATTATGCTGACGATGTTCAGCTCTATATATCTTTCAATCCTGACGAGTGTCTGCAGGCTGTATCAGCTATAAATTTTGATTTAAGCAATTTAACCCAGTTTTCTAATAACCATTCATTAAAATTAAACCCTCAAAAAACGACAGCAATTTTATTTGGTGAAAAAAATAATAGAGAATATTTTCTGGATAACTACAACCACCTACTAAAAATAGATCATAGTAATACTACTTTTAAAAACAATATTAAAAATCTGGGCCTCTATATCAATCAAGAATTAAGATTTTCTTCTCATATTTCATGCTCATTAAGAAAGGCATTTATCAATCTAAAACTAATCTTTCAAAATCGGCATTTTCTTGATAGAGATATTAGAGCTATGTTGTGTGAAAGTCTGGTACTCTCCCACCTAAATTACTGCGACACTATTTACAGGCCCTACCTCACTGTCTATGATTCCAAACAAATACAAAAACTGCAAAAATCATGTGAGATTAATCTACGATATTAGAAAAATCGAACACATCACGCATAAGTTAACAGAGATTGGTTAGTTGACCATGCAACAGAGGCGGCGATTGCACTCAGCTTGCCAATTTCACCCAATTATTTGCCGAAAAACTCCTCCATACTTATATCACAAAATCAGGTTTCGCAGCCACGTGCACAATATCAATGTCCGTTTCAAGGGAAAACTCACCATTCCTTCACACTGCACACAACTTTTCATATCGTTTTCTTATAACATTACTAAATATCTAAATGAATATGACTTTGATTTTTTGAATCAAAGTATATCCAAAACAAAATTTAGGTCGGTGATCCTGGAGAGTATCTTGAGTGCCTGAATACTTTTGCTCAAAATAATATATCCATTGTCATCCTCCTTAACTTTAGTATCATATCCGTTATGCTTAAATTAAGATACATTCTTTTCTAGCACCACTGTTTGTCAGCCTTTTCTGATGTTTCGTTAGTATGTCTATTTTTGAGATATACGATAGTATTTTGAATTGTAATCTAAATATCTTATTTTTTATTTTTGTTTTGTTTTAATATTTATTTCCTTGGGTTAGCTGAACAGACACCCAGGGCATTTTTTTAAGCCTTTATTATTATTATATTTTTGATTTGGATCGAAATTATTTTGGAGACAAAATAATAAATTCAAAAAAAAAATACATATTTGTTTTTTTGGTATTTTTCTATAATCTTTGACAAAGTTGAAATTAAAGTGATAGAGCGATAGTTAGAAATTAGTTTTTTATCTCCTTTTTTATACAAAGGTTTAATTAATCCAGTTTTAAGCGCCTGCGGGTAGTTTCCTGTTAAAATTATTTGATTGAACAAATAAGCCAATGGTTTTTTTAATATAGGGGGTGATAAGTTTTATATGCTGTGCCTTTATACTATCTATACCAGGAGCTTTGTTAAATTTAAGCTGTTGGTTCGACAACATCAATCTCCTTTGCAGGTTTCAGAAAGATGCAGTTATTATTTTATTTTATGCTTTTTAACCGAATTTAAGGGTTTTTGTATTTTAGATGCTAGTTCTTTACCTAATTTAGAGAAGTATGTATTAAAATGATTTGCAATTTCGATTTCATTTGTGATTATTTTTTCTTCGTTATTAATGACAGAAATTTCAGTTTTTTTCGTGACTTTTCCTGTATATAAGTTCACTACCTCCCAAAGTTTCTTGGGATCATTGTTTGCAGAATTGTAATATTCAGTTTTAGTTTTATAAATAAGTTTTACCAATTTTTTTTTGTATTTCTTATACCTGTTTTGTCTTTCAAAATCCTCGGGAATTTTTTTTGATTCGCGATATAATCTCTGTTTTGTATTAACAGAATTTATTAGCCCTTGTGTTATCCATGGGTTTTGTTTTTTACAGTTAATTTTCGCTTCTTGCGTAGCCGAGCTCTTGCAATGTGTTATTTCAGTATTTTGTTTTTTCATAAAATGAGTCCCAATTTAATTTGTTAAATGTCTCAATAAAATGTCTGTCGTTAAATTTTTTGTAGTAACGGTAAGAGTTATTGTTAACCTATAAATATACCCTATAAATATTTTATAATTTGTCTCGTCAGAACTTTCCAAAAAATATTTTAAGTTAGTATTAAATTCATTAGGACAAACGTCATGTGACCTGTAGAGAGCCTGCACAAGTACTTTTTTTCCTGATACCTGAATATTGTAGCATTATATTTTTCATGAGCTAAATTGTTTCATTTGGTGAACAGTTTTTTGTAGTAATTTGAGTTGTCTATAAGAGGGATTTATAACGTAATATTTAATTTTAGGGTGGAAATGTCGTTTTTATATAATTTGTACATAAATCAAAACAAGTAATTTACTTCATATTTATTTTTACGTTGCCATCCAGATAAAATCACAATATTTGCCAATCATTTCAATATTCAAAGCAGGTAAAGAAATTTTATATTTAATATGAACATATCCTTTTGGTACTCTCAAGTCATGGATTCACGGCGTCGACGTCGACTTGCGTTTCTACTTTCGGATTTCAGTTGCAGTGTTGCCGAATCGAGTTAATGATTTTTCTTAGTTTTCATGGTGAATTTGAATTTGCCGCTTCCTTTCACGAGTCACTTTACTGACTATTTCTGTTCTCGACCTTCTTGGTTGGCCAACGGTCTTCATCCCTTGGTATCGTCATTCCGGTTGGTAGTCGAGGTACTTATAACACCTCCATGTGTTGATCCGAAGAAAAATCGGGAATGATCCCGAATATACCCAGTAGTGGTGATTTGAATTTTTGTTTCTTCGCATGGATTAACTATCTGCTTTATCTGAGAGCCAAAGTAAAGTTTGTGTTTTGGAGAAAACCTGCATTTTTATCCAGCAATCTTTGGCCATGCCGGAACCAAACGTTTTGGAGTTTTTTTGTATAGTAACTTTGGGATTTAGGTAAGGTAAGCCACTTATAATAATTTCACATACCTTTTTCTTCGTTTTGAAAAATGTTATGTATTTCCCAGTTTTCGCTTTTTTTTTTGGAGTACTCATCCATGGTTTTCCCTCTCCTTTTAGAATCCACATGGGAGTCGACTCTTAAGTTTTGGTATACCGTACCGTACCATGAGTTATGAATTATGGTCTTAAAAGAAACGTAATCTGTTGTCCCGCCTAGACTTCTTTATTTGATCCAGTTCTGTTCGAATGCTGTTAGTTCCAGACATTGTAACTGTTCCTGTGATTTTGAAGTGATCCTCTTTTGATGTTTTGATGCAGCCCTTGAAGTCCTGACATCCCTGGAAGGATTTATAAAGGCCAGATAATATTTTTTTTATTAATTATCCATTTTTATTCATTTTTTTTTTTACTACAAGCATTATTTAATATTATACATTTTTACATTTGATTTACAGTTTAAACGATTTATGCTATTTAAAAGTGAACCAGTTAATTAAATATTTCTTTCTAACTTTAATTTATGTAACAAAAATTAAAGGTCTTAAAATTATTAATGAGTTATGTGAACTATAGTCGACTATGGGGCGTATTTAATTTTTTTTATGAAAATATTGGCATATTAAATTCCTTTTTTTTTACCTTTTTTGAATTATCTTATTTAAATTGTACATTTACCTCATATTTTCATTTATCCTGCCTACACTCACCTAATTTTTATTTCAGTTTTTTTTTTGCTATAGGAACTAGCTTAGGCTAAAGTTTATTTATTTTGGTTTCGCAGTTTTCCTTTATTAAATATATAAAAAAAACAGCGTGGCGCCCTTTTAGTAGTCTACTTGGATTATGTAATGTATTTTTTTTTAAGATTTACTTTTGATTTTAAAGAACACACCAAAATGTAATAATTAAATTCTAATATCTAACATCAAAGTTAATTTAATAAAATTATTTTTCATTTACCCCCGAACCCATAGTGCTCTCCAGATGAAAAGCTGCCGTTAGCTGAGCGTAAAAAAAAACAAGGGGTATGATACGCTAAATATGTATGCTAATAACTTTAATTTTTACAATGTTTAAAATTTCAAACGTCAGGTCTTCCTTGTACTTGCTCGTCACATAAACAACAATACCATCGATTTTATTAATATTTCCTTCATTATTCATGACCCTCTCTGATCTTAAAGAAATCTAAGTCTTGCATTTGCCAGGTTTCGCTAAAAACCAAAATTGCATTTCATCAAAATTCTTGTTTATTCTTCTAATGTTACCACGAAATACAGAATACAAGTCAGCGCATCCAAGTTCACTGAAACAAATCTAGCTTTGTGCTCGTACACATCAAAATTTTTAATACATTCGTTCATTCTCCTAGAGCTATTCTATGTTTCTATATTCTAATTAAAAACAACTAAAAACATAAATAATAAAATAAATAAATAATAAAATAGATTATCGAATAAAAATACGAAGACCATACAGAGACTTAAATATAAATTATTTAATTAATACTGAAGGACTACGTTAAAGAGAATAAAATGTTTGTTTAGAACGCAATTAATAGGCTTAAATTATTACTTACAATATAACATAAATGGACAAACTGTCAGCCTTGGCTCGCAATGGTGTAGCAGGGGCGCTGTTGTTGCGAAAGATTTTTTTTTATTGATAAAAAAATCGCAAAATGCTATTTCATCACTTCTAGTAAGTCGTTCACGTTGAATGTCTCTTCATTAACCAATCGATTTCCAAAAATTTTTGCTGAAAATCCTTTTTCTTTGGCTGTTTTACAGTACTTGTAGAGGATTCTGTGGTGTTTCTGTTGTTGAATAGATAAGTCGCTGGAGATGGTTGGGCCTGTACCTTATGCGCGTTTTTAAGTACTATTTGCTTTTCTAAAAAAATAACAAAACTGACGATGACTGAGTGGTCTAGCAGCTCCTCTGCTCTTTCTGCTTGGCAGATTCTTCAAGGTATTTATTTTTTTTTTGTAGTCCTGAGTTTTCACCTTCTAGTTCCGCAACCTTAATTTCCAGCTCGTGTATTTTTCCCTTCTAGTGATTTAAATCTTCCTTTATAACTTGAATGTCAGTTTTTACCTCTTGCAGCAGATCAAAAATCTTTTGGTTGGTAATGGTAGACGCGTTATAAATCTCCTTATCGCACCGATGAATTACACTATTTGCGTGTGTTGTCTACAGTTTATGTTTGTTTTTTAAAACTTATTGACCTGCTAGGTTTAAAAAAAACATACGTACATACAAAAGCATCAATTTGCAACAAACTGCATTATTTTTTAAAAAAATTCTGAAGGCTACAATCGCTAGAGGGAGCCAAATACGCGACCAATTTTGTATATTAAGGTGCCTATCTATATTATAGCAAACTGACCAATGCTTTATCTATGCTTGTCACTGTCAGCTTGCTAACACTTCGAAATCTCAAATTAAACTGAATTAAAATGCTCTCATGGATTGAGATTGGATAATATCCGTTATCCCTTTTAATATTCGTGGGTTTTATACGGGATCTTCGATGGTTAAATAGTTCTAGCTAATGCCTGCTCTCTTGACTGTGATTTCCCATATCAGCAGCGTGTTTTTATTGTTTTTAGTCATTGTATAATTTTGAATTCCTTGTAGTTTCTTAACTTGTTTGTCGTGACATGTTACCCAAGAATGAAATGCATATGTAAAAACGGACCTAATAAATACCTTGTACAGAGTAGTTATCATCCTAGTTTTTAGTTTGCTTCTCCTATTAAGTCCTAACACTGGAACCTGTGGTGGAAGATAGATCAAAATACAAGAGTTCTAACCACACTACACCACAACTTGTTAGGTTCTGGACGCGCGTTTCGCTAACCAAGTTAGCATCATCAGCAGATGATATAAACTAAAGTAACTTATCCTAACCGAGATTATTTATAGGTAAATGTGGTCACACTTGGTTGCACCCGACTGCACCGTTGTCAAGTAAACAATAGAGGGGACTATAGGGAATAGGCCCTCTGTCTTTATTTAGTGCTTTCTTACCACATTTAACTATTTCTATACTCTCAAATGCATACAATAATCTATTATTAGATACATTTTTAATCAACTTAAGATTATTTATTCCTATTCGGTGATTGTTTTCCAAAGCATGTTGGGCAACGCTTGACTTTTCTGTTTTTCCGTATCTTAAATGTACCATGTGTTCTTTAAAACGAATGTTTATGGAGCGTTTAGTTTGCCCAACATATTTTAGATCGCAGTCATTACAGCTAATTTCATAGATGCCACTCTTCTCCCTCAAGTCGACTTTGTCTTTGGGGTTTCCAAGGAGATTTTTCAAACTGTTCTCCGTTTTATAGGCTACTCTAAAACCTACGTTTTTAAATACTTTTTCTAGACCTCTCGTATATCTGGGATCATATGGGATTACTATGAATTTATTGGAAGCCTCAGGTGTTTGAAGAGTAGTGGCATGTTTTAACATTTTCTTATGCTTATATCTATTTACTAATTTATGTACAAAATTATCATTATATCCATTACTTTTAGCTATATTTTTAATCCGATTCATTTTATTGTTAAAACGTTCTTTACTTAAAAAAAGAACGTTTTAACAATGAAATGAAATGACCACATTTACCTATAAATAGTCTCGGTTAGGATAAGTTACTTTAGCTTACATCATCTGCTGATGATGCTAACTTGGTTAGCGAAACGCGCAACAGAACGTAACAAGTTGTGGTGTAGTGTGGTGAGAACTCTTGTATTTTGATCTCCTATTAAGGAGAAGGTACAACTCAGATACTTGTCCGTTTGCCTTTTGAATTATTTGAATTATGTTGGCTGTCCAATTAAGTCAGGCGAGACAAAGATACATTTTGTTTTTGCGGGATTGATTCGTATTTTCCAACGTAACATTTTTAATGAGAGAATTTGGAAAACTTATTCTAAGTAGTTTAAGAAAGAGCGCATTATGTCACACTTTACGAAAAGTTTTACTAATATCTAGGAAAATACAGCCAACATGATGCAGTTTATTAGAGCTCCTAAGTATATCCGAGTTCAATCTGCATGTTTGATGTGTAATACTTAGTCCTTTATAAAACCCAAATGTGCTCAGAAGGAAATCAAAATTTGCATTGCGGTGCTATATAGCCGTTAGAATCGAATGATTTAGAAAATTCTAAAATAATCTAAATACTACAGGGTGAAAAGAATTAAGCCTAATAGAACATTCGAGAAGGTTTTTTGAGATTATGGATAAAAATTAAAATAATAAATTCACCTAAAACATAACAAATCTACAACTAGGCCTAATTTCGCAACAATATTTTGTACATTTTAGATACTTTAAGGTTATCATAGCTTATATAAATCTGCCTTTACCCACAACTTCCCTCATACAGAAATCAACTACTTACAACACACAGTCTACCAGTATATTTATTTGGTAATAACTTTATACAAATCATACTACTGTAATTTAGTAATTTTTTAAGTTTTTAATATATTTATTATTATTATAATTATTTATTTTACATACCAATATTTACGTAGTCTACAAAAGATAAATTATATTCTCTATTATTTTCCGTCTTAAAAAAAAGTTTTCTACCAGAAATTGAAATTTTAACGAATATTTAAACAATTTATGTATTAGGCCGAAATTTTGTTCTGCCATAATGGATTTATACAAATATTTTACCAGTTTATCCTTATAACTTACTCTATTTTTCAATTACTCTATATTGCAATATTGCTGATTCTGCTTAATGAGGTAATTAGTTTGTCGGTGTCGCATGAGATTACTTGAAGTCATCGTCCAGTGGCGGGTAATATTGGCTAGATAACTCCTCCCACGTTAGAATGAGGCATCCTCTATAAGGATGATGCTGTTGCCCTGAACAGGGATGTCTTGGGATGTATTCTGGTGTTTCTTGGTTTTCTTATGTATTGAGTCATTTGTCTTCTTCCAACAGAGATAAATGCAATCTGCAATTACTACTATATACAAGATGATGCTCCATAAACTTGGAGGTGTAACGTTTGATAGAGGGTGTGCTTTTTAAATTGAGATCATGGGATTTTCAAGTGCTGCTTCGATGTTTCATTGTTTTAATTTAATACTTATTTTAGGTAGATTTCTCGTTTTGAGTTGCAGGTTAGGGTTTGGATTACTGAGGGGTGCCCAAAACTTTTTTCCTGAAATGGAAGCGTTTCTGAATATTATGTTGCAGGCATCTTTATTTATCAGGAAAACACCTTACAGTTTCAGGGTCTCATGATCTTCATAGTGCGCTTGTATGCTTTCTTCTCGTGGTAACACATCCAAATACTGATCTCACAAATTATCTCAATATGATACTTTGTAAATTGACAGAGACTAGAGTTATCATGTCGAAGGATTCCTTCTTCGCAGGGCACCTTGATGTTGGCTTGTAATATATTTGGACTGTGATATAGTTTGCCTTCGGTACACATGCCATTTAGAGGTTTTATTGGTTTTTTATATAATTTTACAAACTATTGCGTACTGGGTATTAACGTAACAAATTATGATTCATAACTTGCATGAATAGGTAAAATGTGATAGAGTTCAAATTCTTCTTCAAAATCTATTGGTATTTAAAGAAAATAAGTTATCTTAGTCTGCCGTGCATTGCATTTTACTTTAATTATTGATTCGTAGCTAGAGATATTTTCAAGACTGACAGTGAATGGTAGTTGATTTTTGTAATGAAAAGAGATTCTTTTTATTTATGCAAAAAGAGTTGTTGTGGGTAAAATTATACTAGGGTGTATTATGCCTAGTTTGCAAAATGTGATAGAGTTCTCGATATCTTGCAGTGTGCTTAATAACGAGATATATAAAATCATTAGTTTGTTATACAAGTCTTTTGCAAGAAGAATATCCTGAATTTCAATATCGTCTCGCAATAGTTGATCTAAAAACAATATTTTAGATCTTACCAAATTTTGATTATATTAAATATTGTATTATTAAAGTTTTTGATAACTTGATTTTTTAAGAGAGTATTGTTTTTATAACTGGCTCTGCAAGTTATTACACTTAGTTTCTAAATAGTTTAGTGTTTTGTATATTTTGTCCCCATCATTAGAATATAAGTTACCTGTGATACCTTTAATAAGATATCCTAAGCCGTTTATTAAGCCTCATTTAAGACGAGTAGTATAACGTATAGAAATAGTTTCTAACTTAGTAAGAATAAATTTTGTACAAAACATAGCAATATTTTCGTAAAGTTCTAATTCCCTAACTAAATTTTTACTATTCAAATAAATAACATTAAGATTATCATGTTGGATATTTAAATCTTACATTCTACGAAGATTTGTTCTACGTCATAAAAATATACGAACACATGTTCGGTTCATTCAAGTTTGGCGGGTCCTACGTTTATTGGAAAGGCGCCTAAATTATTCAAAATATTTCTTATTTCGGACCTTTGTCATGGGATGATGAACCTGAAATATTTTTAAAATGACAAGTTTTTCTTTTCGGTCTTTTGACGTTAGGTAGGTGTATTTTACACGTAGTAGTTTAATTCTATTGGCTTTTAAATCGTTAGTCACCCAAAATTCGCGTTCGAAGAATTGCATAATATTTAAAATCAGGAAGGCAACGACTACTTCTTTGAAACTGAAAATCAACAAATCGATAATTGCTACAATGGAGGTTTTGTTGAATTCTTCGAAGAATCCGCCAACCAAGATAATCCCGAGTTTTTTCCAATAGAAGCCTCGGACAAAAACCACCTAGATTTAATCTAATGACCTTTGCATATAACGGTAGTTTTCCTTATATAGTATTTCCCGAAATAAATTGGAAAATACCTATAGTAGTAGTACTAGATCTTTTATCCAACCTGAAATTACAAAAAATTATTTTCACAAATTTATAAAGAATGACCCTTTTACATATTAAATATCTACAGCACATGGCACTTCTTCGGAATATTTTAGCACCACAATTCCTCTTGCTAGAATGATTAATGTGAAGATAGATCCCCTAAAACTCTATCTGTTTAATTTCCATAATTATTTTGATTCTCTTTTAGGAATAACAATCTAAAAATTCTTAAAGCAAATGTTGACTTACAAAATAATCTTTTAGTGACGCCCAACACCAGTATTAAACTTTTTTACCAAAATACATCTGGCAATTTAATAACAAATTAATAAAATTCCAATTAAAAATATTTCAAACGGCAATATCATTATACACTACACGAAATTAAACGAATCAGAAACCCCGAATGTTTATCTTAAGTTAACGACAATCGAGCTTTTTGCTCTATTTTAAACAAGATCAAAACGGCAAAATCTCTAGACTTTTTAGATCCTATAATTGCTATGGATTTTAAAGATTCCCAAATAAGTTCTAATAATTATCCAAACTTGAACAATTGTCGAAAAGATTAAATTTGACGTCTCAAAAATTAGAACAGACCATATGAGTTCTGAAGAAGAGAACGCAATTTTAAATTTAATTAAAAAAATCTCAGACATATTTCATATCGACCTCAACAAATTAACCCTTACAAACCAAATAAAACATAACAGAAAAACATCAGACGAAATTACTGTGTATACTAGGTAATACAGATACCCCGAAATACAAAAAAAAACTAAAATCAGATTCAAGATATGCTTGATTAAAAAATAATTCCTACTTCGTTCTCTTTTTGGTCCTCTCCTATTTGAGTTGTGCCAAAAAAAAAATGACGCTTCAGGTAGACGGAAGTAGAGAATTGTCACAGATTTTAGAAAATTGAATGAAAAGACCCTTGAGACACATATCCTTTATCAAATATCACAGATCTATTAGATAAATCGTAGGATGTCCTGTTATTCCAGTAAAAATCAGTTAATAGTTTCTGAAATAAAATATTCCCCTGCTGCTCCATCTCGCATTGATCTATTTCATTCTAACCAACGCACTAATGTTCAGTTTTCAGAAAAGAACTTTGAAAATGATGTTTTAAATTTCATTATGTTCTACCGGGCCGTGGTTTCCACGATGAGATTCCCCATTGAGTATGCCATGTTCTACTGTAGAGATGTTTGTATTTAAAAAGATTTTTTGTTTGGGCGGGAACACAGCCTTCTTCTCCCGTCTGTCCCCTGCATGGACCCTGTGTTCCATTTCATCATTACTAAATAAAGAGTACAAGCTACTTCCTGTTTGTCCTGTAGTTGTTTTGTTAATTTTCCCAAATACGGACCTGCGGTCCAAGTCATTGTTTAAGTTGTCGTTTCCCTTGCAAATGGAAGTCGACCCTGGATTCCCCATCCTGACTTTGATGCGTAGGAGAGAAATCCATTTCAAAGAGGGATTTAGTGTTTTTTTTATTTTTACTTGGTTTTCTATTCTCTAAGGAACTGTCGTCGAAAATAGTGTGCAAAGTTTCGCGCTGACGGTTGTTATCGAGCAACATAGTTGAATTTGGATTTATGGTTTTTTCATTAAAATTAATATTTGCTAAGTTATAGTGGGAATTATTGTTGGTTATGGAAGAGTTTCTTGGGTATTCTCTTCCTCGGGGTACCTCCATGGAGAGGTCCTCCATGTAGGTGGCTCCGGCGAATGTATCAACTAAATATGTATTGAAAGTGTTGTCGTGTCTTTCGTAGTGTTTTGGGGCACTTTGAGACAAGCTTGTCAGGCACCCACCACTCACCCGAGGAACATCAGGATGTTTATGCCCCTCGCCAGCGATAAGAGTGAGCTCATGCTCAATGAGGGGGACGGTGTTGCTGGGCAAATGGGAGACTGAGCTACCGTGCTTGGGAACCACGTCAGACGTTGAGGTGGCCATCGGTAGTCAGTTGGAAAAAGTTTCAATTTAAAAATTCAAAGTCCGGCCCTGCCGAACAAACAAATTAGGGAGCAACGGGAGTCTGTCGGGGTGAAGTCACTTAAAAACTAAGAAACGTAATCCGAGTGGATTCCTAGCTCTTAGTCTAAATATTATATACAAAAATCGTAAGGATTTTATTACTTATAAACTCCTGGTTCTATGGCCTTAGCCCTATGTAGGCTTTTCTAAGTCCGTATACCACTAAAAAATGTCACCTTTCGATCTCAAGTCGAATCACAAGTAATTGACCACAACTACTTGAACTGTCTTTTTGCTCACTTTTTATTTATAGTCAAATAAGATCAAGATAACAAATCTCTCGTATTTGTTATAATTGTTTATAATAATCAAAATTAAAAACACTGTGACTGCTCCAGTATAATCTTTACAGTTACAACTTTAAATCAAGATACAATAATTACTTAGCCTAATCGAACTAACTAACTGAATATCTTTATTTATTTAAAATAAAAAATAGGTATTTATTTATTAATAATAAAATAGTCAAAATTAGATTTAGAATAATATGTGTATTATTTATGCTGGCAAAGCAAGTTAAAAATTGAAATGTTTAAAAATCAAAATTTGCAAAAATCAAACTCAAAAAGATATTCTTTTTCAAGCTTGCCAATTCCCTAATCTAATTATCCACCCGGGTCACGCCGCTTGGGATATTAGACGCGTAAATGTTTATAATATGTTAATATTAATAATAATAAATTTAAATTAAAATTTTAGCAGAGTTTACAGTTTATGATAGCGTATTATTATATATATATAAAAATCACAAAATATATATCAGTCAAATCAATATAAAGCACGGGTTTCTAAATGTCCCTTAGAATAAACAATCCTCCTCACTCAGGAGAGATTGAGAACTTCAGGGACTGACGTGCTATGTCTCTGGAGGGATCGTTAAAAATTTTAAAAGATCGGATTCACCAAACATACTTAAGTCTAGAATCCTAATCTAACTTTTACAAGATCAAGTATTAATTTACAATTTGTTTAAACAATTAAGTTTACAACAATCAGGGAATATCCAATATAGGTTATGTCAAAATCAGTTATTAAAATTATGATTCGCCCAACTAAGGGTAGATCACAAAATACAAATCAAAATCAAAGTCAAAATATGTTACAAGATAATCACAAAAATACGCAGTCAAAATCGGTAATTTAAAATCACAAATGCTTATAACAATTTATGAAGTGAGCAATTCGTTAAAAATCAAAGTTATAAAAATATTAGCAATTTTAAAAATAAGCAAAAGGTTAGCAGGTTTTATGTTTCAAAAAGTTTTCAAATTAGTGATAAAATTTACGCCAGAAGCACAACAAAAACAAACACTATGAGCACTAGTTAATTGAGCCTTTGGTAACTTAAATCTGAAACTTGATCTCGAGAACAACTGAGCCTGGAAAACGCTTAGAAAAAGGAGATCAGAGCCATAACCTTACCTAGATCTTCCACACGCAATTTCGACAGCCAGTATTTTAGTTTTTCCAGATGCCTCCTACTAGGACATAAATCAGGAGAACCAGATTTAATTCCCGAGGACGATCTTCACGATCTAAGCCCTACTCGGAACCAATGTGCAAGGGAATCTTTCAGAATAGAGACCCAGCGCAATCCAACGTTGGGAAAAATAGTGCAAGGTTCCTCTAGTTGTCTTAGGCTGTATCACTAGGAGGGATTTTAAACGCACTGTATTACACTGCTACCGGCGCTTGGAGGACACATTAACACAACGAATTGAAATCACGAAATGCTGAGAACGAAATGCTAAAGATTCAGCTTTCTGTCCATTTTTATATGTTTCTGGTGTCGACGTCACGGTTACACCTTTTTGTCAGCTCTGGACTAATCACGGCCATTTTAGGCGGAGTCCCGTGAACGAAAAAATTTTTGGTTCACTATTCGGCAAGGATTTTTACAGACCATATCTCCCAAGAAACTTTGAAGTCCTGTGGGAACGTTGTTTTTGAGTTATTTTTTAATTTTCGATTTTTCCCAGTAATAGCATAGCTTAATGAGTATTCTGGCCAACTTTTATTAATTTCAGTTAACTTTTTACTTTTTCAAATAAAAAATTCATACAGCATTGATAATTTGTTAAACGATGTTTCTTTAATTGTTATTTATGCCTGTAAAAAATTGGATTTTTCCTATGTGTAGTTTCTTAGATTTTGGAATTATTCACCAGGACCTGGTGCTGTCCTTCCGAAGTCTATTTTCTGGTTTCCTATTGATTTTTTCATAAAATGTTTTCTTATATAATATAAAATGTTTCTTTTGTTAAGGGCTTTCATCCTATGAAGGTCCCAAGTTGATATTTTGATTTTTGATTTTTTGTTTATCCGAAAATTCGGCTCCGAAAGTCCAAAAATGAAAAATTTTTCTTCCACAAAAGTTGTGCTACGAATTTGAAAATTTGATATGTTGTAGATTAATCTGGGAACATTTTCTTCCTAGTGCCTTTTTACGCTAGGAGGTCGCGTTTAGGAGCTACGGACGTAGCGTCCTTTTCTAGATGTGGCGTTCACGACGCTTACTTTCTTTCTTCCATAAGTTGGTTATTTCTTAATATTTTGATTTGGAATTTTGGTACAAGGTAGCCCTAAGGGGTCTCTTTCAGATAGTCCCTTGATTGCCTTTTACAGAAAATTTTTTATTAAAGATTGAAATTGAAAATCCTAAAAATAACGTACTTACAAATTTCAATTTAAAACTTTAAAGTTAATTTTCTCATTTGTTTATGAACGGATTTTTACGATTCTTTTACTGAACTGTTGGCTTTGACAATGGCTTTTAGGAAATGTTAAAGTTTTTGAAAAATACTTAGTTTTTGATTTTTGAAAAATTAAAACAATTTTATTTCAGGTAGAATTAATTGGGATAAATGAAAGATTTTTATGTAGGCGTGAAGCGCATAAAAAACTGATCATTTTTACAAAGTTTCATTAAGATATTTTAATTAGAAGTATTTTAAATTAATTATTATAATTATAGAAAATCTAGAATCGAGTAGACCAATACAAACTCGGCGTGGTTGAATCTGATTGGCTCGAAGGTATGAGTTCTGTGTTTCTATTGGACGAATTTCTTCCATCGAATTTTCGAGATTAGGCGTGGAAATTCGTTTACTTTCGATTTGTTTGATGCTCTAGAAGATGATTACTAGGCCTGTTTCCATTGTCTGATATGTGTAAACATATATTTTAATTTATTTGAGTAAAAAACGTGATATTACGACAATTAAAGAGACCATGTTGCCTAACTGAAATATCACTTATATTTCGAAGTAAATTTAGTGTTGTTTTACAAAAATACTTTCAAAAATTCCCAAATCAATATAATTAAATGTACTTAGAAATTAATTGGCATCACTGATAATGACGAAATAAAGCGAATTATTCAAAACCAACATGATAATAAAACAAATAATCTCGGAATCGATGAAACTGAAAAACGCATAAAAAATAACTATCTTGGCCTAATCAACATGCTTCCTTCCAAATTTATATTAACGAATGTGAAATTTGACAAATTAACGAAATATGATATGAAACCACTGAATATAGAACTCAACATCACACCTACATCAAATAAACCCTTCCAAATCCTACATATCCACAGCATCTCTCTCTGATTCCTTTTCTAAATATGCTCAGGCGTACAAATTAAACGATAGAAGTTGCTGATAATTTAATAAAATATTTCTCTCATCACAGTTTCCTAGAACAAATAATTTCAGACAATGGATTAGAATTTAAAAACTCTATAATTTTTGAATTTCTCGAGACACATAAGATTAAGATTCACTTTATTAGTTCCCAACACCTCGAAACCAATGGTCTTATAGAAAGGTTATACTCCACACTGATCGAGCACATCAGATTGCTCAACATCCCATAGAAATGAAAGTCAATTATGCTATACTAGCAAAATATACATTGTCACCAATCTAGCCCCCATATGAAATAGTTAAAGACCACCTAGCCGCAGAATTCCCTTTTAATCTAAAAATAGAAAAACAACTCGTCAATAATTACATCTCTAATCACCGTAACAAAATGAAACTTTTTTATCAAAAGCTAAACGAAACAATTCAACAATCTAAAGAAAAAATTGTCAACAAAACTAACGAATCTCTAGAAGAATTGGCAAAAATTCCTGAAAAGGTATTCTTTAAAAACAAACAAAAGCAGTAAAAAACATCAAATAAATACAAATCAGAGCAAATAACTCAGATGAACGAAAATAGTCTTTAATAAAAATATTGTGAAGTACTGCACCTTTTTTTCTTTCTTTCATAAAATAATCCTATCTAGTCTTGAGAGAGAACAGCTCCTAAGGCGTAATTAGAAGCATCACACGTTAATATGAACGGCTCAGCAAAATTGGGATACTGAAAAATTGGCTTGCCTGAGATAAGCCACCACTTTTCTAAGAAATTTAATTTGAATTTGAATCTTCAAGTTTGAATCACGTAATCGTTCAAAAACTTATCCAAGTCTATCAATATGTTCTTCTATGCTAGGACTAAAAATAATATCGTCAAGATAAACAGCACAAATTTCGTTTTGATTTCCTCTTAAAATATTATCCATAACGCGCTGGAATATAGCGGGTACGTTTCGTAAACTAAAGGATATTCGCAAGAACTCACAGTGATCATTTTTTGTATTGAAAGCAGATTTCATGAAATCCTGAGGCCAAGTCATGGAAAAATATTGAGATCTGCCTAATTTATCTAACAAATCTGTGATATTTGATAAAGGATATCTATCTCCGAAGTTTTTTCATTCAATTTTCTAAAATCTATGACAATTCTCCATTTGCGTCTACCTGCAGGATAGAAAGAAGTACAAATTATTTTTTGATCAATCATGAATTTGGTCCTTCTTTTTTACGAATTTCAGGGTATCTGTATGGCTTAGTATACACAGGAATTTCGTCTGATGTTTCAATGTTGTCTTATTTGGTTTGTAAAGGTTAATTTGTTGCCGTCGATATTACATATGCCTGAGAATTCTTTTATTAGTTTAAAATTGCGTTCTTTTCTTTAGAATTTATATGGTTAGTTCTAATTTTGAGGCGTCAAATTTAATCTTTTCGACGTTAAAATTGTTCAAGTTTGGATAATTATTAGAACTTATTCAAAAATCTTTAAAATCCATAGCAGTTATTGCCATTTGGGTTTTGTTTAAAAAGAGCAGAAAGCTTGGTTGCATTTAATTTGAGTTAAACATTCGGAGATTTCTAATTGGTTTATTTTCGTGTAGGGTGTAATGATATTGCCATTTGAAATATTTTTAATTGGAATTTTAATAATTTGGTCAGATCAGATATTGCTCGAAATGCTAGATGCATTATTGTAAAACAGGTTAATACTGGTGTTGGACGTCACTAAAAGGTCATTTTGTTAGTCAACATTTGCTTAAGGATTTTTAGATTGCCTATTCCTAAAAGAGAATCAAAATGATCATGGAAATTAGACAGATATAATTTTAGGGGAGCTATCTTCACATTAAACATTCTAGCACGGGGAATTGTGGTGCTACAATGTTCCGAAGAAGTGTCATGTGCTGCAGATATTTAATATATAAATGATCATTCTTTATAAATTTGCGAAAATAATTTTTTTGTAATTTCAGATTTAATAAAAGTTCTAGTACTACCTGTGTAAGTATTTTCAATTCATTTCGTGAAACACTATATAAGGGAGTTGGCTACCGTTATATGCAAAGATCATTAGATTTAATTTAGGTGGTTTTTTTCCGAGGCTTCTATCCGAAAAAACTCGGGGTTACATGGTTTGGCGGATTCTTCGGAGAATAAACAAAACCTTCATTGTAACAATTATCGGTTTGTTGATTTTTTGCTTGCTTGCTCGTTGCCTTTCTGATTTTCAATATTATGCAAGTCTTCGAACGAGAATTTTGGGTGACTAATATGAGAATTGTTTTGCCTTAAATTTTGGAAATTATTATTTTGTGATTGATTATTCGTAAAATGAGATTTTGTAAACATACTATTTTGATTTGTTTCGGGCCTGAATTCTTGTGTAAATGGTGTGAGTTTCGGTATTATGTACACATTTTAACATCTTCATATACTTTTGTCGACTACCAACGACATAAAATAATTTTCATATTTTCCTTTGTGCAAATAACACATATTTGTATTTTTGAAAATATTACTACACATTATTTTTACAATTTTGTTCTATTTTGTTATATTGAATAATAATTAAAAAGCCTGAGCAACGAGTACAACAAGAGCAACTTGAACTTGAACCGTATAAACTATCTGAAATATTTTCTATTGTCCCAGAATATGATGATGATCAAATATTTTTACAAACTTTTATAAATGCTTGTGTTTGTGCCTATAACATGTCTTCGGGTAATCAAAAGCAATTATAAGTCATTCACATAAAAAATAAATTACGCGGTAAAGCAGCTCAATTAATAAGCTCTAGAAATCCACTTTCGAACACTGAAATTAAACAACTTTTAAATTTTCACTTTGGCGATACTAGAGATTTATCCTCCATAATTCAAGATCTACAGCAAACAATTACAAAACGGGTCTCCCTTAACCTTCTTGAACAGATTACAAACCATATATGCAAAAATGCATGCGAGTATACAAAAATCTAATCTTTCAGCAGATGAAAAACGCGCACAATTTATTCTTATCGATTCTATGGCGCTAAATATTCTTTTTACAGGCCTAGAACCCCGCATAGAACATATATTAAGAGCAAGTAATCCCCAAAATCTTTTACAAGCACAAATTCGAATTAGGCGAGAAATTCAATTATCCTATTTTGAAACTCAAAAAACAACTAAGCCTAATTTACCTAAAACTAACCAACAAATAAGAAATTTACACTCAAGCCCTCACGTACAACGTATAGGTTATCCAAATACCCAAGTACAATGTACAAATTTCTCATTTAATGAAAACCAGTTACAACACAGACCAATTAATTTCCAAAATGCAAATACTTTTTGAAACCACATTTTTAACCAAACCAGCAAACAAATTCTTTTACAACGAGGCCCAATGATCAAACGAGATCGCAATACATACCCAATCAATCGTATAAAAATAATCAAATACAATCTGTTATTCAAAGAAATCCACATTTTCAAAATAATCAAAGAACCCATTATGTAGAACCCCAATACGATTATTCTAATAACGAATACTACAACGATTACGAATATAGTAATTGCACAAAGAAAATTATTCCAAAATATTGCCATTCAACATTATTGTCCAATGACTATAAGCAGACATTTAGTCATCAATTTGATCCTCAGTTCTATCATCAATTTAATCAATCAATTAATCCGAATAATTATATTGACCCAAATCAATACAACAATCAAACTAATTACAACGAAAGCTTTGAAAACCCAAATTTGAATTGCACCCCGATCAAAACCACCCACATTTTCAAGACAATTCGGAAATGACAGAAATACAAATTAAATTCAGACATTAAACCTGAATCACCCTCCTATGACCAGACGTACCCCCAACAGAAAACTCTTCTTGCTGTAAGTTCGAAATATTTGTACCACGGTAAAGATGCAACAAATACTTTCAAATTACTCATTGATGATTTTAAAGAAAATATAGTAAAAAACCATAAATAACGTTTTCCTGAAAAAGTTTCAATATAAGGAATAACAAATGAAAAACTTTTAATTACTGAATCCATCTTAATAAATTTTGATGGCAAAGACCCTCACAAAGTATACATCTACAATTTAGATCTAGACTTTGATGGCATTATTGACCTTGATTTTCTAGAACACTATCAATGCACTATCGATTTAAGGAATAGACAATTAATAACGAATTTTAAAACCTTACCTTTATATAGAATTGAAGATGAATATAAAGAAACGCGAAAAACAAATGATGCTCAAACAAATGCAATTCAGAAACGAAATGAATTTCTAAACCAAAACAAAATCAAAATCGAAGGTAGAACAGAGAAAATATTTAAACTACCGACGCTATTCTATCTAGACAAGAAATTGAAACGAGAATGGTGAATTTTTAGCTTCAATAATTAATGCCAACGCAATCTCAAAAATTATTTATTTTTCTGAAATACGAATTGAACCCTACCCTATAACAACGAAAGATTGTTAAAACTACAACTTATCTGAAACCAATTTTCAAAAAGCCCCAAATCGTTCAAAATATTAAATCTCAACTTCGTACTGAACATCTTAACGATGAAGAACGCAAATTAATTACAAACCTTTGCCTAGAATTCGAAGATATATTTTATCTTGAAGGAGATCATCTCACATTTACTAATCAGATAAAACATCAAATTGACACTAACAATGCCAAGCCTATCTTAACTAAATCTTATAAATACCCTCAAATCCACAAGGAAGAAGTAAAATCTCAAATAAATATTATGTTAGAACAAGGAATTATTAAACCCTGAATTTTCCCTTGGTCCGCTCCATTCTGGGTTCCCAAAAAACTTTTCCGGAAAACAAAAATGGCGTGTAGTTATCGATTATCGTAAACTTAATGAAGCCACTGTTGATGATAAATATCCTTTCCCGAATATTTCTGACCTTTTAGATCAGTCAGTTTAGAAGTCTTGTTTCTATGGATGATATTATTATTTATTCCCCTACTATTCATGAACATTTTCTAAGACTTACTGAAGTATTTAAACGTTTAAGAAACGCTAACCTTAAAATATAACCTGATAAATTCAAACTTTTAAGAAAAGATGTCGCATATCTTGGCCATTTAATTACTCAACACGGAGTAAAACCAAATCCAACAAAAGAGGAATGTATTCAAAACTTTCCTGAACCCAAATCTTCAAAATATACTAAATCATTTCTTGAATTAGCAGGTTATTACCGTCGCTTTATCACGAACTTTGCAAAAATTTCGAAACCTCTAAACATTTTCGAAGATAACGTTAATTTTAGTCTCAATCGACTTAATATTTTCTGCAGTAAGACAGTAAAAAATCGAAAATATTTTATAATTCCCCTTCTATTTAAGCCAGTAATTGTTGCGCAAAAAATGTTTTATATAATTTACTTATGTCAAAATGAATTTGACATCGGAACC
The DNA here is from genome assembly GCA_030620095.1 of Kuschelorhynchus macadamiae. Classification (NCBI taxonomy): domain Eukaryota; kingdom Metazoa; phylum Arthropoda; class Insecta; order Coleoptera; family Curculionidae; genus Kuschelorhynchus; species Kuschelorhynchus macadamiae. The sequence goes on from JAUTXW010003057.1 coordinate 497,610, forward strand.
AGGTTCTATGTCGAAAATAATCTCGAATTACCAATTCTTGAAACATTTACATTTATCTTTGCCGATAAAGATATAAAACTAACCATTCGTCAAAATATTAAAATTTTTGAACAAGACAAAAACAAGTAGAAAACTTTATAAAAAAATCTGAAATATATCAAAAAATTAAAATATCTAGAGAAAACTTTAATAACCTTCTAGTTATAACTAAAACCCCGAAAACGCCTTTCGAAAAAATAAATATTGACTTATTCGAATATCCACCACAAAACTATGCCTTAACTATCCGTGATGAACTAACTAAATTCAAGCAGGCTGACCCAATAGAAGATAAAACTGCAAAGACAATTGTCAATACTTTTCTAGTGTTTTTCCAACACTATGGAACTCTCTTACGTATCCATTATGGCTATGGTCGTTAATTTGACAATACTTACGAAATACCTTTGCGGATTTTATGAAATAAAACTAACATTTTCAAGCGTAGGACACTCCCAATCTAATGGTTCTATAGAAAGATTTCATGCAACTTGAAATGATAAGAGCCAATCAAAAAGAAAATCCAAATGAACATCCTTTTAATGTACTCCCATATGCTGTTATTTGTTATAATAACACAAAGAACCAAACTCATGGTTTTACACCATTTGAATTAATCTTTGGACATATCTCTTCTAGACCCCCTAAAACTATCTGTAACGAGAAAAATCTTATTTCCAAATATGTGCGAGATGTAAGCAATCGAATGTAATATCTTTACAAAACTGCTCGAGCAAGAACCACTCAACAGAAAGAAAAAGCTAAAGAATGTTTCGATCAAGACGTATCCCATCATCCCTACGAATATAAAGTAGGAGATAAAGTATATGTGCGAAAAATACAAATTACGAATAAATCTCAAAATAAATTTAACGGTCCATTTAAAATCTCAGAATATTTCCAAAATTCTGCTATCGTAATTAACCCCGAAACTAATTATAAAAGTAAAGTAAACTTTGATAGGTTAAAACCTTACTATGAATAAATTTTCTATTCCAGACTCCTCGGATTATCACCGCTGGTGGAGTCCCAGTACTCCCTAACAACTATAAATAACACCGTTGCAATCTTCTTTCATGAAGAAGCCACAATTAAAGTCTCCAATGATAAATGGATACTTCTTGTATATAAAGACCTTAAACCTTTAAAAGAAACTATTGATAATAATGATAGAATTTTTGACTAATTACTTAATAATGTAAACGAAAATATACCTCGTATGGTAGTATTTAAAGCAGAAGTGCAAACGCATATAAGCCTTTTAAAACAAATATCGGGTTATGTTAATGAAAAATATACAGAAATAATGGCTGAAGCAAAGAAATACGTTTATAGATAAAAAAGGTGAAATTTTCAACGGAATTTCAATAGAACTTTGTTGAAATAGGCTATTACTTTTTCTTCGCCATCTTGTACTTGACAAAAATAATATTATTTCCACTAATGGTCCCATTAGGCGACAGGACATCACACCCCCAATTTATATCTATGTGGATAGGCCAATGTTGCTGTCAAAACTATTATAAAAAAGTCGCATTCCTTGCTTCATTTTTTTTTGTTTGGGTTTCGTTTTCAAAAGTCATAAGCTAACAAGTTCTTAACTAAAAATCTAAAATGCCTCTGGTTTTATTGACGTCATTCCGGAAATTGTGCTGCAGCTTTTATACTTCTGTAGGCCTTAAAATAAAGTTTTATCATGTCCAATTTTTTTTGTTTATTGAGACAGAACCACACTAAGGTAGTTTTAGAAATACTTACGAAAGTGAAAACAGAAATAAATCACATAATTTAAGGATTTAAACATAATTCGATTGGAATGATAACACGCGACATTCCAAGCGGCAGTCATTTGTTTCATAATGGCGGCTACGCATCCTACTCAAAGCCTATAATAAAGAAAGAAATAAATTTCGGTTTTTAGAGCTTAAGCAAAATAATAACCCAGACTTGTGAAACTTCACTGAAAAGCTCTTGAGGAGCAAAAGAAAACAATATGGCGTCCGTATGAAAATAAAAAAAGAATATTGTTGACTGCATTAAATTCCTCTAATAAAAGTGTCCTAATAATGTATCAACGATAAAACCATAATACTAGTCGTTTACGCGCTACGGGCAAAAGTTAAAATGCACCATTTTGTTTTTCACAATAATTTCTTAATTTTCTTACCTCCATCTTGAAAAAATGATTTTTGGAATTACATAGAAGATAATTGTTGAAATAATTCTAGATTTTGGAGATATATTCTAATTATATAAGAGTTTGATGGAAGCTTTTTTAAAAAATTTTTTTTTTAGAAAAAATAAACTTGTAAAATATAATGTAGTTTCCTCCCGATTTTCTTAACAAGTTTTGTTACGCAATTTTTTCGTTTTAATACTTAATTTTGCCTAAAAACCTAACATCGAGAAAATGTGGAAATTCGTTTAAAAAGTAGTAACCCTAAACGTATTTGGGACGAGTTGGCAACAAGGCGCTACCCGGCGGAAGTATATTTTTAAAAAGAGCGAGTCAGCGCGACGCTTTTCAGTTTTTTTGTGGGTTGTGATAATCCTTTTGGTCAAGATTAAGAGTTCTGTGCTTGTAATAAATATCATGGGACGGACTAGTAAGAAAGAAGAATTTTGTAAAATTAAGATGTTATCGTTAGCAACCAGGCGTAAAAATAGACGTCTTGCATGGAAAAAAAGATAAGTAATACGATAGATATTATGTTTCCAAAGTATGAGGCTGCTGTCGCGGCTAGGGTTGAATATTGAAATTATACGGCAATTTTGTATGTATGTAGGATACAGAGTAGTTAGGATGAAAACCATACCTCGTATTTTTATAGGAATTTCCGGCAAACAGGCGGCTTACCATTGCTGTAATTGTGTTGAGGTGTAGTGCACTATATAGGTTAATATATATACATTCGCTGAATATAAAATATCTTAAATAAATGGTTTTAAGTCAATTGTTCCCTCTCGTCGCGAAGTCTGCCTATTCGTGGCATTGCTGATAACATCGTATTGGTAAATATCTAATATGAAGAAATAAAATGGCGACCTAATCTTCACGTTTCGTTGTCTGTCTGTCGGTCTGTTCGCGGCATATATAAAAACTACTAATGCGATTTACTTCAAATTTTGGTCAACAATTAAGGGTAATTTGGGGATCAGGACCCTCTAACGTGAAAATCTACATGCCCAAAAACACGTTTTTACTTCACTCGTAAAAGGGCCGTATTGTAATCGTGAAAAATCGCCATCTAAAATTTTTTCAGATCTTTACGTTTCAGGGTCCCTAAATGCCGAAAAACAGGTTTTCTCAATTCCGTGGGGGAATGTTGGTCTGTCTATTCGCGGCATACCGAAAAAACTACTTACCCGATTGACTTTAAATTTTGCTCAAAAAGTAAGAGCCATGTGGGGATGCCCTAGTAATATTTTGGTAAACATCCAGTATGGCAAAGCAAAATGGCGGCCTAGTGAAAATATTACTAGAAAACTACTTATCCAATTTACCTCAAATTTTGCACAAAAAATCAAGTATTATGTAGGAATCAAGTAGTAAAATGTTGGTACGAATTCAAGATGGCGGAATAAAATGGCGGCTTAATAAAATATTTGAATATTCAGCCTGAAGAAGCTACTTAAGTAATGGTCTCATATCAAATTGTGTGCCATAACTAGTTGTGGTTAGAGATAAACTATTAAAACTATGGTATTAATTCAAGATAGCGCAACAAAATGGCAACCAAATAAAATATTTGTAATCGTGAAAAAATCACCCTTTTAGATTTTACATATTTTCAGCTTTTAGCTTAGATGCCAAAAGATATGTTTTATCAATTCCGTCGGTCCGCCTGTCGGTTTGTCCATGTCGGTTCGCGGTATAGCTAAAAGTACTCATCAGATTGACTTCAAATTTTAGGCAAAAATTAAGGGTCATATGAGAATGACCTGGCAATATTTTGGTAAAAATCCAATATGCCGAAACAAGATGGTGGCCTAGTGAAAAGTTAAAAAAATGAATTATTAAATTTCCTCAAATTTTGCACAAAAATCAAAGGTGACGTAGGAACGAACTGGTAACATTTTGGCCTGAAAAAACTACTTATTAGATTAATTTCAAATTTTGTGCAAGCATTAAAAGTTGTGGTACGAATTCAAAATAGCGAAACAAAATGGCGGCCAAATAATTTTTACTCCCTTGTAAAGAGATTTTTCAGATCTTTAGATTTCAGGGTCCCTAAATGCCGAAAACATGTTTTCTCAATTCCGTCGGTCTGTGTGTTCGCGGCATAGTTAAAAAATTATTTACTCGATTGACCTCAAATTTTGGCCAGAAATTAAGGGTCCTATGGGGATGACTTGGTAATGTTTTCGTAAAAATCCAATGTGGCAAAACAAATTGGCGTACTTATGAAATATTAAAAAGAAACTACTCAGCCAATTTATCTCAAATTTTGCACAAAAATTAAGTATAATATAGGACTCAATTGGTAAAATTTGGCTGTAAAATGGCGGCTTAACAAAATATTTAAATTATGAGACAGAAAAACCACTTAATGTACTGATTTCAAATGATGTGCTATCATTGTGGTATAGAGATGAAGTACCTAGTAAAACTGTGCTACTAACACGGCGGCTAAATAAAATATTTGTAATCATGAAAAAAATCTGTTTCCAACTTTTAGCGTCTCTAGGTAAATATTCAAAAATTATTTCAAATCCGCCGGTACGTCTGTCTGTCAGTTTGCGGCAGAGTTTAAAAACTACTTATTATAGTAACAATATGTCGGAACAAGATAACGGCCTAGTAAAACTTTAAAAAAATTATTACTAAAAAAACTAATTATCCAATTTCCTGAAATTTTGCATAAAAAGGAAGTTTTACATAGGAATGAACTGGTAACATTTTGGTATGAAAATAAGATAGCAAAACAAAAAGGCAATCTAATAAAATATTTAAAAAATCGTCTTGAAAAAACTACTCATTAGATTAATTTCAGATTTTGTGCAAACATTAAGTGTAATATAGAGATAAACTGGTAAAGCTGTGGTACGAATTCAAGATAGCTATAAAAAATGCACAAAAAGCGAATGTTATGTCGGAATAAACTGATAACATTATGGTATGAATCCAAGATGGCAAAACAAATTGGTGGCCTAATAAAATAACAAATAGCCTGAAAATCTACTTATTAGATTGATTTCAAATTTCATGCATGAATTAAGTGTGAGACATAAACTGGTAAAGTTGTGGTACGAATTCAAGATGCCGGAACTAAGTGTCGGTTAAATAAAATTGTTTTTAAATTTTAAATTTTGCACAAAAATTTAATGTGATATAGAGATATACTTTTAAAATTCTAGTACGAATTCAATATGCTGAACAAAATGGCAATACATTTTTCAAAAATCAGGGTTGAAAACCACTTATTTAATTGATTTCAAATTATGCCCAAACATCAAGAGAGACATAGGTAGAAACTGGTAAAATATTTTGTTACGAATCCAGTATGGTGGAAGAAAATGACGCGCAATCAAAATGTCATAAATAATATTTATTTTTGTTAAGAACATGGCAAGATAACTCAAATACACGTGCACATTCCATGATAACAAAACAATTATGATATATTACTTGTTATATTATAAATATATAAATTTTTTTCGAAATTCGACATTATGTAACAACACATTATATTAAATATATATTTTCCATATAATAACGTTACAACTTAAATTTTGCTAGACTAATATCACAAGTACAGAGTAGCTAAAGAAATTTGAAACAAATAACAGAATTTTAATATATTTTCTAGGACATTCTCTGATTTTTAAATTTAAATGGAAACCAGAAATAAACAAAATCTTTAAATTTAAAAGATCAAATTTAACTCCGCACCTGAACCAAGTACGCCACTGTAAATTGAACCAATATTTCTTCATTACATACACAAACACATATTTGGCGTTAAAACATTTTTTAAATTCATTTTTTCTATTTCTGTTTCACTCCTTTAGAGCGACCGTGCATAATAAAAAAATATATATTATATACAAAAAAAAAATAAAATAAATTTAAAGTGTTTCACCGTTTTACTTTTTATCTTCACAAAACTTCACGTATAAGTAATAATATTTAATTTTTGTTAGTGTCTTTATATGTGTTTTTTAATATTTATAACAAAAATATGTAATTTGGTTAGAAAATTATTGTCTTATTTTAAAAAATAAAAAGTTAAAGGGCGTGGATCCATCTATAATCAATAAACCAGTAAATATTATAAATATGTTTTCTTAGTCCGGGCCTGCCCGAACTGAATAAACTTTGCACTGTTGCCAAGTTAGACAGGGCGGCAGGCCACTCACTTTCTACGACCATGTGCAAATTCACGCGGATCAGCTGATGATGAAACCTCTTAAGGCGGATTTGAATCTGTAATAAAATTGTCTAAAATTTTGCTAATAAAATTCAAATAACCTCGTAGCTATAACGGTTTTCAAGATAGCAATAAATAAGCCAAACCTGGGGCACTATATATATATATATATATATATATATATATATATATATATATATATATATATATATATATATATATATATATATATATATATATATATATATATATATATATATATATATATATATATATATATATATATATATATATATATATATATATATATATATATATATATATATATATATATATATATATATATATATATATATATATATATATATATATATATATATATATATATATATATATATATATATATATATATATATATATATATATATATATATATATATATATATATATATATATATATATATATATATATATATATATATATATATATATATATATATATATATATATATATATATATATATATATATATATATATATATATATATATATATATATATATATATATATATATATATATATATATATATATATATATATACATATATATATATATACATATATATATACATATATATATATATATATATATATATATATATATATATATATATATATATATATATATATATATATATATATATATATATATATATATATATATATATATATATATATATATATATATATATATATATATATATATATATATATATATATATATATATATATATATATATATATATATATATATATATATATATATATATATATATATATATATATATATATATATATATATATATATGTTATATATATATATGTTATATATAAACATATATATATATATATATATATATATATATATATATATATGGCTTTAAGTTCAGCCTTTATCAAAATTTGTAAAGAATAAACTAGTCAAAAAGGCTCTTATGAATCAAATACAAAGACAGTAGAAAATTTGGGTAATTCAATCAGGTAATCCGTTATGTCACTCACACATGGTTTTAGAAAATACTTTAATTGGATACTATTCCATTGAAAAAATAAATTAAAACTATACAGATTAGACATGGAACATTCACTTTAACAGTGATAAAACAAATTTATTTTTTGGCTTTTTTGAAACGCAATAAAAATATATAATTTTAAATTAAACATATATTTAAATATATTACATGTCGCAACTTGTGGACTAGTCTGTCCACGGAATGTTTTGATACATGATACAATATCTAAGCAAATAATAATAAAAAAATTTGTCATTTATTTACCTATTTTTATAGACACAGAACAGTTGTACAAACGCTTTCAACCTGCGGGTATTCATCAGAATTCTGATCATTAGAGAAAAGCATTGTTTTTTCAGTCTGTCATAAGAGAAGACTAAAATGTTATGTAAAAATATATCGAAAATTGCTTCGTTAGGGGCTCCGAGAATGAGCCTCTCTGAAAATGGTGTTTCCTAAATATTTTTGAAACGTTTAAAGACTAAATTATTAAATTTGGATATTTTGGTAATTGTTATACGCTGAGTCGAATCCTAAAGTCAACAAATCAATACTAAATTAGGAACGGCCCGAATGGGAGGGGAAGAGGTAAAAACCTTTTTCTGCGTATCTTTTTAATTTGCAATTTCAGATTATCATAGTTTAGTGTTTTTTGAAAAAAGAAAGGTACTCTTGGTATAATTCCTTAGGATACCCAGTTTTAGAGTTAAAATGATTTGTTAAAAGTTTTTCTATAATAAAAATTAAACATATTGTTGGTTTACATGATATTTTAGTCTAGTTTTGACATAGATTACTCTGTAAAAATATTGACCCCTTAATTTTGAAACACCCTGTATAAAAAGCAATGCTATTAGGCCGTTTTGCACTTGCCAATATTATATATTTTTGCTCTTTGCTTACGGATATCTTAACCGGCCAAGAACACTGACAGGAATGAGTGAAAATGTATTTTTATTCATTTCTTTTTGTATCCGTACGATGATGCCATGTGCATTGCCATTTTACCTATGGACTAACAACCAGAATCCTCCGGAGCCGCAAATAGGTGGCGCTAGGTAATACTAGTAGTCTATGCTAAAATTTTGCACTGATTTAAGATTGGTTTGGGTATTAGCCTGCCTGATGAAGAAATCATGATAGCAAGAGGGACAGATCACCTAACGGTATAGGTTTTGTTAAAAAATCCTTGTTTTATATATATATATATATATATATATATATATATATATATATATATATATATATATATATATATATATATATATATATATATATATATATATATATATATATATATATATATATATATATATATAATATATATATATATATATATATATATATATATATATATATATATATATATATATATAAATATATATATATATATATATATATATATATATATATATATATATATATATATATATATATATATATATATATATATATATATATATATATATATATATATATATATATATATATATATATATATATATATATATATATATATATATATATATATATATATATATATATATATGTATATATATGTATATATATATATATATATATATATATATATATATATATATATATATATATATATATATATATATATATAAATATATATATATATATATATATATATATATATATATAAATATATATATATAATATATATATATATATATATATATATATATATATATATATATATATATATATATATATATATATATATATATATATATATATATATATATAAATATGTATATATATACGATATATATACAAGTGGGAGGGACTCAAAAAATGTTGCTTTGCCACGATGTTGTGACACTTTAATTGGTTGCGCCAGCTGTTTCGACGAAAAAAAAAACTTCAGACTTATATATATATATATATATATATATATATATATATATAGGGTGCCCCTAACTCGTTGGTACGTTAGCCGTAAATCCAGATGTAGCCGTGGAATTTTATTCAAAGTCTTGGAACGGAGATAAGAGGTCACTGAACTCTCAAAGCAAAATATTTTGACATTTCTGTTATTTTCGGTTTGAGCGGAAGTGACGTCACCTTTGTTATCTTAAATGGGACACCCTGTATTTATTAATTAATTTTGTTTCGTTGTTTAATTCTGAACATTTTTTTATAACATACTTGTACATTTATCTTTAACCGTTTTTGAGATAATTGAGATTAAATAAAAAATTGGAAGAAAAGGTGGCACTAATTAAATGGTAATTTTTTAGAAAATACTAAACATAAAGAGACAAAAATTTGGTGGGTTGAAATATTAATATGACCCAACAAGATAAATGTCATATTATACATTTATTTTATACAGGGTGGCTCAAAAATCGTATCATGTTAACGCATTTTCTTTTTGCAATAACTATGATTTTTTAAATGGAACACCCCGTATATTTTCTAAGTAATGTTTTCTCTGTAGAATGCTTATTTCAAAAAGTTATTAAGTTCCTATACCCATCTTCAACGGTTTTTTAGATATTCAGGTTTTTATACTGGAACGTACTAAATATCCTAAAATTTGTGAAATTTAGTAGCTGGCTATGATATGACAGGTTTTAGCAAAACAAACTATCGTTGACTATCAGAAGAGCAACTTAGTCAACTACAAAATTTTACAAAACGTTTCAAGTTTTGCTTTCGTTATGATCAGTTTATGAAAGTAGACATTACTTTATTACCATGTTATCATAAGGTGAATAAAGGGTATTGAAAATTCAGAAGATTTGCGTTAATTAAAAAGGACCTATAATTACTCACGTTCTGATATTCTAAATCTGTTTATTATTCATAAAAAATACAATCGAATAGAAACAAGAACATGTACAACATTTAACTAACAATATCCCTATCTACCATCACTAAACGAAAGAAAATTCAGAAAAGTTGAAGTTAATTTAAAATGCTGACGGTTTTAAACAAACAAATTTAGGTTAGTTTAAAAAGAGAATGAAAAGGTTAGAGTTAGATACAATATTAACATAAAAACGGGTTTGGCGGCAATAAGTATTACGGACAAAAGCCTTAAAACTAATACGTCCATTAAAACAATAACAAAAATAAATATTATTCCAAACACTTTCTTAAACATCAATATGAATAATGATGAAAATAATGTTACTTATCGAAAATGTCCTCCATTTGCCGCTAAACATTTCAAAATAGATGTTTCAACATGCTGAGTTTTAGCTCTTCTAACTTCTTCACCGTCTAGGTTTCGAAAAGCTACGCGTACCCTATTTATTAAATCATTCTTGGAAGTAAATGGCGTTTGATAAAACCTTTCCTTGATGGTGCCCCACAGATAAAAATCTAATGGTGTAAGATCAGGTGACGGAGGTGGCCATAACCAAAGACCCATTCGTCTAAACCACCTGTCATCGAATAAGTTATACAACAAAGTTGAAATTTGTTGAGTGCATTGTGCCGGTGCACCATCTAATTGATACCAGCAGGATGACCTTACGTCAGGGGTTAAAGTATTTAAAAATGGCCCTAAAGTATTGTTAAGAATATCTGAATACTTTTCTGAATTAAGATTTTCATCGTAGATGCAATACTGAAACTTATTGTCCATTAGTATACAAAAAACATTGAAGAAAATTTGTCTTGAAACCCTCTTTCCTTTATAAAATGTGGGTTTTCTTTTGCCCAAAAATGAGAGTTCCTTCTGTTAAAAATTCCTTCTCGTGTAAATTTTGACTCGTCCGACCAAATAACTTTTTGTACAAAACTGGGATCTTCCTGCATTTTTATTAAAAACATCTCGCAAAACTCAACGCGCTGAATAGCATCTCCCTCTCTTAAAAAAAAAAAAAATATATATATATATATATATATATATATATATATATATATATATATATATATTTAAATATATATATAGTTGGCGCATTACCTTTCTGGAATGACGTCACGCTGGTTTCAAATAACGTATTTCTTATATTATTTATATTTCAGCGATGATTCCTAACCTAAACGTATGCAGTGATGTAGATAGGAGGGGTGCGTTCAGCACTGGCTAAAGCGAATTTAAAATTGGCATTTTCTGTACAGAAAGCGCTGCAACTTGTCGAAAATGGCTGGCAAAAAATTAACACTCTCATTGCCATAAAAAAAACCCTCATTTTGCACACTTAATACAAAAATAACTATTATAACTTCAAAAACTAAAATTATTTTGCAAATAAGACTTTACTAATATAAATTCTTTCATCTTAGTCTTATTCTTTGTTTGCAATGTAATAAATTGACGCCAGTTACCCATTTTCATCAAAATTATTTTAATTCTCAATTACAGACAATACTGAAAAAATATTAAGAAAAGGGGAATAACGAACGATGAATCCTTTACCTCCAGAATGTTTCAAAAACAAAAAGAGGTAAAAACAAAAATCACAGATTACTTAAAGAACAAAATAAGAGATATGATTTATTGCGTGTATGCTAAAAATGAATATGTTACAATGCAGACTTTGCTTTAAAAACTAAAAGAGAGAAATTAATCTACAAACTAACTAACTTTAAAAATAAAAACTACTCCCCTTCACTGTCTTCAGAATCAGAACTAAATTCTTCATCGTCACTGCTGTCTTCGTCGGTACTAATTACAAGTGGCGCAATGTCTGAAGCATCACATATCTGTATTGTCTTCCAAGCTTCTTGGATTACCCTTTCTGTGTGGCCGACATAATTTTTCCAATGCTCTGAAGATACTTCATTTATCGCTTTTTCCCACATGGCCAAAACTTCCGATGGTGTCCCCTTCAGACTAGCAATGTATTGGTCGTATTTCCTCTTACACTCAGACCATACCATTTCAATAGCATTAAATTGACAATGGTATGGAGGAAGTCTTAGTATTTTGTGGCCCAAAGGTTTCACATATTCGTCAAGGTAGAATGTTTTTTCAATGTTACAATTTTTTTCTACAATGCTCCATATTTCATCCTTCATGGCCCTCTCTGGGAAGTCAATGTTCTTTTCTTTTAACCATCCAATCAATCTCTGCTTTGTTCATGATTTTCTTGGAATATCCTCTAAAAGGCCGGAATGATAGCTTGCGTTGTCCATCACTATCAAACTTTTTGGAGGAAGATTTGGTACCAGCTGATTTTTAAACCAATTTTCAAGATTTTGCTTGTTCATATTGTCATGATAATCTCCGCTTTTTAGTCCACTTTTAAATATTAAACTGGCCCCCTTAATAAATCCTTCCTTTGATCCAGCGTGAACTACAATATATCGATGACCTTCACTAGCTTTTTTAGAACTTGTAGACATAGTGTTATCCTGCCAGCTGTTTCTAAACGAACCTTTACTAAAAATCCAAGTCTCATCAATAAATACGGTGGTATAAGCATCTTGTCCTAGATTTTGATTTTTGACATATTCCCTCAAGAAATTGATTCTCTTGTGGACGATGTGGGGCAAATCCATCAGGTATTTTCTATTATTTGATTTCTTCCACTTAAAACCAATACTTTTTACATATTTTCTTAGCGAGGTGATGGAAAAATTAAAATATTCATTTATCTCTTTTAGTTTTTTAAGCAAAGTCTGCATTGTAACATATTCATTTTTCGCATACATGCAGTAGATCGTATCTCTTATTTTGTTCTTTAAGTAATCTGTAATTTTAGTTTTTACCTCTTTTTGCTTTTGAGACATTCTGGGGGTAAAGGATTCATCGCTCGTTATTCCTCTTTTCTTAATATTTATGATTGTTGTATGGCTAAGTTTTGTTGCATTTGAAGCTCGTTCAATTATATTATCAGTTTGCGGAAGGATTCCATTTTTAGCTTGCTCTTTTTCCAATTGATAAAAAGCCAAGATATTCAAAACTATTAGCTGTGATTGCTGATTATATCTTCGCGGCATCTTGCAAAAGTTTAAAAAGAATCACAACAAATCAATGTCAATTTTGACGAATATATTCTGAAAGACACATAACCAAAACCGGCATTGACTGTTGTAAAGAAACGACAATGAGTTTTTTCAAAATGTTTTTGTCACTGTCAGTTAACATAAATCAAACAAAAATAACCAAAAATGACGTCATTCCAGAAAGGTAATTCGCCAACTATATATATATATATATATATATATATATATATATATATATATATATATATATATATATATATATATATATATATATATATATATATATATATATATATATATATATATATATATATATATATATATATATATATATATATCTATATATATATGTAAACGGCTATTGGTCAGCCCGTACAATATATGAAGCGTTCTTTAGTTAGCCCGCGAGAACGTAGGGTAGCCCGGTTTTGGGCTCACCAACGTATCCCAGTGTATATAGTGATAATTGGACATAATTAACCTCAAAATGATATTTTGCAGATTTTAGGTTGGGCCGACATTTGTACCCTCTATACGTAGCTTATATGCTATCTACTTCTGCAACCTTCATTTAGGGGGCGCTCTTGTAACATTATACATAGATGATGTGAACAGACTATTGGTCAGCCCGATTTTATACAAACGCTTTTAGCGTACAGCATTTTGGTTAGCCCACTCTCTGGCAACCCTGGATTTTATATAAATTCCCATGAATATTTGAATTTGATATTATATATCTCCAGCTCTTTGCGATACTAAATTATGAAAAGAAAATACCTCGCATAATACAATATATTTGGTCCCTTATATTTTTAACCAAATTTTGATTGCCAAGTAAAGATTACATAATAATATATAATTTGAAGACAGACTCTAAATTTTTTTGTATTTTTTCCTTTCCAACTCGAAAAAAAATCAATGGTGGTTTTAACAGTTTTATTTCTTTAAAAAATGTAATTTAACAAACTGAAACATTTCTTTGAAAATTTTGTCAAAATAGCAGTAACAACAGGTGAAAATAAAAAAGTAGTAAAATTATTTTTGTCTAAAACAATTGTAAACGTATGCTTTAATTACAACCCAGTTTCTGTCTTTAAAAAGTGTTGAATATTTTCTCTTTAATTCTTCTACTTCATGTTTTTTAGGAGCAATTTTTTCCTCTATGTGCTTACCAAAAAACTGCCTTACAATTCTACTTTGTTCCTTAGACCAAGATTGTCTTTGAGTAGTCTTTTTCTTCTTTGAAGCTGGGCGTGGTGTACGGACGTCTAAAACCAAATAATATATGTACTACGTCTAAAACGATAAAGGTCAGTTTGCTGGAAGTGATATTTATTAAGCAAATATGCGCTATAAAATAATACCTTCATTAGAGCTGCAAGAAGTCAAAGAAGAGTCACTTTCTACTGTATTTTCATTTTTTATTGCCGTTTGTTTTCCAGCAACCGTTTTAGGCTTCTTCTGTGATCTCAGTGAATTATAAGCTTCAACATTTTTACCTTTAAATTTATCGGCCTTTAACTCAGTACCAACTTTCGAATTATATCTGGACTCGTAGTCTGAATCATCTGATGACTCTATATCACTAAGGTTAATTTCATCCAGGGATTTTCCTTTGTATTGACCTCCTTTACCTTTATTAATGGCAATAAGTATTTTTCTTGAGGTAACCTAAATAATAATATTAATAAGAATTTTATATATTATCCGTTTGCTTGTCTTAAAAATGACAAGTATTAATTATTATTCAGCAAAATTTCAAGATACAAGGGAAGGTATAAGAGGTAGAAAAGTATGAAGAAGTATGAGAAGCAAGAGCCTTTAGGCTATAACTGTAAATGCCACCAGGATCTTAAAATCCACACGCACGAGTAGAGCCAAGAATTCATTGAGTGCTCCTAAATCATGAGGTTATATACTCCCACTAGAAGAACGGGGTTCTTAGTCATCTAATCTATGCGATAAGAACGGATAGGTGTGTCGTAATTTTTGTCCTCTGCGACTTCAGTATACATAGGTACTAGTTTGTAGGAGAGTAGGAAGAATGTCCTACAGTAGACGCACTTGTAGAGGAGATGATGATAAGATGATAGCAGTAAAAAGAGATGGAAAGGCAGGTGGAGAATCATTTTCTGGTCATCAGTTAAAAATCCTTGAGAGAGAACGAATGAACATTGAATTATTATTTGATTACTTGATAAAAATTCAGGAAGCTAATTGTAATAGTAATAGTGTGTAGCTGATGATAACTGAAACTTAATTTTGTATTAAATATGTGACTGTTTATACATAACTAAAATTAGAAAATCGTGCGCCGAGTATAACTATTTCTAAATACCTGTAATATTCTTGGTGGGTTTTTTTTTGTGTGGCCCATAAAACTGGCAAACTGCTCCATTTCAGTCTCGCTAACATTCATGACTTGAAGGACTGTTGCTATTTGTTTCCTAAGTCTAGTAGATGTAAACAGGTCTTTATTTGTAACACCAGACAAATCAGCTAATTTTTTTAAAATGTGATAACCACTAAGCCATCTGTTTGTAGTTTTTGGATTAGCAAACAAATATTCATTTTAATCAGGTACACATTTCGACCTAACGGATAACATGGTATCAATGAGAAGTTGAATTTTTTTGGGAAAGAGAATAGCCACAGGCTTGCTACCTTTACCCCCAGCTATAACTCTTTTAAAATGTTTTGTTAACAAGTTTTCGATTTCTGTGAGAGATTCTAAAAACTCCTCAGCGTTGTTAGATTTTGTATTACTTGTGTAAGTGTTTAGCTTTAAAAACTGTACTTCTCCTATGCGTTTCCTGTTGATTAGTAAAGTCAAAGCCATAACACACTCTGATAATTTCCGAAAATGAATATCCACCTGTTCATTTTTCTTGATATATTCGGAAGCTTTATTTGCTTGATCCATAACATATTTTTGAAATTGCTGAAGTTCTGAAGTAAGAGGAAATATTTTTGGCTTCTCCCATTGCTTTTCATTCAGATCTTTTAGAGCAAGGCTAGAAATTTCTGAATTAAAATGGCAAGAAATTAATGCCCTTAGACGTTTGATATTTTTAAGTGCAGTTTCTGAGTTTTCACAGTTTATAAATCTGCTTTTTTTAATAATAAGCTTACTTGCAATATCGCAAACTTGAATTAATCTAGTGCTCATGTGAAGTGCCAAACTAGGAGATTTGAAACTTTTAGTCTCCTCATTGTATCCACTAATTACTTTTGTAGAATTTACAATATTATCAAAGTACTCGGGTTTAAGGACTTCCATTAAATTTTGAATTCCAGTTGTTTCCTTCAAAGCAATGAGGAGCCTTCCCAGCTCTCTAAGTTTATTAGATACCATTGTAGCTAACTGCACACGTTTATGTCTTTTCAGCTGACTCTCGCCATAACTGCAAATTAATATATCTCCAATAACTGTTCTAGATATTTCGTCCACACGCATTTTATTTAAAACTTCTGTTTTTAGTCGAAGAGAGTCATAAAATTCTTTATTTTGGCCTGTACAAATATAAAAAGCTTGGGATTCTGATAAGTGGTTTTCTCTTAATTTTGTTTTATTTGTATTCATTTTACATTTTTTTTTGTGTCCCCTCAGGTATTCTTTTTTAAAAAACCCTAAACAGAAATTGCAGGGAAAGTAATCATTTCTAGACTCCTCAGCCCTTGGACGCCTAACAGGGCGAGTTTTTTCCATTTGACTGTTAAGTAAAAAATTTCCCTGCCTACGAAGGCTGTCTAATAAAATTTTTCTTTTATTGTCATTTTTGGTCAACGTTAATATTTCTCTCACAGCTCCTTCATTTTCATGTCTTCGTTTTAAGTGCCGTGGAAAATGTGTAACCTCAATATAGCAATATGGACAAAAGCTTTTTTTTGTCCAGCGTCTATGATTATCAATTTTCTCTAAGTTTGAAGATTGCTCATCCTAAAATAAAATTAATAAAATATCTAATTTAAACAATGTTTCATTACATTACCGCAACCACTACTCCAAAATTATGAAGAACTCTATCTGTGTTCTTAACAGTAGTTACTTTGGGCACCACAGGTTTATGTATAGTATGCATAATTTTAACTGAATTTGGACCCTAAAGAACATAATATACTATTACTTTGTTCAATAAACGTAACTCTCAGACTGATAAAACTAAAATTATTATAAGAGAAAATTTTGTGGGAAATTAACCAAAAATATAGAATGTTAAATTACTTCAGGTATTAAGGAAACTTTAAGTAAACTTGTAACACATTTATCTGTACCATGAACTAAATTCTAATAAGCTAAATAACGTACCTCGAGAACGTTCTCCAAAATAGTGTATGATTTTGAGTTATGATCTGCAAAAAGCCTCTTTTTGGCTAAGATTTTTTTTTCAGCATCTCCAGTCAATGTTACATTTATATTGGTAAGAGGTAATTCTGATGAACTGTTTTCGTCATGATAAAAAATATTTGGTATGGGCAAGAGATTTGAACTTTTATGACTGAGATCTTCTTGAATAATATTTGGTGAGGGCGTCTAGAAATAAACAAAAAGAATAACGTGATGTAATAAAATGAAACATTTTTTCGTTTTAAGAATTGCCTATAACTACAGGTTGCAACTTGCCATTCGCAGGCCTGATAGGCCATCAGATTCATTGCTACAGTCAGATGTATCTGAACAAATAGATGGGCTGTTACTTGATTCAGAGTTAGACAATTCTAGTGTCTTTTTTGGTGAAGCTTCTACGTAATCGTCATTTCCTTCATCAGAAGAATAATTTCCTCCACGCGGGC
This sequence comes from Kuschelorhynchus macadamiae, assembly GCA_030620095.1. Taxonomy (NCBI): domain Eukaryota; kingdom Metazoa; phylum Arthropoda; class Insecta; order Coleoptera; family Curculionidae; genus Kuschelorhynchus; species Kuschelorhynchus macadamiae. The sequence goes on from JAUTXW010003057.1 coordinate 515,818, forward strand.
TACTTATATTACTTGGTTTGGAGTTAGGCAGTTCTATTATCTTTTTTGAAAGAGTTTCTGGTGGAACTTCTATGTAACCAGGATCTTCTTGATCCGAAGAAATATTTCCTGCATGCTGACTGTTCAAATATTCTTGATCCGAAAAAACATTTCCTCCATGCGGGCTGTTTATTTGATCTTTGTACTAAAATTTTTATTTTTTGTAAATTTAACTTTTCAATAAGAACAACGCTATCATAAATAAATTGAACAATTAATTAAGAAATGTTCTTAACAAAGCTTAACTTAAAATCATTTAGTGATTTTTTATTTTTATTAACGCCCAGTATATTAAATTTTATGATATAAAAACCAAAGTAATGTGCTTGACAGAATGTCGCTAAAGGACACCGTACCTTGGTGAACTAAATCTTGGTTAAACAACATATACACTTTTTTAATTCTGGGTAAAAGAAAATGTAGAACTAAGATAGGAAAAGAATTTTTCAAAAATAAAATTAAGCCATGATATGTTTGGGACACTTGGTAATAAAAAAGTACCGAGTTCTATATATGTTTTTCTTACTTTCTACAAAGAAATACACTAAAAAGATAGACTTTTTTGGGACAGTCTATCTCTGGTCGTAGACATACGATCTTCCTAAAATTCGCAGAATATATTTCCTTCACCAAAGTATAAAATATATAAAAAAATTCGCGATTTTAACCGGGACCACTTTTCTCATGTAACCGGCAAGGTATCCTTTGTATACAGAACGTGTTTTAATATGTATATACAGTGACCGGCACTAAGTACGCATCATATGGAAATTTTTTTTATTATTAGATTTTGTCAATTTCAGATATGTGCAATCGCTTCTGCATCAAAAAGAACCCAAAAAACGTACAGTGCCTTCGTAATTCCGTGTTTGGCGGGATATTTAAAAACATTAAAAATTATGTCTCAAAAGACACTTATTTGGAAAAATAACAAAAAATGTTGTTCAGGATGACATTATAATGCTATATATGTTAGAAAGGCCATCACATGTGAAATATGCAATCTGTTTTTAGTTTAACGGCCAACCATTTCGACCTAAATATTTAGTTCAAAAATAATTGAATTTTCACGCACGGAATATTGTTAATTTTCCAGGTATTTATCATCTTGCCGTTTCCAAACTATAATAAATCTAGTTTATGCCCTAACCACTTATTTTATCTATTTAACTGCTATTTTTGTTATTAATTCCTTCAATATAATTTGTGGTTTACTTGGGTATGTGAAACTAAACTCGATATTTGTAAAAAAGCTTACAATTTTTGCAATTTCAAATATTTATTTTAATTTTTTGTACTTGTAGTTACGATAGAAATAGTAAAACTGGTAGTTTAACACCATTTTTTTTGTACACCCGGAAGAGTTAGAACTTTCGCGGAATTAGAAAAACTCTTGGTATCGGCTACAACATATTCAAATTTCATAAAAAAATCAGCAGAAGGCCAAACTGCTCTTAAATTGTGCCATATCCGAGGGGTAAACCGCAGAAATTATTTTTGTACACCAATTGCTACATTGCTTAATATTGCTTCAATATATCTGCATTGCTTGGCATTGCTTCACATTGCTCGCATTGCTTTACATTGCTCGTATTGCTTTGCATTGCTCGCATTGCTTTGCATTGCTTCGCATTGCTTTACATTGATTTGCATTTCTCGCATTGCTTTGCATTGCTGTTCATTGCTAATGGTTGTTTTTAATGTTTCAAAAGCAAAATTCATTACTCAAATATCGACTTAAATATTAGCTTACGCCCTGCTGTCTCAAGCGGTTTACCCCTCGAGGATTTATGGTTTGTAATAATACTAACATAGCATAAATATAATAAATAATTCTATCAACACTTATAAAGTATATATCAACATAAAAACCAAAAAATAAATATCCTTTATTAAAAACCATAAATATTATATTAAAAGTCACCCCCCAAACTTTATAGTTTTTGTCATTCGACAAAAACGTTGAATACGGAAGTTTAGAGTACATTCTAAGCTATTTGAGGCATATATTTTTTTGATACAAGGACAAGGGTGTTGCATGAAGACAAGACATGGCCCTGTTATATATTTTTTAAATGGAACACCCTGTATATTAGTGAATTTTTAGAATACAAGAAAAATTTTAGATATTTTTATGTTTTTGCTGTTTACCTATTACTGACATTTTAAAATTGACAACATTGACGAATTTTTTGGCAGTTTGTAAAACCTAAACCGTTTAAACTCAAGAAAATCAGTTTGCACATGCCTATCTTAGATTCTTATAAACTATGACACTAATACATCTAATAAAAGGTTTATTCTCGGTTTTATTTAATTTTACATATTTTAATGTAACCGACTATATATATAAACAGAGTAAAAAAAGAAATTCAACAAGTAAGGCACTGTATTTAGATTAACGAAGTCTTTAACAAAACAAATTCCACGAACATTTATGATTTGAAAATAATCGCATTTTTTAACATTTTGAGGGTTTTTTATTTCCCGGCATATTTTTGGTCCGGGTTTCCCGGAAGCAAGTACCTATTACATTCCCGGGTCTCCGGGAAAATATCATTAAATAAAAACATTTTGAAAAATTATTAGGCAAAGACGTATTTTATTTTTTCCTGGTCAGTAAATATAATCAAATAAAACAAAAAACAAAAAAACAAATTCCCTTATAGCAGAATTATCTACACATACAGCGTCGGTTAACAAAAACAAAACTCAACATTCTCAATATGATTAAAAATAATTTATAATTAAAAAAAGGGTTATGAAATGTCAAATAGAAATTAAATCCTAAATTTGTTTTCCTAGAGAAAAATGGATTTCAAAAAAATATTAAAGCGTTTGAGTAGAATCAGATTTTGTTACAAAATTTCCCGCAAGAGAAAATACCGAGAAAAATACCATTTCACTGTCGATTGAATAGGTCTAGCAGCTAACAGGCATTATATCAGGTGTTGAAAATAGACGGAGATATTTCAGAAGGTGATTCCTTAATATGAAAAAGTTCTTATAGAATGGGCCGGAAATGCAGAGTTCTCATGATACAGGGTGCTAAACTTAACAAAAAAACGTTTTTTTATTAATATCTTAAAACATATTTACTCGATTCTGTTGAAATTTGGCAATGTTATTTAGGGCGTTAAAAGGCTAATTTAGCCATAAAGGGAATAAAAGTAGTAAGTCCAGTTAAGTTATTATGTGATTTGTTTAACAAAAATCGAGACAAAAATGCATAATCCAATTTTGTCCAATGACACGCAATAAAGTGTTTTTTTTTCCTTGAAAACGAAGTGAGATACGAAAAAAAGCAAGAGACAAAATAGTTGTATGTTTAGATGGTTAATAAAAAAATATATAAAAGTTCAAAAAAAGGCAGTAGCATACGTCAATAATATTTGCTAATGTGTCCCCCGGGACTCCACTGGACTTAATAATTTTAATATTTTTAGGGCTAAATTAGACCCTTAATATTTTTTGAGATATTGAAAAAAAAAGCTTTTTTTTTAGTTTTACCCTGTATTTTGAAAACTCTGCATTTCCGGACCCATGTTTATATGGGACCTTTTTTCATATTTTTTTGGCAGGGAATCAGCCTCTAAAGTATCTCAGTCTATTTTTCGAACGCTCTGTATATTAAGATTATGTTTATAGGCAATAGGCATGTCACAATACGTATGTAACTGGAACCGCCAAG